>OZ004654.1:791219-1391219 GCA_963924495.1 Nemapogon koenigi | reverse complement strand
AGAAATTTTGAAAAAACTGACTTTATAAGTACATTTTTCTTGATATCTCGATAAAATATGTACCGATTTTGACCACTTATTTTTTTCAAGATATAATAATTTCTCGACATTATCTCACAGACATATGACGAAAATCGGTTCAGTAGTTTTTCAGGAATTCAGTAATTAATTTCTGTTTACGGCTGAAAATTATGTATCAGAAAAAGCCTTAGCAACGGTTGCTATTGACACGAAGTTGTCAATTTTCGTGACGATGGTCTAGCGGTTAAATGTGCATAGGATGCACAAGCACATTACATGGTTCAAATCACATCCACAGGGGTATTTTTTTTTAATTTTCCATCAATATTTTTTTAGTTGCGTTATTATTTGTCTCTCAAGGCAGCAAAATCACTTAAAAGGGTAAAATAAACCTTTTAAAAAAAAGTGCACCGACTTCAAAAATTTGCACTGAAAAGTAAGAAATAATAAATATTTCGTCGTAGAATTTGAAGACGGTTGGTGCCAAATTAGAAACAACTTAGTTCCCAAATTCACTAATATAGGCAATTCATTAGGAACCTACGATCATTAGTAGGTACATACAAACATAGATAATATTTAACAGATCTTTATCTTCTTAGATATTTACTTAGTTTTGTATCCTAATTTGGCACCAACCGTCTTCAAATTCTACGACGAAATATTTATTATTTCTTACTTTTCAGTGCAAATTTTTGAAGTCGGTGCACTTTTTTTTAAAAGGTTTATTTGATTTTGAAATTGGTGAACAAATTTTTGGTCCAAATAGGAACAAACCTAGAGACGGTAGCTTCAGAGTCAAATGAGTTTAGATATTACATTTTAAAATACTCCAATATTACTATATTATTTGGTTTTATTTTCATTTGTTGCTATTTTTACCGTCATATTCTCATCATGAATATAAACCAAATTCCCCCGGAATCGTGTTTGTCTGTCTGCAAAAACTACTAAACGGATTTTGTTTCCGTTTTCAGTACTACATAGCTTGATTCACCGGGAATACATGTTTAGGCGCTGAGCAATAACTTAAGAACTTAGAATCAAGTCGCGGAAAAGTTAGCCCCAGTGAGTTTTCATGGCGTGTGCTGTCTAATCCGTCAAAGATATAATAAAATTATGTAGGAAAGAATTGTGTACAATAATATGATCTACAAGAGTGCGACTCGCCCGCTGAGGGTTCCGTATTAATTTTTTTACTAGGTTTGCGTACTAAGTTTTAATTTTTCCCCCAAAATAATTTACGCTATATCTCCGTGATTGAGTCCTAAAACAAATTTCGAAATTTTTCGTTTTTTCATCGGAGATGTTCGGAACCGTAAAAACGAATAAGATTATGTACCTACTTTATTTATAAAATAAACGTTTTGTGAACACAAAGCTTTGTTCACAACGATGCTTATCCTTGATACAAGATTAACAAAGTAAACGGAAAAAATACATCAAAGGTACGATCAGGGAATATGTCAAGAAAACTTGTTCAACACAAATAACCAATTTATTTTTTTAATTCCTTTCTTATTACAAGCGATAGGAACAGACTTTTCATTATAGCGTAAAAATTATATCTAAGACTAGCTTTATGCCCCCGGTTTCGCCCGTGGATAATTTGGAACAAAATAAAATACAGCTCATTATACTCGTTGATATCGTAGTTTTCTATTCGTTAAAGAATTATTAGAATCGGTTCAGTAGTTTGATAGACTGCCCCCTACATACAGTTTATAATATCTATAGATACTAATACTATCAATAAACTGAAGAGTTTAATTGTTAGAACGCTCTAATATCTGGAACTACCAGTCAGATTTGAAAATATGTTTTTGCATTTGATAGCCCAATTCTTGAGGAGGTTATAGGCTATATAACATCACGGTACGACCCAAAGGAGCTGAGCATGTAACTATTAACGCACGTTAAACCGCAAGACACAACCCACTATAATTGCTGAAAGATTGATTATAATGCATTCAGTTGGAGTGTAATCTAGACGAATATCCGGACAGTAAAAATCTGATAGCAGGAGGGGCCATAAACGGACTCCCCCCTCCGCCAATTTTCTGATCTTTGGCCATGAGTTTGACCATTAGGATAGTAATTAGTTACCTTATGTTTAGTTGGTATCGTTTTGTTTCGCATCTGAAAGTCTAGGACGTCTAATTTGCGGGCACATAGTGTCTCCTATCATTGTTTATAATTATAATAATATTTTTTCTTTTAAAAAAATGTGTACCGACTTTAAAAATTATGCACTGAAAAGTATGCTTTCCGAAAGCAAATGCACAAGTCACTATAAAATAAAAAACCCAAATCGCTTCAAGTGTGCCTATAAAATTTGAAGAGTTTTCTATTTCTCCAGGATCCCATCATCAGATCCTGACCTGATGACCATGGGACCACCTGTGAAGTATATCCTTACGAACAAACAAAAAATTTCTAAATCTGTCCAGGCACCTTCAAGTAATCCGGGAACATACATAAAAAAATAAAATAAAGATTACTACGAATTCAGAACCTCCTCCATCTTTTGAAGTTCCGTTAAAAAGACAGAAAAATACAGTGGTACGAGGGTTAGTACTAGGCGTCTACAAACAAACACACTATCACATCGATCCTACATGATTTTCAGATATTTCAGAGATAAAAGGGCACAGACAGACGAGGCTGGGGATTTCCGTGACCCATGGGGTGGGCAGAGGCAATCGAATGCAAATTGCTACGATCCTGCCATACTCTTTAGCATCACATCAAATAAAACACGTCGTGGTCACCAATATAGCCATGGTGAAAGTAAACTTCAGTAGCTGTTTACACAATATATATTATTTACAGGAAAGCGCAAATGTGTAAAAGAAAATAATTGAAATAATTGAATAACTTTTATGTCTCTCTTGTCAATACCATTGTATAAAAACTATAGCTGACAATGTGGGTATGATAAATGCATTTTCATTGACCTAATAAATAATATTTGTTCCTAAAATAGTAGATCTGTCACCTAAATTGAATCACCAAATAATATTAAAACGCTTACCTAAATATTAATTGAGAATTACTTAGAAAATATCAATCATCAAATAATTATATTGGGTTTCAAAATAATCTGAATCACCAAACAGTAACCTAACAGCAGGCTATAGAAAAAAGTGATCAAACTATAATTTAAGATACATATTTACATTAATCCGAGGATTCATACTTAGAAACAGTTTTGGTTAATATGATGACTAATATATTTCTTTGGGATAGATATTATAATTAGGGTATTGCAGATTTAGTATATTCATTCTAGATTTTTTAGCGGCAAAATTTTGTTTTGTTGCTGCTATGTTATACCTATAAGTGAGTACATTATAATACAAAACTCTACCGCATCTAATCTAATCTGTAAAACGGGACCCTTTTCAAGGGGGGGGAGGGGTGAAGCAGGTTGGGGGGGGGGAGTTTTGTATTATAATGTACTCACTTATAGGTATAACATAGCAGCAACAAAACAAAATTATAAATTTTGCCGTTTTGCCCATACATTGAAATCTAGAATGAATACACTAATTAGTTACACATCTAAACTTAGGTGAGAGAAAATATTGTTCTCTTTGTTTTATAACTAAATTCTATACAAACTATTTATAGAAAATACTACATCTCATACAAGCTCAGCTCCAATAAATACCGTTGTCACAAGTTCATTCCCCTTTAAAATGACAGATGAATTGCATCTGTTTTTAACCGACTACGTAATTACATAATGAATAGGCTTAGCACAAAGGTGGCAACAAAATTAGTCTATTATTAAAATAATTGAACCAATCACAAACAGACGCTATGTTTAAGAGGGCTCTTAATAACTTACTATCTCATTTGCTTTATGATTTCTGAATATAATTAGGGGTAGACAGACTCGTACAGTATTTAGCTTCTAAATAAACTAGATTTTCACCCCGGCTTCGTCTGGTATTACCTAGGCAGACCAATGGGTTATTTATAATTAAAAGCCTATGTACATAATACGACAAACCACACTTAGAGGCTTTTCCATCTAAATATACCTCAACAGAACTGGCCACTCGTTAGGTATTGCCTCACAAATATAATTGGCTAAAAGAGGGAGACTTTGTCTTCCGCTGGGTACCCTGGGACTGATAACACAGTTTCGGGAGCTGTAAGGCAACTCGTAAAGAAAAAAATTAAAAAACAGGCTATATTTACAAAGCCAGTCAAAATATACTAATGTGACGTCATCATCGCTCCCAGAACGTATTCGCGGGAATTTTAATAATAACTTGATCATCTGACATTAAGAGCTCTCTTGGTCACGTAACCAAATAAAAAACGCACGTGTTCGAAAATTAGGCATCTCTTTCACCCATATCCGAGCGAAAGAAATAAATAGGGAAAGAAAATTCTCAAACAAAATCGGTACAATAAAATACACAAAACGGACTTCAGCAATTCAAGTATTGTACAAAAAATATTAGAAATAGCAAGTTCTAGTTAATGGATCCATAAAGTATGTGAAATAATTTTTATTTGATATGTAAAAAATATATATACATTAGTAAAATAATAATATTAGCAAAAAATATGGGTGAAATTGATGACTTTCAGGGCTTCATAAAACCTAGGTGTAGCTGAATATTGACATATTTTTTACATATTGAGTATAGATAATTTCATATACTTTAAGGATCCATTAACTAGAACTTGCTGTTTTTAATAAGTTTTGTACAATACTTGAATTGCTGAAGTCCGTTTTTGTATGAGACAAAAGTTAAAGGGCGTCTCCTTTTCAAAATAAATAAATAATGTGTGCGAAGTCAGTGCGCAGCGCTAGTGCTTCAACTTGAATGAAAACAAAACCTACGCTAATTATTCGAATGTTCAAAGTCTAAAATATATTATTATATCACAAGTATCCGAACCGAAAGGGACTTAGTTCACGTCAAAAGGATTTCCCATCAAAATTTATGTAGGCGAAGAAATTTACATTTTACCTCTAAACATGGGAAAACAATTGTTTATTTCATAAATTCATACACAATAATATTAAATTTAATTAGTAGGTATTTATTTTTATACTGGCTTTACGCCCTGACTTCGTCCGAAACATTTTTAAGTCAATCTTTCATCCTTCATTATTTCAACGTGTTCAAACCGGCGTAAACTACTTCTCTTTATTTTAGTCACAACATCATCTTTCGCTCCGCATTCTTCTCTAATGACATCGTTCCGGATGCGGTCAATACGCTTTATATTTCTAACGCACACCTTATATAATAAAACCTTGTAAAGATATTAAATGTGAACTATTTTTTTGACAGTCATATAAGTAACACATTCACCCTGTCATGTTTTTTTATCTTTAGATTTTATCGTTATTTGACGCGTAGCCTGTCAAAATGTCGTATACGTATGTCTTAGTTAGAGAAAATAAACAACGCAGTTTTGTATCTACATTCTACACCTATATAAATATCGTTTTACATACAAATATTGCTATATCTTACAAATCCCTAAAACAAGCTTCTGTCCGCGTGTAAATAGATCCAATAAGAAATAATCCCGTGACTATAATTTGCCCCTCCCCCTCCCGCTTTCGCGGTCTAAAAAGTAGTATATGTCATTCTCTGACCCCTGAACTACCACAATGCAAAAAATCATGTCGATCCCGTGAAAAACAAAAATAAATCTATCCCACGGGAACCATACATTTGTCCTGGATAAAAAGTAGCCTATGTGCTATTCCAGACTATAATCTATGTGCCAAATTTCATCCAGATCCGTTCAGCCGTTCTGGCGTGATTGAGTAACGAACATACATACATCCATACAAACTTTCGCGTTTATAATATTAGTGGGATGGGATGGCCTATATTACTCAGGTATAGTATAGCTTTCAAAGACTACCCCCTAGACTAGACTCTATAACGGTAACGGACTATAAGGTAGTCGATAGCCTAATTGGTAGGACGGTGGAATTGAAACCGGAGGTCTCGGGTTGCTGCCAAAATGCTAAGCACCAATTTTTTTTAAGAATATGTGCTTAAATCGACTTCTCGTGCTCCGGAGGGCACGTAAAGCCGCCGGTCACCAACCCGCCTGCCAAGCGTGGTGACTATGGCAATTCCTCTCAATGAGCACCACTAAAAATGGTGCACTAGAGGGGAGACCATGATCCAGCAGTGGATCTTAAAAGGTTGATGATGATGATGATGACTCTATAACTTAGGTCCAATTGGCAAAAAGTGGACACTGTTATTGGTGTCTCTGGCCACACCACAAGATATAAAGGTCGTTTTTTTAAATTTAAGTGAATTAGTCTGTAATTTCAAAATGAATATCAATATCTTTTGAGGCTACCTTTATGTTGAGTTATTTTGAGGACACCTTATCGGATTATTTATAATTTGAATTTAAAAAAAAAAAGTGTACCGACTTAAAAAATGATGCACTGAAAAGTGTGCTTTCCGAAAGCAAATGCACAAGTCACTATAAAAAAAAATACCCAAATCGCTTCAAGTGTGCCTATAAAATTTGAAGAGTTCTCGATTTCTCCAGGATCCCATTATCAGATCCTGACCTGATGACCATGGGACCATCTGTGAAGTATACCCTTTCAAACAAAAAAAATCGGTCCAGGCGTCTTTAAGTAATCGGGGAACATACATAAAAAAATAAAGATTACGACGAATTGAGAACCTCCTCCTTCTTTTTTGAAGTTCGGTTAAAAAGCTTATTATCTCGTTTCCAAAACTAAAGATATGTACTTAAAAATTAAGCAACCTGTCAAGTGCATGAATGCTAACACAAGGCCACAACGAGAGAGAGGTCAGGTCATATGTCAAGTTTCATACAAAATTCAAGTCAATAACAAATTATGTAAAGCCAAGACTAGACTTGACACATTCGCTGAATAAGAAACATTGACATTGTTGGTTACTGCTCAACTCCCAAAAGACGTAGCGTGATGTTTTATACACATATACCTTCATTGTAAATCAGTCAATCTATTAGTGAAAACCATATCAAAATCGGTCCAGAACTTTTTGAATCTATAAGGCATAAACCGACAGACTATCATCCATTTTTATATTTTTGTAATTTATGAAAAATAAGCTCATGTATTTAGCTTATATTGAAGTAATAGAACCAACAATCGGTGCCTAACTTACTAGACTAACTTTGGAACAGACAGGCAAACAAAATTCGGTATTGGTACTATTTTTAACGACTTCAAAAAAAAGGCGTTTCTCAATTCGACCGTATATTTTTTTTTATGTATGTTCGCGGATAATGTGTCCACGCACGTAGCATTCCATACAAGGGCCCGACGTCGCTCCTAGGAAATCAGAGTCAATCCATCGGGTCTCTTGCCGTCTTCCCGGATTATTCCCGTTGGCTCTATGAGAGCAGGGACGTCTATTGACGCAAGAGCCCTTTTGATGGTATCATTGAGGGAGCTGTGGCGAGAAATCCTGCCTGAACTTTTTATGCAGGAAAGTCCCGTGAGTTCCAAATTGATCAACCTATGAACAAAAAAGGTTGCTATTGACACTAAGTTGTCAATTTTCGTATCGAAGATGGTCTAGCGGTTGAAGGTATGGAGTGCAGGACAGAATGCACATGGTTCAAATCCCATCCACAGCAGCATTTATTTTTCTAAAATTTTTTTTTATTTGCGTTATAAAACAGTGTACCGACTTCAAAAATTTGCACTGAAAAGTAAGAAATAATAAATATTTCGTCGTAGATTTATCGTATTGCACTACCCCTACGTGAAAGGTCGTACGGGGTGGGTTTATGTGCGATTTTGTTTAATAATTTATTTAATATAACCCTTTTTGAAATCACATGGTTATAGTTGGGAGTCGATAACATATTAACCGGTTCAAATCTTAGTAATGGCGACTTGTCGTGTTTCGGAGGGCACGTCTGCACTTAAGAAGTGACACATCTAGGTCGACTAACTGCGGCAACAGGCTTACCACCTGGAAAAAAGTGTCTGCTACTGGTGTCTCTGACCACACCGCAAGGCAGTCTTTAGTCGCTATATACCCCATAAAGTGTTTAAGGCGTGAGGCGATGACACAATAGTCCATCTGTCTGTCACGGGTCAGTATAACATTATGATATGAGTGATCACGTGTATCACTTTCGATTTTGTAATTTTGTTCGTTTGCTTCTATGTACAGCGTGTTTTATTTTTATTTACCTTTAGGAATAGTTAGCATTGTTTTTTATTGTAAGAAAAGTAAATTACTCCACCACTGCATGCCGCATTTCTAACTAAGGAAAGAGAAAAGTATATAATTTTATGTTATGACAAAGCAGTACAAATAGATAGATTCTGTCAACACGGTCATGCTCGCACGGCTGGTAATAGAGCTAAAGTGGTGAGTCTATGAGTGAAGACAACTACTGCAACGAGAATCGCAATTGTCACGTTTAGCCTGTAGAGATGCCTTTTCAAGTTAAGCTTGAAGGACCCTAGATTGTATGAAGCATGGGAACACGGATGAAGATAGACCGGTCCACTTCTCATAGCACGACATATAAAAAAGTCGGCGAAATTTTTTGTACAATATTCCCTTGATCTATTTTGTTTATTCGTAGGTAAAAATATGGACAATTGGACAATTGGCAAAAAGACTGTTACTAGTGTCTTTGACTACACCGCTAGCTGTAAAGGCCATGAAGGTCTGTGTGTGTGCAGAGGTAAAAATTGGAATAAATTATTTTAACTTTTAGTTCTTTATGAAACACCATGTATATAATATTAACGGTTTGTCTAGAACGTGTATAATTTATCATTACTTTGATTTGCAATGATTTCATAAGTTTAAATGTTAGATTGTAATATTATTATTTGATTTGCGAAAACTTTATATGGAAAGTTAATTTCTTGGTAGCGACTGTATTTCATCACATCCAGAACCATCCAAAATACGTATTTGTATGAAAAATTAAACGAAGTTTCGTCTGTGCTCTTTTCACGCAAAAACTACTGAACGGATTTTGTTGCGGTTTTTACTATTAGATAAGTGGATTCACGAGGAAGGTTTACAATTATCAAACATAAGCCTATCATGTTTAGGAGCTGAGCAATAACAGTATTAATGTATCAAGTCGGGGGAAAAGTTAGCTTCAGTGCGTTTTCATGGCGTATGCTGTCTAATCCGTCAGAGATATAACAAAATGATGTAGGAAAGAATTATGTATAATAAAATTATCTACAAAACAGTCCGCGGTAGCTTATATCTATCTCTAATAGTTATTTAGATTAGCAGGTTAAATATTTAAACTGTAAATTAAATCGGCCGGTAGTAAACTCTAAGTTAGAACGAGGCAAGTTTCTCGTGAAGTAAAGAATCACGATTTACTTACGTGCTCCTAGATTGCTCCGCTAAACTTAGCTTACGTTCATATTGCATTTACGGGCGATTTTACGCGGAAATATAAAAAAAACACATATTCACGGTTTTTATACCTTGTGGTGTGGCCAGTGACAGCAGTAACAGTGTCCAGTGCCAATTGTCCATATTGAACAGAACAGGTGGCAAATCTGTTGCTGCACTTAATTTTTAAAAAGAAGCACGAGCTCTACCAATTATCTAGGACTTTGACATTATAGTCAAATTAAATTTTTTTTTCTTCACGTGTTGCCTTACGGCTCCCGGAAACCGTGATATCGGTCCCAGGGTACCCAGCGGAAGACCAAGTCTCCCTCTTTTAGCCGATTTTAATTGTGAGCCTATACCTAACGAGTGGCCAGTTCTGTTGAGGTATATTTAGATGGAAAAGCCTCTAAGTGTGGTTTGTCGGATAAGTTTTAGAGTATAAAAAATCCGTGATCGAACCGTCGCCCGCCTATTTACCAGACGTCTTAAGTGTCTTGACCACTCGGCCACCGACGCACCAAACCATAATCTAATTGATATTTGACGTTGAAATTCTAATTGAAATAAAATATGGAGCAAAATTTGATTTGAAGGCGAAAACAATTAAAACTGAAAAGTTTAGGGTCATTTTCTTATAGGTATAGGTAGACTTATAATTTTTGGTCTCCATGTTAGTTTTTGAAATATTTTTTGTTCGACATTCCGCTCCGCTCATGCAATGTGCACACAGTAGCAAACTGCAAGATACGCAAAGAAGTTCTAAATCGGAATAGCGCATTATTCCTTCCTACATACTTTTTAATTTCAATGAATATTTCAAATTGAATGCGAGATTCTAGGTCGAAGGAATTTGGACTCTATAGCGGAATGGTTAGACGGATTTTTAAGCTCTAATAAACCTTTTAAAAAAAAGTGCACCGACTTCAAAAATTTGCACTGAAAAGTAAGAAATAATAAAAATTTCGTCGTAGAATTTGAAGACGGTTGGTGCCAAATTAGGATACAAAACTAAGTAAATATCTAAGAAGATAAAGATCTGTTCAATATTATCTATGTTTGTATGTACTGATGATCGTAGGTTCCTAATGAATTGTCTAGATTAGTGAATTTGGGAACTAAGTTGTTTCTAATTATTTCTTACTTTTCAGTGCAAATTTTTGAAGTCGGTGCACTTTTTTTTAAAAGTTTATTTTACCCTTTTAAGTGATTTTGCTGCCTTGAGAGACAAATAATAACGCAACTAAAAAAATATTGATGAAAAATTTAAAAAAAACGCTGTGGATGTGATTTGAACCATGTGCTTGTGCATCCTATGACTCCCCATTACATTTAACCGCTAGACTATCGTCACGAAAATTGACAACTTCGTGTCAATAGCAACCGTTGCTAAGGCTTTTTCTGATACATAATTTTCAGCCGTAAACAGAAATTAATTACTGAATTTCTGAAAAACTACTGAACCGATTTTCGTCATATGTCTGTGAGATAATGTCGAGAAATTATGTCTTGAAAAAAATAAGTTGTCAAAAACGGTACATATTTTATCGAGATATCAAGAAAAATGTACTTTTAAAGTCAGTTTTTTCAAAATATCTGAAAAACTAATGAACTTATTTATATGAGAGAAAAATGGGACCAATCCGGAAGAATTATCTGTCGCTTAAAAAAGAAACCATGAAAATCGGTTCACAATTGGCGGAGTTATCGATGTACATACATACATAAAAAAAAAAAATACGGTCCGAATTGAGAACCTTCTCCTTCTTTTTTTGGAAGTCGGTTAAAAAGGCTAAGCTCAGTTATTATATATTAGATAGATTGATTCACTATGAAGGTTTATAAGTATTTAACATGGACCTATCATGTTTAGGAGCTAAGCATTAACAGTATAAGACAGGCAGGATTTGCCGTAAGTTAGAAACTGTCCATTTCGAACTCTTGTTTAAAGAAGCACAAAAAAAGGTTCCGTTCTTCAGAATTTTCAAAACAGAAACGCATTAATTAAGCGAATAGACTCAATTAAGACATTTTAATGAACAAAGGACAGTTCCCGGTCCCTTTAGTTTGTTATTAAAATTGAGAGGCCTGAAGCGGTACAACGGGGAAAAAATAAAACGGGGAAAGTAAGTAAAATTTCCTGTTTTTCGTGCAATTCTGAATTGTATTCGACTGTATTGTTAGGGTTCCGTCCGAATTATGAATTCGGGCGTACTAATCCATGGGCGAGTTCATTGGGAACATACAATAGACCTACAATTCCTTAGATAAATGAATTTATATCATCTGTTAATTATTGATGGAATACAGAAAAGGAAGGAGTACGTACCAATTACGCCTGTCTTCTCGCTTCAACCAGCTGGCTATATATTTGTGTGTAGAATCTGCTGTGGAGCCTTCTTGCACGTTAGATAACACTGTTTTATATATTTTGTTAATTTATTTGTTTTAACTTCGCGGACAACCTCTCGACGCGACACGAAATCAGTAGTACAGGAGTGGGTAGGTGGAAAACGGACCGAAAGGTATATTCACCAATAAGTACCATACATTGTATTCGACTGTATTATAGATGGATATTTTGAACAAAATTAAATATTCTATATCTATCTATCATCACGCCTTTTATCTCAAGAGTGGTAGGCAGAGACAATCGAATGCCATTTGTTACGATCCTGACATATCTCTTTCGCTTCTTTTATATTCATCATACCTTTCATACATGCTCGGCGATTGTGTGTACTTTTAATATTTCCATCGATCAATACATTTTTTATGTGATCAATAAAAGTACACCTAGGTCGTCCTCTGCCAGCATTTCCTTTCACTTCAGCCATATAAACCTTTTTAGTCAATCTTTCATCCTTCATTCGTTCAACGTGTCCAAACCAGCCTAATCTACTTTTCTTCATTTTGGTCACAACATCGTGGAAACGGAGCAAATAAATGAGCCTTCCACTACTTTTAATCTAATCTAATCTAGTCTAATCTAGTTTTGATCCAAATGATACTTTTTTGTATTTAAACTGGGATAAAATGTTAGCGAAGAAAACTAAAATGATTTTCCTTGGGGCACAATTATGCAGAAATCCATGCCGTTTCAACTTCAAGCAATAGTTTCAGTTTTCAGCCGAAACTTTTTAGAAATTTTTCACTCGCCATGAAAAATGTTCGCGAAGTAGCGAACCTTACTTGTGATATATATTCCGGAAGCATATAAGCAAAGTCTACCAACTGAGTTTTGGAATTGATCTGTAAAACTCACTACAAACTCGGTGGATATCACACCGAAAAATTTTGGTCCGTCTAAAAATGTAAATATTACAATATTTGTGTAATGCGTTATGTGTTTGTGTGAGAACAGTAGTCCGGGATCTGTCCGGCATTAAATCAACCACAGACACGATGATTTGAAAACGGACAGTGTACCGTTCGTACAGACTCATCTGTGGGCGATTTCGGTGGACCGGCCGGCGACGTTTAAATGTGTGGGCACCTTAACGTCCAATTTCTGAAAGTTAATCAGAGATTACTTAAATAACAACTGTCAAAATCACTTAACTCTTGATCATTCGTCGGGCCCTCGTCAGCATTTTGTAACCTAAAGGGCTGGCACGAGATGATGGCAAAAGGCACGATGGAATGACTCTTGCGCCTTGGAAGAGGGGGCATTAAGGCTGCAAATACGCATCTATTCCTGAAGAATCCATATTTGTGGCGTTTGAAGTGGACTGCAGTGGGGACCTAGCGCACGATACCTCTACAACGAAATCGCCAAAAGATTGGTAGAGGAGAGGTGTCCCACGACCAAATAGCTGGCTCATATTAGGCTCAAAGAATCAGTATCGCCATCCAACGTGGCAACGCAACCAGCCTTATGGGTACTCTCCAAGAAGGCAGCGATCTTGATTTAAAAAAAAATTGGTTTATTTGTATATATATAGCATAGTAGATATATTTAATTGTATTTTTCGGTTAAAAAACTTTATTTAACTAATCTCTGATTAACTTTGGCTAGAATTTCAGAAATTGGGTGTTAGAGATAGCTATCAAAAGTTTTTAGAGAAATCAAGGATCGCTTTCAAAGCTCAATTTGTAGATTTTGCTTATATGCGTTTCGGAATTGTTCTTCGTCACTTGTTAATTCTACTTTTATTTGAGGCATATTTCATGAAAAACTTGCTTGAAATTTTGAAATGTGAAAAGTTTATACTATCACTTGAATTTCTTCGGAAATTCGAACACTTCCTTCCATTTCATGTGCCTAAAAATCGCACCATCACTACCTTTATTCCTTGTGACATGACCAGAGACACAGGTAACATTGCCCACATTTATCGGCCATATTAAACCTATATTGACGCTCAATCATAAGTTATATTCGAATCAGTTCAGTCGTTGTGGTTGTTAATAGAACCTTTAGTGACAACGTAAAGCTGGCGTCCGCATTTCTTCAAAAAATTACAGATATATCTGTTAAAGAAATGACAAAGTTACTGTAAAAGTTAAGTAAAATTAGTGTAAAAGGCCTCGGCAGATAAAATTGGTTTAGGGTTCTTTTGACCTGATGCTTCCAGATCAGAAATAACGTAAACCGCATGCATAAAGAATATGATCAGAGTGAATGAAGTACTGAGATATGTCACGATCGTAGCAAATGGAAATCCGTGGCCCCTGGCTATCCCCTCTGCGAAACTGGCGTGTATGTAAATAAGTGACACATCTAAGGCTTGCCACCTGTTCTGTTTACTGGTGTCTCTGGCTACACCTCAAGATATAAAGGCCTTAAAGATGTGTTTGTTTTTGTTGTTTTGTTCTCTCAGAGCCAGTCTATTCGATATTTGAAAATCTACTTTGCACTGAATGCAGTTCATATTCAATAAGTAATTGACATCTAATATCCGGGAAAGTTGAACTCTACAATTTCTGCAGCTTGCTATTCGTTTTATGCGATTTAAAAAGGTATTATGGAGCAGATGTAAATGGAAGTAGTTTGTCAAAATCGTGAATCTTGACAATGTAATTGGTTATTGACATTTAATACTTTATTTCTGACATCTTATAAGGACGACCTAGATGTATTTTTATTGAACATATAAAATCGCCGAGCATGTATGAAAGGTATGATGAATATAAAAGAAGCGAAAGAGATATGTCAGGATCGTAACAAATGGCATTCGATTGTCTCTGCCTACCTCTCTTGGGATAAAAGGCGTGATGATAGATAGATCTTATAAGGATTCTAAGTCATGACATGGCGACCAACGCACACGTTCCGGTGATAGTTGAGATTAGTCTGTGATTAATAAAACATATCACAGTGCGCGGGATCATCTTAGATACCTATTAATAAAGGCTATAATACTTGACATTGGCAAATCATCGATTAACATTGGTGGAGCCATAATAAAAGAAAAAGAAGACATCTTTTAAGACTTTTTTGATTTTTTTCTAATATCTTGTTCAAATCTCTGAGTGTTAAAAATATCTATTACTTGCTAATATTTATGTAATATGTATGCAGAGCTTATATTATTTGACGAGAGTTACACATACAATACACAGCGTGTAGGTTTTCGTTACACGTTTGTGACACAATAACAAAATTAAAGTTTTTTTTCTGTCATACATAGTCATGTCAAAGATCAACTTGCAACATTCTGTCAGCCGGACACGACACATCAACAACTTTTGTTGTCAAAATTGTTGCTCAAGCTCATATCTGTTTTCTTTGTTGATTTTGTATTGTTAGAAAGGCCGAGGCTAGCATGTATAACATTATATAAAAATCGAAAGGTTGTTTGTTTTACCTTCTTTCACATCAAAAAAAAAATGATCATATTTCTTTGCTATGATAACTGGCGATCCCTACCGTTTGTCTTAAGGCAGGGTGCAAACACGATATCTCAATCTCAAAAAAATATAGTGAATAGTAAATAATACTACATAAATCTTTAACCGCATAGATTTTTCGTAAGTGTTTATTTGTTATATAAAAAAAAATGCAATATACCTCTATAAAAAAAATTTTGTGCGTAAATTCACAATATTTTGCGCGACAACTATATACTTTTTTTAAGAATAAAATAGCTTGAATAATCTATTAAAACTTTAACCCGTTACTTTCACTGTTTAATTGTTTTTCTTTAACAAATTTTAAAAAAAAGCTACAAATTTCAAGTGTAGCTGCATGCCCACGTAAAATATGCCAAGCAATATTGAACCTTATATCGTCCTGCATAAGCATCTGCCCACCGGACTGCAAATAGTATTTTTATCCAGGTTGATCCCTGCCTTAAGAGCTCTCTTGGTCGCGTAACCAACTAAAAAACGCACGTGTTCGAAAATTAGGCATCTCTTTCACCCAAAATCCGAGCGAAGGAAATAAATAGGGAAAGAAAATTCTCAAACAAAATCGGTACAACAAAATACACAAAACAGACTTCAGCAATTCAAGTATTGTACAAAAAATATTAGAAATAGCAAGTTCTAGTTAATGGATCCATAAAGTACATGAAATTATCTATACTCAATACTCAATATGTAAAAAATATGTCAATATCAGCTACGCCTAGGTTTCATGAAGCCCTGAAAGTCATCAATTTCAAGCATATTTTTAACCGACTTTGCGACTCGAGTTCTCTTAACATATTTACTAATGTATATTTTTTTAACATATCGAGTAAAAATAATTTCACATACTTTATGAATCCATTAACTAGAACTTGCTATTACCAATATTTTTTGTACAATACTTAAAATGCTGAAATCCGTTTTGTGTATTTTGTTGTACCGATTTTATTTGGAAATTTTCTTTCTCTATTTATTTCTATTGCTCGGATATTGGGTGAAAGAGATGTCTAATTTTCGAACACGTGCGTTTTTTAGTTGGTTACGCGACCAAGAGAGCTCTTAAGGCAGGGATCAACCTCGATAAAAATACTATTTGCAGTCCGGTGGGCAGATGCTTATGCAGGACGATATAAGGTTAAATATTGCTTGGCATATTTTACGTGGGCATGCAGCTACACTTGAAATTTGTAGCTTTTTTAAAATTTGTTAAAGAAAAACAATTAAACAGTGAAAGTAACGGGTTAAAGTTTTAATAGATTATTCAAGCTATTTTATTCTTAAAAAAAGTATATAGTTGTCGCGCAAAATATTGTGAATTTACGCACAAATTTTTTTTTATAGAGGTATATTGCGTATTTTTTTTTGATATATCAAAACACTTACGAAAGATCTATGCGGTTAAAGATTTATGTAGTATTATTTACTATTCACTATATTTTTTTTGAGATTGAGTTTGATTCCTTACACTTCAAAATAAGCGTCGAAAAATGGTACTTTTAGTAGATATTGTGTTTGCACCCTGCCTTAAGACAAACGGTAGGGATCGCCAGTTATCATAGCAAAGAAATATGATCATTTTTGTTTTGATGTGAAAGAAGGTACACAATTTTCGAACACATGCGTTTTTTAGTTGGACGAACTAAATTTCATTCGAAGGTAAATCGAAGCGGCTACTTCATAGTAGCTTAGTGATATTGAATTCAAAGATTATTTCCCATAGATCATAGATCATCTACACGATCACGATTGGTTTATCCATTATCCGATTATTTTAGACAGGTCTGTCTTGCAATATTTAATGGAGGTATCCGTTGTATTTATTGAGTGTCTAAAATATGGATGCGGCATTTCAAATTTTATCTTACTAATATTATAAATTACTAAAGAAAATTTGTATTATTTAAAGACTTTTTGGATGAGTTTTTGGAGTAACTGAAAGCAAAATTTAAAAAAAATCCTTTAATCTATAACATAAAGTGACCCAAGTGAATTCGGGTCAGAGAGTAATGAAAAACAATTTTATTTTAATTGTTATATTTACATTTTAAAATACAGCGTTAGAAATGACAGCTGTCCGTCTGTCACAGGGCTGTATCTTTTGAACCGTAATAGGTGGACACTTGAAATTTGCACAGAGCACCACAGCTATAACAACAAATAATAAAATAAAGTTAAAAAATAAAAGGGGTATTTTTCGGCGATATTTATTTTTTAAAGATACCTGCTTATTCGTCAATTTTTTTTTCTAAACGTACAAAATACATCAAAAGTTATCTTAGTTACCCTCTAAAATATAATTGCTCCTGTAAATTTTTTTTTACCAAAATAAGTATGCCAAGATAGTGTAGTTGAGAAATGTAAAATAGATTTTTTTGCAGGTTGGGATTGTGCAGAGTATCCTGGCATACAAGTTGTTTGATAATTATAGGTAGTCAGTTAGTAATTTTAGTTGGCAAAAATTTTTAATTTTTTGTGGTCATTGTAAATATTTATTGTAAATTAATTGTTATTTTAGTGGAGACTCTGGGTGCGTGGTCACCGGACGCTAGAGTTTTTGCTAATAAAATCGGGAAAATACTTCTAACGGAGACCGGCGATCCACGCTCCAAAACCTTTTTCATACAACGCATAGCGCTAGAAATTCAAAAGGGTAACGCGCTATGTGTTCTAGGCACTATGGCAGCGGATTCGGACACTCTAGAAGAAATTTTTTATTTGTAGTTTTGAGATTTTTAAATTATTAAGTTATATTATTATTGTTAAATTATATTATAAAAAAAAATCTATGCTATATAACATTGTTATTTTCAACGGGACTGACATGGCCTTTAAAGTGCCAAAGTCCAAATAAAATGTAGAAAAAAAAAAACAAAATATGCCACATCCAAATTTCCATAATTAAAGGTATTTACCAAAGAACAACCTCTTTTGTGCATTCAAATCGTGTACTTTTAATGGATGTTTCGCAACTGAAGACAAGGCCTTCGATCTCATCTGTATGAAGATTGAAAGAAAGAATGTATAATTAATCACGACATACTTGATTTTTGACGTCCTTATATACCTTCACGCTAGTTTTCCATAGAGGTAGGGCAGGCAGAAGTGACACATCTAAGTCCATTAAGTCCATCCAGACTTGTCACCGTTCTGTTTAATATGGATAAAGGTCGTATAATTGGCCATGCTACATATTTATAATATACTTTTTTTATAATTTGTTTTGAAAATATAGCCCATTTTAAGAAACTAATTTCGATATTTTTGTTTTTTATCCATTGCGTCTATTTTTAATATATTTTACAAATTTTACCCGCGAAAAGTAAACGTGACGTCACAAGAATTTAGAACAGGATTATAATCTTGGCCACTACACATAAAAAGTGACAGTCAATCAAATTAACGTCAAGCAAACGTCAGTCAAGGTCGACTAACCTAAAAATTACTCTTGTTTATATACTCGTGTTTATATTTATTTAAATTGAATAGTTTTTTACAATGGCAAGTAAATAGTGTTTCATCCCGTCATGTCCTAATAACAAAGAAAATAATTACACGTAAAATATAATTTATAAAGATGTCATTCAAAGATTGACGATTGCCCTTTTTTGTAGGCAAAGGTATCATTTTTTCATACTGCTTAAGATGACGTCATACATCGGTCAAATTAAGGTTATTGTTTGTTATTGAATATCTTAAAAAGTATAGACTTAATTTAAAATCTGATAAATAGAAATTGTACTGAAAGCTTATATCTCGAAACGGTTTCGAGATCTTCGTTTCTGTTCAAAAAGTTAGCATGGCCAATTATCTTGAAACCTACATACATATCCACTATGATTGCTGAAAGTTTCATGAAAATCCATTTAGCCGTTTCAGAGCCTGGTTGTGGATAAACAATGCGACAGACAGAAAAATCGACAAAAAATATGGAAAATATATAATAAAATATGTAAATATCATATCCCAAACAAAGTCCCCCGATGCGTCTGTCTGTCTGTCTCTGACATTTTCACGCAAAAACTACTAAACAGATTTATTTGCGGTTAAACATATACCTATCATGTTTAGGAGCTGAGCATTAACATAGTGAACCAAGTCGGGGAAAAAGTAAGCTCCAGTGCGTTTTCATAGCGGATGCTGTTTAATCCGTCAGAATTATAACAAAATGATTTGAGAAAGAATTGTGTAGAATAAAATAATCTACAAAATAGTCCGCGGTAGCACATATCTATCTCTAATAGATAAGTAGTTATAAACGTATTTGTGTAGGTATTCAAATTGTTGTAAACTCACACTGTACCTGTAATTTTAACTGACCAAGGCCGCACAAATTCTCTCATTTAAAAATGCAGTACTACGATGCATAAATCAAGATTCTTGACTTTCAATGCAGCGTATATTTTAAAGCACACAATATCTGCAGATAATTTCAGTAAAAATTGAGTGGAAAGATTTCCACGTTGGTGCGGAGTTCATAGAAATTTCTCGGTTTATTTAACCGTCTTACCTTACTAACTGGAGATTTATCAACTAATTTGCAACTAACAACCAGTCGCGCGACGGCAATTCGATCGCTGTAGCATCAGATTGAAAATTGCAAGCACCTAACCCACTTGTATTCAAGTTACTCTCAAAATTATATTTTTAAATTTAAAAAAGTGTTAATGTCTTCAAAACAGTCTTATTTCTATGATTATTTATTCGGTATGTAAAGTTAAAACTAAGGTGTATATTTTTATTACAAAGATTAAAATAATTTCAATATTTTTGGTAAAAGAGCCATTCTGCCCCATTTGTCTAACCGATGGTATTACGGGGCATTTTAGGGGCAATGGGCAATTTCACTTTTATTATAAAAAACTACTGTATAGAAAACAAAAATATTTTATTTAGTTTCTTAAAGGAACTCAAATCTTTGAAATAAAATTTAAAAAACCTTAGTTTTTACTTAGCGTCGGTTGTGACATTAGTTGCGTTTATACAGCAATTATTGTTAAATTCGTCGCAGTTGCTAATTCCGTGATAAACTGCTGCTGTTAGGTTTTATCTTTTGCTGGAAAATGTGAAATTCGTGAATTGAGTGAAAAATATAGGAGACGGCAACGAGCCAGTTCGCATATGGAAGTATATTCCACTGGTTTTGGGCCACGAACTTCGTTTACAGGAGATGACATTTTGTATTGAATGTATATATAACGCTTTATGAACATGCCATGGTCCCGATTTCAATCCTCGCGAAAAATCTCGTGTTTCTCGATGATTCGTGTTAACGATTATTATATTTAATAATGTGGTATGATATCTGTGGGAGTTTCTTGCCACTTCTTCTCCACAAATGACGTTTAAAAAATGAAATTTGCTTCCAAATTTTTTAATTTTTTTTATTTTATTGATAAAAATGGCCGCGCACCATTTTCGTATATAAGTAAATATTTGACTGTTATTTATTTATGGACAAAATATATCCAGCGTTCTCATTAGCCTTTCTTCGCAGTGTGTAGATACATTTCTATACTAACTGCAACTAAACTATCAATAAACTCCATGAGTTCGTTTCACCCCGCAACAAACACAGTGAAAAGCGAGACTTATTTTGTTCATATATCTTTAGAAAGATGTAGACGAGATACACTGCGATTAGAATCGATAATATAACCAAGGATAAGATAAGATAGGCCAAGATTCATGTTTTAAAAAATCTGCTATATCTATATATATAAAAATGAAACCCGTTTTCCGTTGTCACGACATAACATGAAAACGGCTTGACCGATTTGGCTAATTCTTTTTTTGTTTTGTTCGTTACAACACAGGGGTGGTTTAGAAGAAAAAAAAATTGGAAAAACTTTAAAGTTCAGCTGAAAAATAAAAAATAATAAATAGGTAATTTTGTATGGAAATCGCAGGAGTAGAATTGTAGGAGTAGAGGTAGGGGTAGTGGTAGTGGTAAAGGTAGGGGTAGGGGTAGGGTAGGGGTAGGGGTAGGGGTAGGGGTAGGGGTAGGGGTAGGGGTAGAGGTAGGGGTAGGAGTAGTTGTTTTCCACGGACGAAGGAAAGTAAATAGCAGGCAAGCCAACGTTTGGGCAGGACAACGTCTGCCGAGTCCGCTAGTTTATTATAAAAAGCAAGACGTGAAATTTTGTGCGTAAGAAACTTTAGAGAATTGTACATTAGGTGTAGCTAATTGTGAATCCAAAATATATACTTATTGCGGTATTTATGAATAGCTGCAGCACGTAATTAGTATGGGATATACGTTTTGAAGGGAGCTCTTAAATAAACCTTTGTCACCTCCATATGTCACCCGCCAGTGCCAAAGAGTGCCAAAGATTGTCACTTTACATGCGGGCCACAGTCGCAGGTGTTTTCACGAGTCGAAGCTCTCTCGACAACTTTTGGTTTCAAAGTGTAGAATTTGTCAAGTCACTTGACTTCGGTGTTTTGTCTTACATACTGAGTTAGGAGTTTGGTTTTAAACTTGTTCAATTTGTTTTGAAACGATCTTTTATGAATAATGATATAGGCGGCCACCTTTTTAACCGACTTCCAAAAAAAGAAGGAGAAGGTTCTCAATTCGGACCGTATTTTTTTTTTTTTTTTTTTTTTTTTTATGTATGTATGTACGTCGATAACTCCGCCAATTGTGAACCGATTTTGATGGTTTCTTTTTTAATCGTCAGATAATTCTTCCGGATTGGTCCCATTTTTATCTCATAAAAATTGGTTCATTAGTTTTTCAGAAATTTTGAAAAAATTGACTTTATAAGTACATTTTTCTTGATATCTCGATAAAATATGTACCGATTTTGACAACTTATTTTTTTCAAGACATAATAATTTCTCGACATTATCTCACAGACATATGACGAAAATCGGTTCAGTAGTTTTTCAGAAATTCAGTAATTAATTTCTGTTTACGGCTGAAAATTATGTATCAGAAAAAGCCTTAGCAACGGTTGCTATTGACACGAAGTTGTCAATTTTCGTGACGATGGTCCAGCGGTTAAATGTAATGGGGTGCATAGGATGCACAAGCACATTACATGGTTCAAATGACATCCACAGGGGTATTTTTTTTTAATTTTCCATCAATATTTTTTTAGTTGCGTTATTATTTGTCTCTCAAGGCAGCAAAATCACTTAAAAGGGTAAAATAAACCTTTTAAAAAAAAGTGCACCGACTTCAAAAATTTGCACTGAAAAGTAAGAAATAATAAATATTTCGTCGTAGAATTTGAAGACGGTTGGTGCCAAATTAGAAACAACTTAGTTCCCAAATTCACTAATCTAGACAATTCATTAGGAACCTACGATCATCAGTAGGTACATACAAACATAGATAATATTGAACAGATCTTTATCTTCTTAGATATTTACTTAGTTTTGTATCCTAATTTGTGTATCCTAATTTGGCACCAACCGTCTTCAAATTCTACGACGAAATATTTATTATTTCTTACTTTTCAGTGCAAATTTTTGAAGTCGGTGCACTTTTTTTTAAAAGGTTTATAAAAAAAATACTTTTCCGAAAATAAAACTTTCTAAGCTTATCACACTTAACTTCATGTTCACGGCCTTTATAACTTTCAGTATGGCTAGAGACAACAGTAACAGTGTCCACTTGAAGCCAGTTGACCTAGTGTGTAAATATATCTGTTATTTTAAAAGAAGTGCGGACGCCGGCTTTACCTGCCCTCCGAAGATGTAAGGGGATCTCTGAGTGAAATAATTAATATATATATAAAAAAAATTGTACAGAATTCTACACACAGATGGACCATGACCTAGAATGTGACATATGCTACTTTTTATCCCGGATAATGATGAATGGATTAAAATGTGTATAGGGAAATTGTTTCCCATTAAAAAAAAATCACGGGAATATCACTATTTCGAACGGGACAACTATAAGGGGATTTTTACGTATTTACATAAATTACAACGCGTAAAAGATATAAGTGCCTGTTCAATTTTTGTAATAAAAAAAAAAATATATGCCTTTGCCGTTTTGATAGCTTTTTTTTTTTTTTCTTCTCGGGTTCAGCTCCCGAAACCGTGTTACGGTTCCAGGGTACCCAGCGGAAGACTAAGTCTCCCTCGTTTAGCCGATGGTATTTGTGAGGCTATACCTAACGAGTGGCTAGTTATGTAAATTTAATCTTTCAAACATTCATTCGACTTCAAAAACGTACTGTCATTTGTCGTGGGACGAATGGAACAGACGTTACCTACCAAAACAACGAGGTTTAATTAACTTAATTAAATAATTAATTATCGCATTAATTAATGTTATTAACCTAGAATGCTTTAACCAAGTCAAATGATTTATCTGATTGATGTTTTATGATCCAATCAGTGATTCCTTTGCCTAATGAAAATGGCATTTTTTTAAATTTCCACAAGTCCAATGTAAAGGTTTGCTAGCAAGAAGTTTTTAACATGAAAGTTGAAAGTTATGTCGATTTATATATAGAAAAAATAATAAATTTAAAAACTAAGCAATAAATTATCAACATTATTGTAAATTGTATATTAAATACCGCACATTTTAAATGTTAAATCGTTTATTTATAAAAAAAAAGCTAAACGTTCACTTTCTTTGCCTCTTAATTTTGTAAGATTTAAAAACAAATTTCACGCATGCGTATTGCGTACCAAGGTAAAATCCTTGTTTTATTTACCTATTTTTCTCACAAATGTATTGAAAAACGTCGTATGATACACGGGTGTTAAGGTTATTACAAACTCGAGACACTGTCAACTCGTTTGTAATATCCTACTTACCACCATTGTATCACAATGATTGTAATTTGTCAAGAATTTATGTGTAATGTAAAAAAAAGGACAAACAAACACACTTTCGCATTTATAATATTAGTTAGGATTAGGATGCATAACTGTAATGTTAGGAGTAAATTAATTTAAAAAAATAGTTTTACTTAAGAGTAGGTATGCATTATAGTTATACTAGGTTTGTATGAATTGCCATTATTAAGATCGAGCAAAAAACGCCGAATAAAACACGTTTCTTGTATGGGGACCTCATTTAAATTTTTACCTTATTTTATTTTTATTATTTGTTGTTATAGCGGCCATAGTAATACACACTTTGTGTCAATTTCAAGTGTCTACCTATTACGGTTCAAAAGATACAGCCCTGTGACAGACGAACAGCGGAGGCTTTAGTTATATGGCTCCCGTTGTCATTTGGGTACGGAAGCCTAAAAATGTTAAATGCGAAATTTGTATGTAAGGATTAGTAAATGACAATCGATTGTCTCTGCATACCCCTCATGGGTTAAATGGCGTGATGATGGACAGATATGTGGTTTATATAAGATTGGATAACATAGTGGCAACATGACAAATGATGTAACAAGATGAATGACTGAGGTGCTACACTTTATAGCACAAGGTACTGGTAGCATGCAAATAAAAAAGTTAAAATCTGTTCCTATATTAAAAAAACAATTATTCCTAGATTTATTAAACATAATAAAAAACTGAGGAGTTTGTATGTATGTTTTAACGCGCTATCTATCTATCATCACGCCTTTCATCCCAAGAGGGGTAGGCAGAGACAATCGAATGCCATTTGTTACGATCCTGACATATCTCTTTCGCTTCTTTTATATTCGTCATACCTTTCATACATGCTCGGCGATTGTGTGTACTTTTAATATTTCCATCGATCAACATGTTTTTTATATGTTCAATAAAAGTACATCTAGGTCGTCCTCTGCCAGCATTTCCTTTCACTTCAGCCATATAAACCTTTTTAGTCAATCTTTCATCCTTCATTCTTTCAACGTGTCCAAACCAGCGTAAACTACTTTTCATAATTTTTGTCACATCATCTTTTACTCTGCATTCTTCTCTAATGTCATCGTTCCGGATGCGGTCAATACGCTTTATATCACACATTCTACGTAAAGACCGCATTTCCACAGCATTTATTTTACTTTCATGCTTCTTATTCCATACCCAAGTTTCGCTTCCATAAGTAAGTGATGGAACTAAAACAGCATTATGTATGTTCATTTAACTTTTAGTTGTAAGTTGTGTATTTCTGCATACATTGTTTAGTCCACCAAATAACTTGCTTCCCGCTTTCACCCGATTTGAATAAAATATTTTGTTGGGCAACCAAATTGATTGGCGTTCAATAAACCTTGGTTGTGTCCAACTAGGTTGCCCAATGCTACAAGAGGTTTATCGTAAATCAATATTACATTAGCTGTGATATTAAAATACCAATTCGTTATGTAAAGTGAAAACTAAGGAAGGAAGCTTTTTATATTTTTATTTCAAAGGTTAAGCTATTTTATAAAAAAAAATACTACCTCCTCTTTAATTTTTTTAATCAGTTAAAAATAGTACAAGCGAAACCTTGGGAAAGATCTAGTTAAAAAAAATTCAAGGTATTTATGCGCTCAGTACAAGTACGTCAAAGACAGGGAAGCAATGAAAAACTGAATTTCAAGTTGGTCGTTTTATATTTCCGCTACAAAAAGGATAAGTTGAGAAGTTGCTCAGTCTGCAGCAATTTATTGAAAAAAAGCCGTGTTTTATTATATTTTTTTTGGATTACCTTTTTTATTTCGCGCCATAATAAATTATCTTGTCGCGAATTGTATTCGGAGGCGACGAATAAATAAAGAACGCTTTATTTCCGGATTCACTTTTGCTTCTTGAATTTTACAATTTGTGGTTTTCACCATAGAATAAATATTCGAACACGCTCTCTTCTCATTCTATATTATTATAAAAAACTGCAGAACTAATTTTCATGAAAAATATATGGGGCCTTTCCAGAAGCATACCTATCGGTTTATAATAGGGTAGATGAAAGGGTAAACAAAATATTATTCTATTTAGTCCGTCATTTAGATTATAAAAAAATATTGGACACGTATTTTTTCTTTTGTCAATCAAACAAAAAATGACAGAGATAAAGCGCGTCAAAGTTTGGGAGTGGGGGCTGGTGACGTCACGCCTTGCTAAAAAATGTACTAAACCGTGACGTCACGCGGAATTTTAGCGGGCTATATATTCATCATTTTTTGTTTAATTGACAAAAGAAAAAATACGTGTCCAATATTTTCTGATAATCTAACTGACGCGACGGACTAATTAGAATTTTTTAGTCATCATGCCTATTGACGGAGATTTTTTTTCTCTCTTCACGGTTGCCTTGGTCTCCCTCTTTTAGCCGATAGTTCTGTGAGGCTATACCTAACGAGTAGCCTGGTTTGTCGGATTATGTACTAAAGTTCTTAATTATAAAAAACCCATAGGTGAAAAAATCATACATCCGAATTTAATATTTTTTGTGTCGCAACCCCCTAAAGAGCCAAAAAATATTATATATCTATCATCAGGCCTTTTATCCTAAGAGGGGTAGGCAGCTACAATGTCTTTGCCTTTATCTACGATCCTGACATACCTCTTTGTGTACTTTTAACACTTCAATCAACATGAGATTCAGAATAAGTAGGTTTCTTCTTGTGGTATATTTTTTTAAATGTCTAAATAGTAATTTATTTTGTTACAGGTAAGCAATCTGACTCATCATCGAGAAAAGGACACGACGGTATTTTTACGGCTAGCGTTAAATAAAACGCAGCCACAAGACCGATTGCGTCGTATGGCCCCGCCCCAACGACTAAGTCAGTCAAAAACGACGGTATTTAAACAATTTCCTTAGCACGGGTACAATATGGGTAAATACGCTTATTACCACTTATCTATTAGAAATAGATATATATATGCTACCGCGGACTTTTTTGTAGATCGTTTTATTCTACACATTTCATTCCTACATAATTTTGTTATATCACTGATGGATTAGACAGCATACGTCATTAAAAATCGCAGGAGCTAACATTTTCCCCGACTTGATTCATTAATAATGTTAATACTCAACCAATAAATGTTTAACACTCGTAAACATTCCTCGTGAATTAACCTAAAAACCGCAACAAAATCCGTTTAGTAGTTTTTGCGTGAAACGTGAAAGTAGAATTCAGTCTTGGCTAGAGGTTTTTTTTTTATTATCACAAAACTGATTTTATCCTTCCTCTTGCCACATCTTATGACTTTTTCAATAATATTAATCTATCTATCTATCATCACGTTATTTATCCCAAGAGGGGTAGGCAGAGAGAATCGAATGCCAACTGCTACGATCTTAACATACCTCTTTCCCTTCTTTTATATTTAACATACCTTTCATCATACCCAGAGTACACTAGGGCCGGTAAAGGAAAAAATATATATCGTTGCCATATTAAAAATAATTATGTTGTAAATTATGACCTTAAGTTCTGATAGTCCATCTCATAACATAATATATCAGATTTATGTTTATTATTTTTGGTATTTTTCCCTAAAACTCATCTGATTTAACTCGCATATATCGAAATAATGAGTGAGATGGGACTTTTTGATAATGCACCCAGACTATCTACTAAAATAGGGTTGTCAATCAAAAGCTACTGGACCGATTGAAAAAAAATTAAAAACTATATATGTGAGCTATAATTTATTAAAATAAAGTTAGCAGTGAAAGCGGAAAGCAAAGTATTTGGTGGACTAAACAATGTATGCAGAAATACACAACTAAAAGTAAAATTAATTATTAATTGTTATTTTTATTACAATTTACTTTTTCGTCAATCAATAAAGCAACTGACCCTATAATGAAATTTTGCGACAACCCTATTTACAAGTTGTTTATTATGTATATTAAAACTTTATGATTTTTATTTATGATATTTTATCGAGGCTGTTTGACTTCTCCATGACCAGTAAACGGATTTTTAAATTTTCACCATTAAATAGATTGACTCACTATTAATTATTCTGGTGTCTTTTAAATGACCCTTTTAATGGTATTAGTGTAACAAGTTTGCCGACAACACGCTCCTATGGAATATACTGCCCAACCTGCTTTTTTTTAACATAGCTTAATCTTACGTAACTTTTTTTAGTAAGTCCAGTTTACATGTCTTAAACAAACTCATCTTTCTCTTTAGAGATATAATTCTCATAAAATAAAATGAGGACTTTCCCAAGAAAGGGTTAAATCAAGTAAATAGATTGTACCATCACGGTAAATCGTTCTATAAGGGGTAACAGGGCAGAACAATGTTTTAAATTTCACGCTAAACCGACCGAGAAATGACAACGAACGTCTTTTAGTTTTAATCCTTCCCTTGGCTTTGTTTCTTTCATGAATTAGTTTCGCTTATTTGGAAAGAATTGCCGTTGTAATTGTTCTATTAAACTAAGTTAAGTGGCCTTAGGGTTCTATTTTAACATTGGAGTTATATTTTTCGATTGCGTAGGGGCCCCTTTTTCTAGGATCAAGATATTTCAGGAAGTTGTATGTATGTATTTCGGTTAGTAGGTCATAAAAGTGAGGATAGAATAATCCTATCTCAGTTATTCTCTTTGATAGAACAAAACTCTAGAATTTTCCACTCCACTTTGTATTAACAAACAGAAATTTTCCCTTTGTTTGTTCTGTCGGATAGACATCGTTTTCTGTTTATGAATTTAAAATTGTTTGACTTTTTACTTGAAATCCCTTCATTCATGCAATCTACATGGCTCATCGTTTTGAGTTTCTTTTTAATTTAAATTTTTTAAGCCTTGTAATTTTTCTTTCAGTAGTATTATGAAAGTATTATCCTTTGAAATATTTTAGTGTATAATTATCCTGTTAGTTTTGTTTGTTCCGCCTGCTATAACTTTTATCAGTTACATTTTATTCTAGAACTTTTTCCTTTTCAGTTGGATTTTTTGTATATATTATTTTCAAAAGAAGCGCGACTTTACACATCCTCCGAAGCTTAAGTAAGCAACGTGTTTAACAAGTGTTTTATTCCAGAAACAGAGGAAGAAATCATGATGGACATATTGCCAAACATCAAAGAATTATTTTACTTTATTGATATCGATAAAGGAAACCATGATTTCCTTTACACGGGTGGTCCTGCGGCTAACGGGTCTTTTATTGTATTGAATGCAACGTTTTTTGTGACAAATTTTATATTTTACTTAGGGTTGACACTTCTAAAATCAGTAAAAAATAGATTTTTTTCTTTCCTTTTTTTTTTCTTTTTTCACGGATTGCCTTAGAGCTCCCGAAACCGTGTTATCGGTCCCAGGGTACCCAACTCAGCGTAAGACCAAGTCTTCCTTTTTTAGTCGACGTTATTTCTGAGGCTAAGTGGCCAGTTCTGTTGAGGTACGAGTATATTTAGATGGAAAAGCCTCTAAGATGTCGGATTATGTACGTAAGTTTTTAATTATATAATCCCATTGGTACATGACCGGGATCCGACCATCCGCCTAGTTAATACCAGATGTCTTCATCTTATTTACCTACTAATAACTAGCGATAGGCCCCGAAGTTTTAGTTCGCACGAGTTTATCTTTCACGCCAGAACAGAGCAACACTTGGGAATGAGATATTTGAAAAATCTATATCTGTTAAAAAAAAACACATCTGTCTATTGCTCTGTATTGACCTGAAATAAGGACTAACAAACAAACACACTTTCGCATTTATATAATTAGTTAAAATTTCGGGATATTTTGGACAACCCTAGTTGTATTGTACCGCATGCTGTTATAGTTATTGCTTGTCCGGTATTTATTTTATTGAGTTTTGAGAAACATTGCTAATATAATAATGCCATGACGACTTTTATACCTTACGGTGTGGCCAGAGACGTCACTTTTCGCAAGTATTAAGACTCATATAAAAACCGGCCAAGTGCGAGTCGGACTCGCGCACGAAGGGTCCCGTACCATTATCTATAAAAACGGTAAAAAAAAATCACTATTGTTGTATGGGATCCCCCTTAAATATTAATTTAATTTTAATTATTTATTTTTAAAGTGAATATATAACTAAATATTCTGTGAATATTTCAAGCGTCTACCTGTTGCCGTTATAAATATCGAGCAAAAACGAGCAAAAATTCACGTTTGTTGTATGGGAGCCCCCTTAAATATTTATTTTATTCTGTTTTTTAGTGTTTGTTGTTATAGCGGCAACAGAAATACATCATCTGTGAAAATTTCAACTGTCTAACTATCACGGTTCATGAGATACAGCCTGGTGACAGACAGACGGACGGACAGCGGAGCCTTAGTAATAGGGTTTCCGTTTTTTTACCCTTTGGCCGGATAGTTATACTAATAGTTAGACGTTTGTATTATCATTAAGATCGAGCAAAAACGCCGAATAAAACACGTTTCTTGTATGGGGACCCCCCTTTTGATATTTAACTATATTTTATTTTTATTATTTGTTGTTATAGCGGCCATAGTAATACACACTCTGTGACAATTTCAAGTGTCTACCTATTACGGTTCAAAAGATACAGCCCTGTGACAGACTGACGGACAGACAGCGGAGCTTTAGTTTGGGCACCGTAAAAAGTGTCTTTGATTTACAAAATTAAGTGTTTTTGGCTATCCCAATATAGGCTCCGAAACGTCTAAATTAATTTTGATGAAGCTTTCAGGAATCAAAGTGGGAGAAATATTACTCCTTTTTGCTACTTGTCCATATGTATATGTATTTGTTATCTTTAGAAGAAGTGCGGACGTGCCCTCCGAAGCTTACCGTAGATAAAATAAAAAAAAATTGGTGCGTCGGTGGCCGAGTGGTTAAGACGACCACAGGATCGATCCCGGATCCCGACCATGTAGCAATGGGTTTTTTAATTAAAAACTTATGTACATAATCTGACAAACCACACTTAGAGGCTTTTCCATCTAAATATACCTCAAAAGAACTGGCCACTCGTTAGGTATTGCTTCAGAAATACCATCGGCTAAACGAGGGAGACTTGGTAACACGGTTTCGGGAGCTGTAAGACAACCCGTGATGAAAGAAAAAAATAAAAAACCCACATATATCCTTGGAAACATTTCAAACATGTATGTATGTATGTTGTTTTGACAATAAGTTTGGGTAGTTGGAAGTTTGCCAGGCGTTTCGAGTGGAGGACGTTTCAATTTTGAATTTTGTCTGCTTAGTTTCCGGTCAGGGAAATTATAGGGAGAATTGTTAGGGTCATTATTAAATTCGGGATTTTTGAATTCGATTCTTGGTTGGGAAAAAACTGTTTATACGGTAGATGTGAAACGGAATGCTGGCTGAGGACGACCTAGGTGTACTTTTATTGAACATGTAAAAAAATATTGATTGAAGTTGAAAGTATGATGAATATAAAAGAAGCGAAAGAGATATGTCAGAATCCTAGCAAATGGCATTTACTTGTCTCTGCCTACCCCTCTTGGGATAAAAGGCGTGTTGATAGATAGATAGATTAAGTAGTTTTAGATTTTAGATCTAGATCATTCATCTTAGGTCCAGCAAAACCTGAAATGATGCGGTAAAAAGTCATCTAAACCAACTCCATCATAACGAAAATAGACTACTTAGTTTAGGCAATTGCGCTTGAGCTCAAAGGCTGTACGTTCGGAAATTTAATGTTAAGAGCCCAATATCCATAATTTGTTTGGGGATAAACTATTCCCAATTTCTCTGTAAATAATCCACCTGTGTCACTGTAATTTAGCATATAGTTACTTATTCAATATCTAAGTGAAATAGCCGTTATTTTTTAATTGTTTTTATTGAATAGCAAATATGGGTGATAAAAAGGATTATTTTGCCCCAGTTTTCTCTTTCATAAAATTTTCACCAAGCTCCAAATTTTTTATTATATATAACGAAGACTCAGATCCAGTTAGGCTTTTAGAATGGGCGGCGTCAGCGTTACCGACCCCACCGTCCTTATCAGTAGACTCGCTCATTGCAAATAACAAGACTTGATATTAGAATACACTTGTTTTATTCATTCAGTACAGACTTATCACTAATACTAATTAAAATAACAATTAGATTAGATACTCACAAGATTTTTATCACCAACACTTTCACTGTCTTGCCTTCAAGACGGTTCAAGCAATAATGGCGGCCGACCACTTCATTCAGTACTCATGAAAAGTAGGGTTAGGCGGAAGTACCATTTTTTTAATTAGAACAATTTTAATGCATTGATTTTTTACAGTATTGAATTAAATTTGTAAATTCATTATTAATTTTTAGAAGTAAATTTTAGTCTTCAGTTTATTTTTAAACTGAATTCCAGTAGAAACATTCGCGGACGGTCTCAAAATGACGGCGGATGTTTCTTACTCGTAAACCTAATCAAATTAGTTTATGAATTTTAGATTTACTGCAAACATTACGCAACAAATTATTCTATGCTAATTATAAATCATAATAAGAATTTAGAACTTAAGATAACTCATTATTTGAACACAAATTATTCATCGTAAATATTACAAACAAACAAAACAAAGTTAACTCTTAACTAAATATGGTCTTGCTCCGACATATATATCGCGTTTTTGTAGGTTATTGAAAATTCATAATAATAATTGTTTTATTATGGTAAAAGTACAGTCGCTGACATAATACGCAATATTCAAACGCAGCACGAAGCTGTATAACCCAGTTAGTAGAGACCTCTCTACGGCCTATTTTGCAAACGACTGCATAAAGGATGTGACACACTCAACCTGAAAGCGGCTCTGGCAGTAATTTTTTTTATTGTGGTCGATTTAAAAATTTTAGGTTTAATTTATATGTAGTTTTTATATATAAGACTCCCGAAACTGTTGCTACCGGCCCCTTGGTATCCCAGCTGAAAACATTCGTCATTTTGCCCATGAGATTTTTGAGTTTACCTAACAGTTTTGTTGAGGTAATTTGATATTTTTCCTATACTACATAACATAAATACGAATATGTATTGAAAAAAATGTGTTATGGTCTTGGCTCATTGGAATACAATTTTTTATACATTTTTTTCAAAATTATTATATCCAGAGGTTGCCATTTGATTCTATCTTTGGCTATGGTCTTCCAAGTATGTCCAGCCAGCCTTTGTCGTCTGGTCAACGAGCTAGTGGTCTACCCCGTCGTCGTGTCTCTGGCGATCCTTTCCACTTTGTCACCACTTGTGACCATCTCTTGTCTTGAAGTCAGTGATTTTGCTTATTTTATAAAAATTTTCTTTAAGTTATTTTTTAGGATACAGAATTGAAAATATGTTTGTTCAGTATATCTGAAAATCTAGAGATTATTATTGTTAATGGTGTGCTACACACCTTACATGGATATCAAGTTGAAATTTGCATGCACAGTGGGCTTTGTGTGGATTTTAGTAGAAATTTTCATGAGCTTACGTTTACTGACACTTTTTATATGGATTATAACAACAATATTCAACAACTCTGTCTAATATTTGTCTAAAAATTTTGCCCGTGTTATTTGGGTTCATATGTGGACAATATATTATTTATTTGTTATTTATCATTGAAACAATACACAGATTATAAATATGCCCAATTATGATCGCTGCAAGTTTAATTAAATTTTATTCAGCTGCCTTCGAGCCTATTCTATAAAACATCCAGACACCGAGTGTCCACTTTGTATCAAAGAAGAATCATTTCCATCCAACGAGGCAATACAGCCAGTCTGTTGGTGTAAGAGATAATATGTAAAAAGGATAGCTAAAGAGCAAATAACCAAGAAACCGACATTACTTTGAATATCTATATTGACAACTAAAATTATAAACAAAACACTCATTTCTGAGAACATAGACAATATCTACTAGGTACCATAAATACTCAACATCATCCCTCCCGTGTAGCGTAGCTACACAACTACATTCATATTTAGTAGGGCTAGTTTTCTAGTAGGCCGCCTCAATGTGCCCCCTTTAGTGGCTACATCAGCCACTCGAACTACTCCATCTCTGCCCGGATACACAGCAACTATTCGGCCCATGGGCCACACTCCTCGTGGCAAGTTAGGGTCGACCACTAGGACTATGTCGTCAACTTTAATGTTTGCGAACAGACCTCCCTGCTGCTTCTTAGGCCTGAGATTGGGTAAATATTCTTTTAGCCATCTGCTCCAAAAATGGTCAGATAACCGAAGAACCTTTAGCCACTCCTTTCTTAGTGAGAAAACTCCGTCATCCAAACGAATTGGCAACTGCTGGTTTGAAGAGGCTCCTATTAGAAAATGGAATGGTGTAAGGCTCTCACATTCATGATTTTCAGTGACGTATGTTAGAGGCCTCGAGTTAACTAGAGCTTCCGCTTCAAGGAGAAAGGTGTGAAGCAGCTCTTCTCTAGGCGCTCTTTCTTTCAGCGTCGTAAGGAGGGCTGTTTTCACTGTTTTTACGAGCCTCTCCCAACAACCTCCCATGAATGGCGACGCTGGCGGTATGAAACACCATTCTATGCGTTTGCTAGCAGCATAATCTTGAACAGCATTGTTCTAAAATTCACATAGATGTCGATTAGCTCCAACAAAAGATGTGCCGTTATCGGAGAGAATTTTTAGTGGAAGTCCCCGACGTGCAGTAAACCGACGTAAGCTTAAGATGGCTGAATCCGCTGAGAGACTTGTTACGATTTCAAGATGAACTGCTCGTGTCGTCATGCAGGTAAAAAGGGCTATCCATCGCTTTTCTCTTCGGCGGCCAACTGACACTTCTACAGGGCCAAAATAATCCAGGCCGGTGTTTGTGAATGGGCGGCTGTGATGATTTAGACGCACATCTGGCAGGTCACCAGTCGGCGGGATCTGAGGCGTCGCCTTTTGCTTTATGCAAAAAGGGCACCTTCTTGCTATCATGCGCACTTCACTGCGACATCGAAAATTCCAAAAATGCTGTTTCAGTTCATTGGTTACCAATTCATTGAACGTGTGTGCAGCTTTTACGTGATAGTGGCGGATAAGAAGGCGAACAGCAGGGTCACGACCATCCAAAATAACAGGCGATTTAGTGGCGTAATCAATATTTTTCATATGCTTGATACGACTGTCTAGTCTTAGCAGGCCATCTTCGTCGATTATTGGGCAGAGAGGGTGTAGTTTGCTGGCTTTTGGCAAGGACTTGGCATTACGGAGTAAAGAAAACTCTTCGCTAAAACAGTCAATCTGTGACTTTTGAAGAATGGCAATTTCAGCCTTTTGTATCTCGGCGGCAGTCAGAGGTAAAAGCTTGGAAGAGGAAACATTATTAATTATTTTAGAATTTGGGTTTTTATGTGCCAAAAATGACCGAAACTTATTCGCGCTCTGATAGATGCGCGCAGTCGCACGAATCAGACGTATCCACTCACTGAAACGTAAGGGATCTGGCACAACCGGTGAAGGTTTGTCCAGTTGAGTTAATCCTACATGTACCTTAGAGGGTTTCAGTTCCACCAAGGTAGATGCAGCTTCCGTCATCGATGGTTCTTTGGGCCATTCACTATTTGGAAGTAATAAAAAATCAGGTCCAGAGAACCAGCGAGACAAGTTAGTATCGCGATTCTTTAATCTAGTCATATCATCTGCGACGTTCAAAACACCTGGCACAAATTTCCAATTATTAACGTTTGTTATTTCAGTTATTTCACCAACACGATTTGCTACGAATGGTTTGAACGTTCGCGCGTCACTGCGAATCCAACTTAAAACTGTGGTCGAATCAGACCAAAAATAAATTGAATTCGGGTGAATGTTATGACCGGTACACACAGTATTGGCAAATCGAGCGTCAATCAGACCTGCTTGGAGTTCTAAACGCGGTATAGATGTAGGTTTTAGAGGACTTAGACGCGCTTTTCCACCAATGAGAGACAACTTCACTGAACCGTCTGAGAACGTGAAGCGCCAGTAAGCGACACAAGAGTAAGCCTCCTCGCTTGCGTCAGCGAATGTATGAAGTTGCCTGTCACTAATCTCCTCATTTCGGAAACCACATCTGTACCAGCGAGGAATTTTTATGTCTGATATCGTAGCCAGTTGTCGAGACCAAAACAGCCATTTTTTAATCATGTCTGAGTGCAGCTCAATGTCCCAATCAATACCGGTTCTCCAAATTTGTTGAAACAAAATACGTCCTTGAATAACTAACGGAGTCAGGAGCCCAAGAGGATCGTACAGGCACATTAGGTACGACAATACCTTGCGTTTGGTTATTTTCTCGGTTTCAGGAATTGGAGACACATTACGAAAACTCAAAGTGTCACTCAGAGGATGCCAAATGAGTCCCAAAGTCCTAACAAAAGCCTCGTTACCTATGTGAATATTATCAGGAGGAGGAGCACACAAGTCTTTAGGAACAGCGGCCAGGGCGGCAGGTATATTGGATACCCAACCTCGCATTGTCATTCCTGCCGCTTTGTGCACTGTAACTATATCAGCTGCGAGTTTTGAGGGTTTCTGAACGTCATCGGTGCTGCCTAAGAAATCGTCCATATAATGGTCTTGAACGATGGCTTTTGCAGCCGCGGGGTATGACTTCTGTAATTCTTGGGCGTTACGATTTTTTATGTATAAAGCAGTACACGGGCTGCATACAGCGCCAAAAATTACAGAAGTCATTCTGTATTCCTTCAACTCACAGCTTGGATCCTCTCTCCAAATGTAGCGCAACGCATCGCGATCTTCCGCCCTGATCCTGATCTGTGGAAACATTTCCATCACATCAGCTGTTATTGCGGCGTAACCTTCACGAAAACGAAACAAAATGTGTATTAACGACTGCAGAAAGTCGGGCCCGGGCAACAAAAGCGAATTTAAACTCACCCCAGAGGTCTTTGCAGCCGCGTCGTATACTACTCGAAGTTTTCTTTTTTGAGGGTGTACCACCGGAAAATGGGGTAAATACCAACGCAATGTTTTGTGTATATCACTTATATTATCATGGTATGTATGTCTAGGACACTCTTCGGCATAACCTTTTACTATCATATTGTTAATAAAAGCGCAATAATCATTCTTTAAATCGGAATCTCGAGCCATGCGCTTTTCTAAACCGAGAAATCTAGAGAGTGCGTGAGAATAGCTATCAGGTATTTTTGGAGTATCCTTACGCCAAAGCAGGCCGACTTCAAACCTACCTGACGGCAATCGTTTGACCGTAGAATCTAAAATTTCTAAAGCGTGTGTATCTTCTTTAGAACACAAAATTTCGGGCTTTGAAATACCTATAGCGTCAAGGCGAAAATAATCTTTAATAAGATCATCCATGGTGGGCTCACCACAATTGTTAGTAGAAACGTAGTTTATAAATTGAACGGGCTTCGTCCAAGAGCTAGATTTGCCATATACTACCCATCCTAAAGCTGTGCGAATAGCGACTGGCTGATTCTTAGAACCTTCCCTCACCTCGCGACTGACAGTTAAATACCAATGCTCAGCACCGAGCAGAATCTTGGGTGTAGCATCGGTTATTGTAAGAACATCAATCAAGTCTGTCAGATGTGAATATTTAGATATATCATTTTGGTCGATAGTTTGTGTAAAGCACGAAAGTTTGTCCATGGACAAAGCATTATTTACAGAAAATACCTCAGAACAGTGTTTACTCTTGATAGAAAAGCTTACATATTCAAAAGGTTTGTGCGTTGACATTCCGGCAACTCCGTCAACCTTGATTGACTCCTTTGGACCTGTCACTCCAATATGACGTGCCACCTCTGAATCGATCAAAGTTGCCGTCGATCCGTCGTCAAGCAAAGCATATGTGTCATATTTTCCGCGCGGTCCGCTCACTTCAACAGGAACTATTTTTAAATATACACTTATCTGAGAAAGTTTTTTGTCATTTGAGTGCGAATCCGTTATATTAGAAATTGTTACGGACTTATTTATATCGTTTCGTTCAGTTACGACGTTGTAGGAAGGAGACGAAGAATTATTAACAGTGTAGGGTGCGCGTGGTATCGAAGTTGAATGTAGCAGGGGATTATGGAATCGTTCGCAGCCGTCGACGCCACACCGACCAATCCTACAAGTTTTCCATTTATGCGTCTTGGATTTCAGACACTTGTAACATATTTTAGACTCCCGCAACCAGCGCCACTTATCATCTAATGTTAGAGACTTGAAGTCTTTGCAATCAGTAAGTTTGTGTTTATTGTTACAATAACGACATAACTCGACCAACTCAACAATATTTTTATTCGCAGATGTCGTATGAACGTTTTCACGTCGTGTAAAATTCTGTGACAAAAAATTGTTGCCGACTGTACCAGGCCGTCTACCGAAGTTTGACGTTAGTGTGCCGGGCACCTTAGCGTAATCGAGAATTAAACCGAATCTGTTATGTTTAATAGCCTCGACATCGAGGAACGCAGATAATAGTTGAATTTTCGGTAAAGAACTATCATTACGATATGCGAATTCTTTCCACTGACTATACAATATCGGCGTTAATTTACTTAATACAGTATGAAATAGTTCAACAGAATGTATGTGTTCCTTCTGTTCTAAATTATTAATAACAGCTATACAATTACGTAATCTACAAGCAAAATTGTTCAGATCTTTTTGATCAAAGCTTATCTTAGGAAGATTCCGAACGAGAGTGATCTCGTGCATTACGATCATTTCAGGGAGCGCGAACGTCTGTTCCAACATGTCGAGTACTTCTTCAGGTTGCTCAGCTGTGTACAGTAGCGACGACACGCTCTCAAGAGCTGGACCACGAAGCGCTCCGCTCAATCGCACAAGATTCTCTGAGGGTGTGAATAAATGTTGTGTATTGCGATAAGTACGCTTAAACATTAGCCATTCCATGGTTTTACCACTGAAAGGCATAAGCTCAAGTTTATGCGAGCATCTGTGCGAGTAATTATTAGGCTCGACCTGTTTTGGTAGTAAAAACTCTTTGTTTGAGTTGACAGTCGGCCGTGTAAATGACACAATGCTGTTTGACGCTGACATTTGACATAATTGTAACTTGTTATTGAATGGAATTTGAAAAGTCACGGGTTTTTTGTAAATATTATGATGAATTTTATTTTTCGATGCAAGATTTTCAGAATTGTTGTAAAAATCAAGCGTTTTAGCCTTGTGAGAACTATGACGGATTGTATGCTCTCGTGAAAAATATGGTGTATTCGCATTGTTTACGTTTTTTAGTTCTATATTACTAAGCATATTACTATGCTCCGAAACCAAATTTCTCGCGGGACCCGAAACCGTATCAGCAGCATCCTCTCGCGTGACTAAGGGATTTATTATAATAGGTTCAGCGTTTTTGTCGATCGGATGGCTGCTATGGTTTACATCACGAACCCATGATGCAGTACGAGAAAAAGATTGACTGACCGATCGAGTTGAACATTCCTCGGCATCCTGAACCGCTAAAGCTGCTTCCATCTCCAGCCGCTCAACTTGATTGACCTGTTGGATGACCTTACTTTTGTAGTCTAATAGCTGCTGTTCACGCTCCATGGATCGTCGGGCCAAATGTGCCTCCGCAGTCAATCTTCGTGCCGCCTTTATCGTGGCTGACGACTGCGAAGACCCCGAAGTGCGTGATCTAAAACTTGGTGATAAATTAACGTTTTCCGTACTAGTTGCCGGGCGGTCACGTGACTTGCCGGGGCCAGGATTGCCAGTCGCGGGCGTAACAGTGGCATCGGTAAGGACGGGGTCCATTTTTGCGGACCGACCGAGCCCACCCATGACTGGCGTACCTGATTCTGAGCAAGCCTCGCTGGCGCCAGTTGACCATGCCAGCCTCTTGGTTCTTAATCGCGTATTCATTTCAAACGGTGAGAAGGACCAATATGTAAGAGATAATATGTAAAAAGGATAGCTAAAGAGCAAATAACCAAGAAACCGACATTACTTTGAATATCTATATTGACAACTAAAATTATAAACAAAACACTCATTTCTGAGAACATAGACAATATCTACTAGGTACCATAAATACTCAACAGTTGGGTCATAGTAATTTTTTATTTGAAATTTTATTATATACAAGCTTCTGTCCGCGGTTTCACCCGCATGTAATAGATACAAAAAGAAATAATCCCGTGGCTGTAATTTGCCCCTCCCCCGCCCGCTTTCACGGTATAAAAAGTAGCATAATGTCATTCTCTGACGCCTAAACTACCACTATGTAAAAAATCATGTCGATCCCGTGAAAAACAAAAACAAATCTATCCCACGGGAACCATACATTTTTCCGGGATAAAAATTAGCCTATGTGCTATTACAAACTATAATTTATCTCCAAATTTCATCCAGATCCGTTCAGCCGTTCTGGCGTGATTGAGTAACAAACATACATCCATACAAACTTTCGCGTTTAGTATTTAAGATAATTATACATATGTAAATAAATAAATTATTCATTACAAACATAAAAAAAACTTAATTAAAATTATAAACGCGCTTATTACTTCTTATCTATTAAAGATAAATATATGCTACCGGTGACTTTTTTAACCGACTTCCAAAAAAGGAAGGAGAAGGTTCTCACTTCGGACCGTATGTTTTTTTTTTGTAGATAATTTTATTCTACTCAATTTTTCCTACATGACTTTGTTGTATCTCTGACGGATTGGACCGCATATGTCATGTAATCGCACTTGATTCATAAATTCTCAGCTTCTAAGGCCATTTTTAATACAAGTAAACCTTAACAAAACCCGTGAAAAATCAGGCATAGACTGACAAACGGGACGAGGGACTTTTGTTTTATAATATGTACCAATTTCTTCCCAAAAGACGCTGAAATCTGAAACAGAAATGTAATCTCACTGATAGTGGGTCCGGTATAAAAATTTCAGTGCCTCATGAATTTTTGAATCCTTTCACTAATTTCCCTGAAGGCTTCCCATATGGATATCTTCAGCCAAGTAATAATCTAATATTGAATTTATGTAAAAACTAAGCAACTTTTCGGTTTTAGTTACAAGTATGGGTCTACTCTAACTTTTTTAAGTAAAACATTGTCTATGTCCATCTGGAATAATCTAGCTTTATAACAGTGAAAGAATTGTTCAAATCGGTCCAGTAGTTTTCGAGAAAAATGAAACGAAGAAATAAATATTTTCCTTGTCTGTAATTATATTACAATTAAACCCCTTTCCATTTTTTGTTATGTTCTGCTCCAATCTATCTATCTATCATAACGCCTTTTATCCCAAGAATGGTAGGCAGAGACAATCGAATGCCATTTGCTACGATCCTGACATACCTCTTTCGCTTTTCATACATGCTCGGCGATTGTGTAAGGTACTTTTAATATTGCCTTCGATCAATATTTGTTGGTATGTTTATTTGAACGCGATAATCTCTGGAACTACCAGTCGAATTTGTCAATCTTTCAACGTGTCCAAAATTCACCCAAATCCGTCCAGTCTTTTCGGAATTTATAATATTAGACGTACGTATTTCTAATTTCTCTATATTTAATGAACAAAAATAAGGTAGAATTCGCTTCATATGTCGCTTCGTTTCTCATAATATCTACCACGGGAACAGTTACAGTTATTTGTTACGCGAGAAGACATAACGAAGTAATACCGAACTGGCGGGTTATTGTTCGTGCGCTCAATATAAGTGCTACCTTTGTAACTTTAGAGAAGTGAAAGGGCGTACACGACGTATTTGTGAAATTTTAGACCTCTTCTTAGGTATTTTACCAAAGTAAATGCATCCTGCATATATATAATTTTTCCCCCTCTAATGACAAATAATAAACAAACATATCAAAATAAATGTTTCATTTAAAATTAGACCAATTTATTTATTTTGTAAAAAAAGCCATCTATTGGATATCAGTTGAACTATGACAACAATATTGACTGACACCACTAACGGGCGGAATATACGCACGGGAGTAAATTTTAAATTAGTCTATTTCCGTTATTATTATTTTTTTTATTCTTCACGCACGGGTTACCTTACAGCTCCCGGAAACCGTTGCCGGCCCCAGGGTACCCAGTGGAAGACAAAGTCTTCCTCATTTAGCCGATTTTTTGAGGTTATACCTAACGAGTGGCCAGCTCTGTTGAGGTATGTAGATTGAAAAGCCTCTTTGTACGGTTTGTCGGATAATGGACATAGATAAAAACCCATTGGTACATACATGGTCGGATATGGGGATCGAAATTATTTTTATGTTTTATATTATTTTATATATTTTTTATCGAAATCCGTTCAGTCGTTCCACAAATAGTTTGGAAGTCCCATGTTCAAGGAAGTGTATGAGTCAGTGATGTGTCATATGTCATCACTGGTGTCTTCCGCACTGTGTTCCCTCTTCACGCCGACAATGTCTCAAGAGGGTAAGGTAACCACACCCCGGTGTCTTCTTTAGCTTGCAGCTACCTTATATCTTGATCTGATTGATTTATTAATGGGGACGAAGTTTATGTACACATGCACTTTCTTTAATAGGATGTCTTCGAGCTCTCAAACGAGCGCAGGTACATAAGATGTTATATTTTAAAATGATAATAATATCCTTTAAAAATTCACGTGCAAATATGAACCTTTATATGAATGTAGAGAATGGAATGGATTTTTAAATGTATGATTAAATCTGGCGTGAACTGAGCATTTAATTGTTTACCGCCGGCGTACTCTTAAGGAATATGCTAATCATAAGCGAGTTTACGCATGTTTTTTTGTTTTTATTTTGTAATAGGTAAGTAGTAGTGGATTGGATTACACACCTTAATTTGCTGTGCGAGCATTATCGTGTTAGTTAAGACGAGGTACCTAAACAGAGTAATTTTCGAAAACAACGGACCGTTGCATGCGCGGCCGTTGTACTGAGAGTACAGTGGCGAACAAATTAGGTTAGGAATTTTCGCTTTAAAATAAAGGAACAAAAATAAATCGAGTCGGATTTCACGAGTGTAACAGAAATATGTAGAGTAAAAAATTTTCTAAGAGAATAAATAAAAATAAAAAAAAAAAACAAAATATAAAAAAAAATCAGATCGAATCAGACAAAACATTTGTTAGAATTTTTTACGTTCTAGGCTGAGTTCTCAATTTTATTAAGGGGCAGTGGTCAAGTTCATCTTGTATCTATCAAAAATATGGCATTATCTCAGTTAATCCTGGAAACGTGGGTTTATTTATACAAAATTTCCTCAGCACACAGTTGATAGTTATTATTTTAAATTGGATTGAGCCATATTTTTATTATTATGAGTTCTAAATAGCCATAATTTCCAAAACGCAAAGGCACTACTCGTATCGAAAACTACGGCTCTTTAGAACCCTAAATAATAAAAATATGGCTCAATCCAATTTCAAATAATAAAGTAACTATCATTGTGTGGTGAGGAAAAAATAAACCCACGTTTCCAGGATGAACTGAGATTTGCCATATTTTTGACAGATACAAGATGACTGATAGCCACGGATATATTTTTTTCAACCGTCGGTTATTGACATTTTAATGAGTTATTGACAAAACATAAGCATAAAAATAAGCATAAAAAAAATCAATGTATATTATAAAACAAAGTGCCCGCCGCGTCTGTTTGCTGTGCCCTTACGCAAAAACTACTGAACCCATTTTGTTGCGATTTTCATGATTAGATAGGTTGATTCAAGCAAGAAGAAAGTTTACGAGGAAAAGCATTAACAGTGTAAATGAAGTAAAAGTGAAAAAAGTTAGCTCCTGCGTGTTTTCATGGCGTATGCTGTATAATCCGTTGGAGATATAACAAAATGATGTATAAAGGAATTGTGTAGAATAAAATGATCTACAAAAAAGTCCGCGGTAGCATATGTCTATCTCTTATAGATAAGGACGGGGTCGCTAGTAATTAATAAATTGTAGTGAATGTGAACATGATTGTACCCATGATAAGTCTAACATTAAAACATTAAGTACAAATCCCTTGTCTGCTCAGCTCATTAATGTTTTTGAATAGCTGTTTTTTAACAAATTGAGGTCCTTCGTCTCTGCCTACCTTAGTGATATTCAGGTGTGAGGATACAGAACAAACCAGAATACGCTGCATGCATTGGTACTAAGCCCCATGTGTCGAATATTATATAATATTTAGTTTTGATCGTGAAACTCTTGAATAAACTGTATGAATCGCTGGTTTGAACACGTTGAAAGAATGAAGGATGAAAGATTGACTAAAAAGGTTTATAAGGCTGAAGTGAAAGAATGCTGGCAGAGGACGCCTAGGTGTACTTTTATTGAACATATAAAAAATGTATTGATCTATGGTAATATTAAAATTACACACAATCGCCGAGCATGTATAAAAGGTATGATAAATATAAAAGAAGCGAAAGAGGTATATCAGGATCGTAGCAAATTGCATGCGATTGTCTCTGCCTGCCCCTCTTGGGATAAAAGGCGTGATGATAGATAGATAGATAGATAGATAGATAGATAGATAGATAGATAGATAGATAGATAGATGAATCTCCATTTATATTTTTGCAAATAAATTGCGAACTCTGCAAGTCTGATCGCCGCAAATTTTCAGTTGTGGTTTTAATCCATTACCTAGAAATATAGGAAACCAATTTCCGTTTAATAACCTAATATTGTTACGGTTTCGTTACGATAGGTTGAACTTAGTGGTTGAAACCGCGAACCTGTCATAGTTAAAAATAAATTTAATAATTGCCTTTTAAAAAAAAGTGCGCTTTCCGAAAGCAAATGCACAAGTCACTATAAAAAAAAATAACCAAATCGCTTCAAGTGTGCCTATAAAATTTGAAGAGTTCTCGATTTTTCCAGGATCCCATCATCAGACCCTGACCTGATGACAATGGGACCACCTGGAAAGTATACCCTTTCAAACAAAAAAAAAAATCCAAATCGGTCCAGGCATCTTCAAGTAATCGGGAAACATACATAAAAAAAAAAAAAAAGATTGCAACGAATTGAGAACCTTCTCCTTTTTTCTCGTCGGTTAAAAAGAACTGTTGACAATTACTACTTAGGGGTTGATTTTCAAAAAATCATTTCCAATTTTCATATTTATATCTTCAGTGGTTTAGGCTGTGCGTTGATTGTCAGTCAGCCAGCGACACGACAATTCTATATATTTAGAAATACGAGAAAAGTCGTATACGATCTCTAATTTTCATCCCCTTAAAATCAAATTAAATTAATTGTTAAAATTAGGTAAAATTATGAAATTATGAAAACAAACGCTCCTAAGCATTTTACACGGAGCCGAGAAAAGTTTAATACAATAAACAATAATAAAAGTTTTAATCTAGTTGAACAAGTGAACTTTATAAGTACCGACGATTTCATACAAACAATGAATAACAATACGGTTTTAACATTGTTTAGTTGAGTGGTACCGGCCCCAGGGTACCCAGCTGAAGACAAGACTTCTTATTTAGCCAGAAACCAAAAAGGAATATGCAAAAAATTGCCGATAGTATTTGTATCGGTTGAGGTATATTTAGATGCAAAAGTTTCTAAGTGTTTGCGATGGTTTTTTTTTCGGGAAGTAATCACTTTTATTGGCATTTTTAATATTTATCATCATAGTGATAAAATGTGCACATACCATAATGTTACCAGTTTAATGAAAGCGAATCCTTTTTTTACTGTTTTGTACCCAAAGGGTAAAAACGGAAACCCTATTACTAAGACTCCGCTGTCCGTCTGTCTGTCTGTCTGTCACCAGGCTGTATCTCATGAACCGTGAAAAAAACAGAATAAAATAAATCTCCGATATTAGTGAAAAAGGGGATAAGTCTGAAAATACTGAAATAGAGTTAAGTACATTCTAACGTTGCCGGTACCGAAGTTTAGCTTGTGAAAAAGGGGTTATCTTCAAATAATGCTGGTTTGCTAAACAAACGTTTGTGTGTTGTGGGATAACTGACGTTTTGTATTTTCAAAGTGGTTATGTTAACTTATCCTTCTAAAATTTTAAACTTTTAAATTTTTAAACTTACCCCCTTTTTCACTATTATCGGAGAAATATTTAAGGGGGCTCCCATACAACAAACGTGATCTTTTTTGCCGTTTTTATAGACACTTGGCCGGTTTTTTTTTCAGGGCTTTCCTTATACGACTCCTGAAACCGTGTTATCGGTACCCAGCGGTAGACCAAGTCTTTGTGTGGCTATATCTCCAGTCCTGTTGAGGTATATTTAGATGGAAAAGCCTCATGCCTTCCCAACTATGATACAGGCTTAAAGGTATATTACATTAAAGCAAGATTTAATATTATTCGCTGTACCGTTACACCTTTCCCCATTTAAATTCTATTCAAGCTTGTTTAGCAGGGTGGGTGTTCACGGACGACATAAGGAGTGATTTACGCGCTCCGCAACGAAAAGATTATTGCTGGGGAAAATATTATGTACGTACTTTTAGAGATGGAAGAATGTTACATTTGAGCAAATCTGGCGTAACTGAGACTTATATGGGTACCAATTTGAATACCTACAGAAATACGCTTATATCTACTTTTCTATTACAGATAGATATATGCTACCGCGGACTTTTTTGTAGATCATTTTATTCTACACAATTCTTTCCTACATCGTTTTGTTATATCTCTGACGGATTAGACTGTATACACCAAGAAATCCCCTTTCTAAACGTGATAGTGTTATTTAATAATAAGCTTATGTCCGCGGTTTCACCCGAAAAGAATATGCTACCGCGGACTTTTTTGTAGATCATTTTATTCTACACAATTCTTTCCTACATCGTTTTGTTGTATCTCTGACGGATTAGACTGTATACACCAAGAAATCCCCTTTCTAAACGTGATAGTGTTATTTAATAAGAAGCTTATGTCCGCGGTTTCACCCGAAAAGAATATGCTACCGCGGACTTTTTTGTAGATCATTTTATTCTACACAATTCTTTCCTACATCGTTTTGTTGTATCTCTGACGGATTAGACTGTATACACCAAGAAATCCCCTTTCTAAACGTGATAGTGTTATTTAATAAGAAGCTTATGTCCGCGGTTTCACCCGAAAAGAATATGCTACCGCGGACTTTTTTGTAGATCATTTTATTCTACACAATTCTTTCCTACATCGTTTTGTTGTATCTCTGACGGATTAGACTGTATACACCAAGAAATCCCCTTTCTAAACGTGATAGTGTTATTTAATAAGAAGCTTATGTCCGCGGTTTCACCCGAAAAGAATATGCTACCGCGGACTTTTTTGTAGATCATTTTATTCTACACAATTCTTTCCTACATCGTTTTGTTGTATCTCTGACGGATTAGACTGTATACACCAAGAAATCCCCTTTCCCCTAATAGTGTTATTTAATAATAAGCTTATGTTCGCGGTTTCACCCGAAAAGAATATGCTACCGCGGACTTTTTTGTAGATCATTTTATTCTACACAATTCTTTCCTACATCGTTTTGTTGTATCACTGACGGATTAGACTGTATACACCAAGAAATCCCCTTTCTAAACGTGATAGTGTTATTTAATAATAAGCTTCTGTCCGCGGTTTCACCCGAAAAGAAATAATCCCGTGGCTGTAATTTGCCCCTTCCCCGCCCGCTTTCGCGGTATAAAATGTAGTATATGTCATACTCTGACCCCTAAACTACCACCATGCAAAAAATCTCGTCGATCCCGTGAAAAACAAAAACAAATCTATCCCACGGGAGCCATACATTTTTCCGAGATAAAAAGTAGCCTATGTGCTATTCCAGACTATAATCTATCTATGTGTCAAATTTCATCCAGATCCGTTCAGCCGTTCTGGCGTGATTGAGTAACAAACATACATACATCCATACAAACTTTCTCGTTTTTAACGTAAAAATTTAGTCCCAAAAAGCTGTAAGTTCATATCCATCCCAATATGAAGGGGCTAAGTCATAAATCAAATAATTCATTGTTTATTTCGGGGTGAAAGAGCCAGTTTTTCCTTTAGTATAAAATCGTTCGCAACCCGCCTTCGATGTTGCGTCCCGTGTCACTGAAAGATATTAAAAAGGGCGAAAACATGGAGCATAGAAGAAAATATATTGAGGAAATCGTATATTCTTCCAACTCATCATCATCATCATCATCATCAACCTTTTTAAGATCCACTGCTGGATCATTGGTCTCCCTCTAGCGCACCATATTAGTAGTGGTGCTCATTGAGAGGAATTGCCATAGTCACCACGCATGGCAGGATTTAAGCACATAATATATAAAGAAAATTGGTGCTTAGCATTTTGGCAACGAGTAGGACTCGAACCTGGGACCTCCGGTTTCAAGTCCACAGTCCTACCAATTTAGGCTATCGAAAAATTTCCACGGACGAAGTCGGGGCGGAAAACTAGTCAATTATTATCGCTTAGTTTAGTTATCCAAACTAGTTTAGTAGTTACCAAAGGGTAAAAACGGAAACTCTATTACTAAGACTCCGCTGTCCGTCCGTCTGTCTGTCTGTCTGTCACCAGGCTGTATCTCATGAACCGTGATAGTTAGACAGTTGAAATTTTCACAGATGATGTATTTCTGTTGCCGCTATAACAACAAGTACTAAAAAACAGAATAAAATAAATCTTTAAGGGGTCTCCCATACAACAAACGTGTTTTTTTTTTTTGCCGTTTTTATAGATAATTGTACGAAACTCTTTGTGCGCCAGTCCGACTCGCACTTGTTATTTTATAATAAATGTTTTGCCGACAGACGACAAAGTGACGTCATCATTTAGGTAAAGTATCAGTTTTGTCCCGTGGTACTACTCGTTTGTGATAGATATCTGTCAAAAATATGGCAAATCTCAATTAATCCTAGAAAAATGAGTATATTTATACAACATTTTCTACTCAAATTGTTATTGTTTTAGTTATTATTATTTAGGGTTTAAATATGCGTAATTTTTAAAACAAACAATTGCTATTGCGTTTTAAAAACTATGGCTATTTAGAAGTCTTAATAAGGAAAATATGGCTTAATCCAATTTAAAATAATAACTATCAACAATTTGAGTTGAAAATGTTGTATAAATAAACTCATTTTTCTAGGATTAATTGATATTTGCCATATTTTTGACAGATTTAAGATGGCCGACAGTCACGTGGTACTACCAGTGAGGAAGATGAGTGGAGAAATGGAGCAAAATGGCGGCAAAACTTGATTATTTTTTTTTAGCTTTATCTTTGAAATAAAAATAAAAAATCCTTAGTTTTTCCTAACGTAGGTACCAAATGTCATATCAAATAGTTTTCATTACTTTTGATTCCCCAACGCTACGTGTCAGAGAGGCCGTAGTTTTAATAAACTGCTTTTGGCCAAAACCCTATGAATAGCGTGAACAACTTTAAGCTATCGGTTAAGCGCGAATCGGACCATTTTTAATCCATTACATTATTTATAATAAGTTTTCAAAGTCTTGCCGACAGACGACAAAATCACGTCATCATTTAGGTAAAGTACTTATTTGTATTACTGGTAGTGCCATGGGGCAAATAAAAGGCCGTGGTACTATATTTAACCGAACTTCAAAGAAGGAGGAGGTCCTCAATTCGTCGGAATCTTTTATGTTTTTTTTTATGTATGTTCCCCGATTACTTGAAGACGCCTGGACGGATTTGGATTTTTTTTTTGTTTGATAGGGTATACTTTCCAGGTGATCCCATGGTCATCATGTCAGCATCTGATGATGGTATCCTGGAGAAATCGAGAACTCTTAAAATTTTATAGGCACACTTTAAGCGATTTGGGTTTTTTTTTATATACAGTAGTAACTTGTGCATTTGCTTTTGGAAAGCACATTTTGGTTTTGAAGGCCTTCATCATTATAACAAACGAGTACCACAGAACTGTAATGATGACGTCATTTTGTCGTCTGTCGGAAAATCTTTGTAAATTAATTATAAAAATCGGCCAAGTGTGAGTCGTACTCGCACATGAAGGATTCCGTTCAATAGTATGCACTATTGTCAGACCAAGTTTGACGCCCCTGTATGGCGCAGGAACAAATTAGAACGAGCCCCACTCACACTTGGCCGGTTTTTATTATGCATTATAGTTATTCTAGGACGTTTGTATGTATTGCCATTATTGCCATTATTAAGATCGAGCAAACGTTTCTTTTATGGGACCCACTTTAATTTTTAACTTTATTTTATTTCTATTATTTGCTGTTATAGCGGCTATAGTAATATACACTATGTTAATATTTTAAGTGTCTACCTATTACGGTTCAAACGATAGAGCCGCCAGGTGTAAACGGATTTTGATGATTTATTTTTTAATCGATTTTTTTTCTTATGAAAATTGGTTTATTCACATAACATAGGTACGTGGTCTAGGTAGCACAATTTTTTTTAATGAGAGAGGGCAATTATATATTTTTCCAAAATTATATACAGAATCGCAATTAAACGACCCTCAAACCAAATAAGCTGAGATTTCAAGTCCTTCAAATATCATTCGGTGAGGGATAGATAATTATAATTTTTTCCTCCGACTTTTTTCCCGTCACGAAATCCCGTCGCATTTGCTAATGAATAATTCAGGGACGCATCAGTCGTTTTCTTGGTCACCTCTTAGCTTTGGGGATGGATTGTTTTTTTTCACATTTCAACAGCTTGAGCTTGTGTAAAAAACCTTGAAGAGATAAAAAATGGGGTTGCCTGACAGCCTTCGACCCCAGGGCTCCCGGCGGCATGTAAACCAAATATGTATACGTATTTACCTTTGAAAGCGATCTCTCATTGGTTTAATAACTCGTAATAGCTAGACTTTGCTCGTATGGAGAAGGCATAGGCTGTCATGGGGACTGCCAAATAAAGTGAAAACTTAACACTATGAATAACACTGGTTTTTAATTTATAAATACATAAATATTTTGTAGCAAAAAATGCTTAACTCAGGCATACGTGAAAGCCATGGTTTTGTGCCGCGTATCGTGGCGCGAATCTATAAAATTTCCCCCTACCGAAAATCGCTCAACGCGCCTAAAGAAGTTTTTACTTTAAAAAAAACACCGTACTTCCAAATATGGTTTATCTATCTATCTATCATCATGCCTTTTATCCCAAGAGGGGTAGGCAAAGACAATCGAATGCTATTTACTACGATCCTCACGTACTCTTTTGCTTCTTTTATTGAGTATCTACTTTGACATTGCCTTCGATCAATAAATTTTTATATGTTCAATTAAAGTACACCTAGGTCGTCCTCTGCCAGCATTTCCTTTCGTTTCTTCCATATACAACATCTATTCTACTAGTAGCCCAATCTGTCGTTTTCCGATTTCTGTTGCAAACATTGCTGTGAATTACGGAATCCTATTTTTTTTAAATAAACTATAGTCCATATGTAGCTTTATATTAGTGAATGAAGTTTTAGAATCGGTTCAGCAGTTTTAGAGATTACCTCTTATTAGTACGAATAAAGTTGTTTCGAAGAATACCTGTCGAAAAACATTGTCTGATATATTTTTCAATTCGGCCACAAGAAGTAAAGGTAAATAATAGACGGCCATTAATTAAAGAGGCCTACAGACCCTACAGTATAAGAATAGGGGCCTGGATCGTAAATTGAAAAGAAAAACGCACCCGCAATGTTATAGCCGAAATGGGACCTATTTAAGTGGCTGGACTGATATATTTCTTTGGAAATTCTAACAGGCGATATCTATTATTTTGGATCCTACGGTAGCTAAATTCTACTAATTTTGATAGCAACAATCGATAGTGCGTATTAGGCAGACCACGTGTTCGATCCCGGATCCTGGTCATGTACCAATGGGTTTTTTAACCGACTTCAAAAAAGGAGGACATTCTCAATTTGTCGGAAACTTTTTCTTTTTTTTATGTAAGCTTTCGGAAAGCACACTTTTCAGTGCATCATTTTTTTAAAAGGTAAATTATTTAATTAAAAACTTGTGTACATAATCCGACAAACCACATTTCGAGGCTTTTCCATCTAAATATACCTCAACAGAACTGGCCACTTGTTAGATAAAGCCTTACAAATATCATCGGCTAAAAGAGGGAGACTTGGTCTTCCGCTGGGTACCCTGGGCCAATTTATTGAGGAAGGTTACAGACTATATAACATCACGCTACGACTCATAGGAGTGGAGCAGTAACCGTTAAAACGGTAACCAATCATAAAATATATCCCTGCCTCACAATTTTCCATAAACAAAGCTACCCCTAATTAAGTTGAAAACTGGACCGACGATCCTTGTTAAAAATCGCACGAACGATGCATAAATCATGTAACACGGCTTTGTAGGGTATTCTACTATAGGGTGGGCTACCCTTAATTAGGTCGCATTTAGACTAAATTACCCGGAAAAAAATCTTTTGACATATTCTGTAAAATCTATTTTTTTTTGTTATAGTAGCGACCTGCCTTTGTATACCTACGTAAATACGCTTTTAACTACTTATCTATTAGAGATAGATATATGCTACCGCGGACTTTTTTGTAGTTCATTTTATTCTACACAATTCTTTCCTACATCATTTTGTTATATCTCTGACGGATTAGACAGCATACGCCATCAAAACTCTCTGGGGCTAACTTTTTTCCCGACTTGATTCACTTATACTGTTAATGCTCAGCTCCTAAAAGTGATAGGTCCATGTTTTATGCATGTAAACCTTCCTCGTAATTCAACCTATATACTCGTGAAAACAGCAATAAAATCCTTTCAGGAATTTTTTCATGAAAAGGTCACAGACAGACAGACAGACAGACAGACGCGTTGATGGACTTTGTTTTATAATTATGTGGTAACGATTCAGCAATCGAGAAAGTCCAGTGGGGTGAGCATATATAGGACTGCGACATCTTTCACCAAAGGCCACTCAAGGAATGCCCGGCAATCCGTATACTGTCTTTGCCCGACCCAGCAATTTGCTCGGCATTCCTTGGTTGGGCACTTGTGTTTTTGGCCTTCGATTACCCTAAACCGTCGAGCATGCATGAAGAATATGATGAGAAGGAATGAAGCGAAAGATGTCAGGATCGTAGCAAATATAAATCCGTGGAGTCTACCTACCCCTCTGGGAAGAAAGCGTGACTTTTATATATGTATGTATGTGTTCATCTTCTGGTCTCGTATTTAGGTGCTTAGGATTTTTGACACGGTTGGGATTTGAACCCGGATCCTTCCAATTACGTTATCAACTCCATTCTACTTTATCCTATATAAAAGACATGCTACTATCCCCTACAAAAATATTGAATCAACCCCCATATGTTTCCCAAAAATGAGTAATAGCCAAACATTATTATCCCATATTTTCATCCCTTCATATTATTTTAAGGGAGCGCTATTTATCACATTCCCGAGGAAACGACGCGTTAATTGTTTGTTGTATTTTGGTCCCAAATATTTGGCACCAATTTGGTACCATGGGAACCTTGGGAACTTAAGGAACATGGGCAAGTCTTTCTTTTTAACGGACTTCAAAAAAAGGAGAAGGTTCTCAATTCGACTGTATTCTTTGTATGTTACGCGATTACTCTGGTAATAATTGTGAACAGATTCTGATGGTTTTTCTTATTAAAAAAACAGATACTTCGACAGATAATTCTTTCGGATTGTTCCCATTTTTGTTTTGGTGAAAACTGGTTTTAGTAGTTTTTAAGAAATTTTGAAGTGACTAATTTTTCAGGCAATTTTAGTCATGATTCGATGATTTATTAATACTTAAAAAGGAAAAATAATTAAATATTTCGTCGTTGAATTTTGAAATCGGTTGGTGCTAAATTTCCTAAGGCCAGTTCAGTTCTGTTCTGTATATTATTTAGATTGAAAAGCCTCTAAGTGTTTCTCTGTGTTATATGTAGGAATCCTAGATATTTATAAACTTGGGTTTAGGTTCCTAAAGCCTAAGTTTCTAAAATATTAATAATGCATATGTCATGGCATGAGATAAGCCAGGCGTAGTTAACGTTGCTTGCAAAATGTATGCAAATTGTAATGCTCTCATGTTCTATTGCCTTCATCAAATATGCTGTAGTGAAATTTAATCTGAGATCATATTACATGTACACGAGGTAAATTAAACTTTAATACGGAACCCTAATTAGAAATGAAAGAATAAAGGATGAAAGATTGACTAAAAAGGTTTATATGGCTGAAGTGAAAGGAAATGCTGGAAAAAATGTATTGATCGATGGAAATATTAAAAGTACACACAATCGCCGAGCATGTATGAAAGGTATGATGAATATAAAAGAAGCGAAAGAGGTATGTCAGGATCGTAACAAATGACATTCGATTGTCTCTGCCTACCTCTCTTGGGATGAAAGGCGTAATGATAAATAGATATATAAAAAAATTCGCCAAGTTTTAAATCAATTCCCATTCGTTACAAAAAAATGTTAAGCAGCAATTTTATTTAAGAAGTGCTTTAATCGACTCCTCGTGCTTCGGAGGGCACGTAAAGCCGGCTCCGTACTTTTAAAAACAACAGTTATTTACGTCTGTTAAAGAAGTGACACATCTTGGTTCATTAAGGCCACTGTTGCTGGTGTTTCTGGCCACACCGCAAGAGATAAAGACCATGACGTCTAAGGTATTCGTGTATTGTTTTATCTACCTTGCTAACAACCCCCCCCCCCTCCTCTTTAGAGGCGTGTATCCAATCCCCCCAAGCTACAGAACCTCCCCGTACATGATATTACACTTCTCCTTAAACACGGTCATTTACTTCAACACCTTTCCTGGCTTTTTATCGTACGACTGCAAGATGTTACCTGGATGTGCGAATTGTTTCGAATTGTTTTGGATGCGGTTTTCTTTAAACAGGTGTGGCATTTCAATATATAAAAACTGTAATTAAGGCGACGCATCACAACGCAACGAAATCAGTTTTATGCGCGACTTATTTAGAAATATGTGAGCAATATTAAAATATATAAGATAACTAAGGATAAGATAAGATGGACTAAGATTCACGTATCTGAAACATGAAAAAGTACGATTTCTCAACAAAACCTGTCTATGATAATTAATACACAAAACGGACTTCAGCAATTCAAGTATTGTACAAAAAAATATTAGAAATAGCAAGTTCTAGTTAATGGATTCATAGAGTATGTGAAATTATTTTTACTCGGTATGTAAAAAATATATATACATTAGTAAATAATATTAAGAGAGCTCGAGTCGCAACATCGGTTGAAATTGTGCGTGAAATTGATGACTTTCAGGGCTTCATGAAACCTAGGTGTAGCTGATATTGACATATTTTTTACATATTGACTATTAGAGTATAGATAATTTCATATACTTTAAGGATCCATTAACTAGAACTTGCTATTTTTAATTAGCTTTGTACAATACTTGAATTGCTGAAGTCAGATTTTGTATGGGACATAAGTTATGAGACGTCTCAGAAAATAATGCTTTAACTGAACTGTGAACCGAACTGACCAAATGCAAAAAAATATCTTGTGAAATTAGTTCAGCAATTTAAAAAACTTATGTTGTATACAAAGCCTTTTTAACTTGTCCAGTTTCATTAATGAAAAAAAAACATAATAAATTACGTATAAACATCTAGTTAGGCTCAATTGCGCCATTTAACTTCAACGTTAACAAACGTCAAATTTCAATCTCCAGTTTCTACATACACATATATATACCATCACGCCTGTTTCCCAAAAGGGTAGCCAGAGAGTGTAGCGACAATTCTCGATCTTTATTACTAAATTATTGTTACATACATACATATATAATTAATGAAAGTTCGTCTTGGTCGTCCTTTCCTTGTTGGTACTTTCAGCTTCATATTGACAGCCCACCAAAACTACCGCATCCGTAACAAAATAAACCTTCGCGACTCCATGTTTAAAGGGGTGTGTGTGCAATTTAAAAGATACCATCGCGCTCCAAGCCACTCGAGAGATGTATTAAATTATTCCAATAACGCGACCGTATCTGTGATTGCTGTTTCATATATATAACTTGTGTGTCTGTACATCTTTACGCCCCAACATTATTTTCGATGTAGATAGAGTGTGATGACCCAAAAAACTGATCACAAAAATACTAAAAGGAACAAGGAAAGGACGACCAAGACGAACTTTCATTGATAAAATATCTGATGTTTTTAAAAAAGGTCAAATACGTAGTACTAATAAACCTTTTAAAAAAAAGTGTACCGACTCCAAAAATTTGCACTGAAAAGTAAGAAATAATAAAAATTTCGTCGTAGAATTTGAAGACGGTTGGTGCCAAATTAGAAACAACTTAGTTCCCAAATTCACTAATATAGACAATTCATTAGGAACCTACGATCATCAGTACAAACACAGATAATATTGAACAGATCTTTATGTCCCTAGATGTTTACTTAATTTTGTATCCTAATTTGGCACCAACCGTCTTCAAATTCTACGACGAAATTTTTATTATTTCTTACTTTCCAGTGCAAATTTTTGAAGTCGGTACACTTTTTTTTAAAAGGTTTATTTTTACATACATACCTTCATGTCTGTTTCCCAAAGAGGTAGGCAGAGAGTATGTATACTTCTCTTGCTTCATCCACATCCATACATCGTTTCATACATGCACGTTCTATTTTTAACCGACTTCGAAAAAAATAGCTTCGTGTCAATAGCAACCGTTGCTAAGGCTTTTCTCTGATATAATTTTCAGCAGTAAACAGAGACAAATTACTGAATTTCTGAAAAATTACTGAACCGATTTTCGTCATATGACTGTGAGATAATGTCAAGAAATTATTATATCCTTAAAAAAATAAGTCGTCAAAATCGGTACATATTTCATCGAGATATTACGAAAAATTGACTTATAAGGTCAGTTTTTTCAAAATTTCTGAAAAACTAAAGAACCAATTTTTATGAGATAAAAATGGGACCAATCCGGAAGAATTATCTGTCGATTAAAAAAGAAACCATCAAAATCGGTTCACAACTGGCGGAGTAATCCATGTACATACATACAAAAAAAAAAAAAAAAATACGGTCCGAATTGAGAACCTTCTCCTTCTTTTTTTTTCGAAGTCGGTTAAAAATACCTCAAACTTCACCAGACCACGGGTTCGATCCCGGATTCCGACCATGTATCAATCGGTTTTTTATAATTAAAAACTTACGTACATAATCCGACAAACCACTTATAGGCTTTTCTATCTAAATATACCTCAACAGAACTGGCTACTCGTTAGGTATAGCCTCACAAATGCCATCGGCTAAACGAGGGAGACTTGGTCTTCCGCTGGGTACCCTGGAACCGTAACATGGTTTTGGGGAGCTGTAAGGCAACCCGTGAGAAAATTTTTTTTGAAGAAGATTGGTTTTCTTGCAACTCGTGGATTTTTTTAATTTATCTATTATATAATAAACCTTTTAAAAAAAAGTGCACCGACTTCAAAAATTTGCACTGAAAAGTAAGAAATAATAAAATTTCGTCGTAGAATTTGAAGACGGTTGGTGCCAAATTAGGATACAAAACTAAGTAAATATCTAAGAAGATAAATATCTGTTCAATATTATCTATGTTTGTATGTACTGATGATCGTAGGTTCCTAATGAATTGTCTAGATTAGTGAATTTGGGAACTAAGTTGTTTCTAATTTGGCACCAACCGTCTTCAAATTCTACGACGAAATTTTATTATTTCTTACTTTTCAGTGCAAATTTTTGAAGTCGGTGCACTTTTTTTTAAAAGGTTTATTTTACTCTTTTAAGTGATTTTGCTGCCTTGAGAGACAAATAATAACGCAACTAAAAAAATATTGATGAAAAATTTAAAAAAAAAAGCTGTGGATGTGATTTGAACCATGTGCTTGTGCATCCTATGACTCCCCATTACATTTAACCGCTAGACTATCGTCACGAAAATTGACAACGTCGTGTCAATAGCAACCGTTGCTAAGGCTTTTTCTGATACATAATTTTCAGCCGTAAACAGAAATTAATTACTGAATTTCTGAAAAACTACTGAACCGATTTTCGTCATATGTCTGTGAGATAATGTCGAGAAATTATAATGTCTTAAAAAAAATAAGTTGTCAAAATCGGTACTTATTTTATCGAGATATCAAGAAAAATGTACTTTTAAAGTCAGTTTTTTCAAAATTTCTGAAAAACTAATGAACCAATTTTTATGAGAGAAAAATGGGACCAATCCGGAAGAATTATCTGTCGATTAAAAAAGAAACCATGAAAATCGGTTCACAATTGGCGGAGTTATCGATGTACATACATACATAAAAAAAAAAAAAAAAAAAAAAAATACGGTCCGAATTGAGAACCTTCTCCTTCTTTTTTTGGAAGTCGGTTAAAAAGAGAAGTTCCGATTCACTGATCATCAACGCCCAGCCCAAACCCTTGGACCTAGGAAGCTGACATTTTGCACAGAGGTTCCCTTTATTATGTAGCCAAGGAATAAGGAAGGAAATTTCGATATTCAACCCCTAAGGGGGTCAAATGGGGTAAATACGTTTGTATGTAAAATCTTATTTCCTGCGTGAATCAACTTGAAACTTGGTACAAATATTTTTCAATACAAATAATAAATAAATATTTCTGGATTTTAAAAACAACCCTTAAGTTGAGGTGCAACGGGGTGTATAAGTTTGTATAGGGAAATCGTATTACCTGCGTTGTTCAACTTGAAACTTGGTACAAATTTTCTTCAAAACAAATAATAAAACACGTATTTTTGGATTTTTAAAGACGACCCTTAAGGAGGGGTGCAACGGGGTGTAGAAGTTTGTATAAGGAAATCGTGTAGGTATCACCTTGAAACTTGGTACAAATATTCTACAAAACAAATAATGAAGCACGTATTTTTGGATTATAAAACACGACCCTTACGGAGGGGTGAAAAGGGGTGTAGAAGTGTGTATAGGGAAATCGTATTGCCTGCGTGTATTAACTTGAAACTTGGTACAATCATTCTTCAAAACAAATAATAAAACACGTATTTTTGGATTTTTAGAAACGACCCTTAAGGAGGGGTGCAGCAGGATGTAGAAGTTTGTATAGGGAAATCGTGTAGGTATCAACTTGAAACTTGGTACAAATATTCTTCAAAACAAATAATAAAACACGTATTTTTGTATTTTTAGAAACTACCCTTAATGAAGGGTGAAAAGGGGTGTAGAAGTTTGTATAGGGAAATCGTATTGCCTGCGTGTAATAATTTGAAACTTGGTACAATCATTCTTCAAAACAAATAATAAAACACGTATTTTTGGATTTTTAGAAACGACCCTTAAGGAGGGGTGCAGCAGGATGTAGAAGTTTGTATAGGGAAATCGTGTAGGTATCAACTTGAAACTTGGTACAAAAATTCTTCAAAACAAATAATAAAACACGTATTTTTGGATTTTTAAAAACTACCCTTACGGAGGGGTGCAACGGGGTGTAGAAATTTGTATAGGGAAATCGTGTAGGTATCAATTTGAAAATTGGTACAAATATTCTTCTAAACAAATAATAAAACACGTATTTTTGGATTTTTAGAAACTACCCTTAATGAGGGGTGCAACGTGGTGTAGAAGTTTGTATAGGGAAATCGTGTAGGTATCAATTTGAAAATTGGTACAAATATTCTTCTAAACAAATAATAAAACACGTATTTTTGGATTTTTAGAAACTACCCTTAATGAAGGGTGAAAAGGGGTGTAGAAGTTTGTATAGGGAAATCGTATTGCCTGCGTGTAATAATTTGAAACTTGGTACAATCATTCTTCAAAACAAATAATAAAACACGTATTTTTGGATTTTTAGAAACGACCCTTAAGGAGGGGTGCAGCAGGATGTAGAAGTTTGTATAGGGAAATCGTGTAGGTATCAACTTGAAACTTGGTACAAATATTCTTCAAAACAAATAATAAAACACGTATTTTTGGATTTTTAGAAACGACCCTTAAGGAGGGGTGCAGCAGGATGTAGAAGTTTGTATAGGGAAATCGTGTAGGTATCAACTTGAAACTTGGTACAAATATTCTTCAAAACAAATAATAAAACACGTATTTTTGGATTTTTAGAAACGACCCTTAAGGAGGGGTGCAGCAGGATGTAGAAGTTTGTATAGGGAAATCGTGTAGGTATCAACTTGAAACTTGGTACAAATATTCTTCAAAACAAATAATAAAACACGTATTTTTGTATTTTTAGAAACTACCCTTAATGAGGGGTGCAACGTGGTGTAGAAGTTTGTATAGGGAAATCGTGTAGGTATCAATTTGAAAATTGGTACAAATATTCTTCTAAACAAATAATAAAACACGTATTTTTGGATTTTTAGAAACTACACTTAATGAGGGGTGCAACGTGGTGTAGAAGTTTGTATAGGGAAATCGTGTAGGTATCAATTTGAAAATTGGTACAAATATTCTTCTAAACAAATAATAAAACACGTATTTTTGGATTTTTAGAAACTACCCTTAATGAGGGGTGCAACGTGGTGTAGAAGTTTGTATAGGGAAATCGTGTAGGTATCAATTTGAAAATTGGTACAAATATTCTTCAAAACAAATAATAAAACACGTATTTTAGGATTTTTAAAAACGACCCTTAAGGAGGGGTGCAACGGGGTGTAAAATTTTGTATACGGAAATCGTATTACATGCGTGTATTAACTTGAAACTTGGTACAAATATTGTTCAAAACAAATAATAAAACACGTATTTTTGGATTTAAAAAAAATAAAAATAAAAATAAAGGAGGGATGCAACGGGGTGTAAAATTTTGTATGGGGAAAAATGTTGTTTTGGTCGAATCTACTTGAAACTTAGCTAGAGAACATAGGAGTTGACCTAAAAGATTTTTTTAAACAACCCTTAAGAAATTGTTAACTTGGGCATGGGGGAAATATTTTTACGGACTGGGAAAATATTAATTTATAGGTAGGTACCGAATTTATACTTTTTTGAAGTTCTGACTGACGAGGAATTTACGGAGGTAAAAGATAAAATTAAAGGAAATCTCTGCGTATTTACATAAATTAAGTCATTATTCCTAATTCTACGCGAACGAAGTCGCGGGCAAAAGCTAGTTTATTTATAAAAAGAAACTTACAAATAATAGGTGTTAAGTATGTAGGTATCCGTATACAAAGCCAATTAAAAGTTTCGTAAGTTAATCTAAATAATGCATGTGTGTGTGTGTGTGTGTGTGTTTGGAGAAGTGGGGGTGGGGGTTGTGTATTACACTTAATATTTTTTTTAATACTATTTTATTTTTATTTTTTGTTTATCAACTATTGATCTAATAATTTTAGATTTTAAATGTCTGCTTAGAGCAGCAGAAGAGATCGATGTCATCAAACATTTTATTGTATATCTTCGGGAGCCTAAAATACAGGATAGATACAGGACTTCTAGGACCCCCTGAATCAACTCTTCCAGTCATTTCCATAATAATTAGTTTAAGGATCTTTGAAAATCCACTTCCTGAAATTTTAAGGGGGTAGCTTTCAGCTAACAGTCAGAGAGTTATCATAATATTAAATTTGATCCCGGTTGTATTTTAACAGAATTTACTATAGCTGGACGTTTGAAATGCAGTTAAATCTCTTGTGGTCTAACTTGTTTTAAGATAATAAATCCATTGAGAGACTTTGGTAACAGTGACCACGTTTAGCGAGTTGCACATGGTTGTAGAATACCTGAGAATCTAGAATTTAACTTTTTTTTACATAAGTAATTCCAAAATAAAATTCTTATCTTTTAGAGATATTTATATGCTACCGCGGACTTTTTGTAGATGATTTATTTTATTCGGTATAATAATTAGAAATAAATTAAATATAGCCTCACAAATACCATCGGCTAAACGAGGGAGACTGGTCTTCCGCTGGGTACCCTGGAACCGTAACACGGTTTCGGGAGCTGTAAGGCAACCCGTGAAGAAAGAAAAAAAAAAAAAAGGTATATCAGACCTTAAAGCTATAATTAATATATTTGGCTTTTAAAAAAAAGTGTACCGACTTCAAAAATTATGAACTGAAAAGTGTGCTTTCCGAAAGCAAATGCACAAGTCACTATAAAAAAATACCCAAATCGCTTCAAGTGTGCCTATAAAATTTGAAGAGTTCTCGATTTCTCCAGGATCCCATCATCTGATCTTGACCTGATGACCATGGGACCACCTGTGAAGTATACACTATAAAAAAAATTTCAAAATCGGTCCAGGCGTCTTCAAGTAATCGGGGAACATACATAAAAAAATAAAGATTCCGACGAATTGAGAACCTCCTCCATTTTTTATGAAGTTCGGTTAAAAAGTATGTATTTCCAAAAAAATGTCAACACTCCTATTATTTCTAGTAGATTCATATCAAAGTACAAATAGCTACAGTGATTTACAATAGCAATATAAGCAATCGTCTAAAACCCAAGTATTTACTGGTATTGTCAAATTAGGGTTACATAGACCACAAATGTAGTGAACCATCTATCAAGGGCAGTAATCCCGCGTCGCTCTGTGTCTTGGTAATCGAACATTACATTACGCATCGAGGGAACTACGCAATCTTGTTAGTAACTATGACTGTTAGGGGTGTGGTTTGCATACAGCGATTTTAGAAGCGTTTTCATAATATTCTCACGTTTGAATCTCAGGGATTGTAGACAGATTAGTGGCTGTTTTCACCAAGAATCCCTAAATTTCTAAGGATACTTTAATATTTAAATTTAAGCTAACAAACTAAATAAAATCAAAACCATTGGTCACAGTTAGTGAGATACATTGTTAACAATGTCCACATTTAACGAGTTTTCCATATAAATGGCCATCGAACATTCGTAAAACACATTAAAAAAATGAGCGAGCCTTACAGTAGTCGCATATGATGTGTAACATCTGACATCTCACCTTGGTACACGCACACACTTTTGGAAAATGGGTTGGAACCATCTGACAGCCAACTCTACCACCGAGTGCTCCCTTTTTACGAAATCACTTCCACAGATTGCAGGAAAGCGAGAGGAGAGACCACCGCTTGCCATGTATGGGAGGTGCAACAAAAATAAAGAGGTACTTGGGTACTCCACTATGCTGACTTATTTATAACACAGTGGTCGTAGATAAATGGACCCATGCATATCGCTATCGCTTATGACACCGTGGCCATAAGGTTCAATAAATTTATCTTGTTTACGGACGACAGCGCGATCTTCGTACGTCAATTTGCTGCAAGTCATGTCGCCTCTGATTGGATGTAGAATGTGGCCAGGCGCACTGGATGAGACTGGCATTTAGGTCATTTTGTTAATTTGGTTAAAATTAAGTATCGGTATCGCAGGAGTTGAGGCAATCACACGCAAAACAATAACTAGAACAAAGTTCAAAAAAATCTATATGCAAAAATGACTCTTTCTGAGTATTGATGCGAACCTATAAGAACTCCCTTCATAACGTTTGTCCCATACTAATTATATATTGCAGCTATATGTAAATTACGCGATAACTATATTTCTTGGATTCGAAATTAAAATTGCTTTCTAAAGATTGATATATTAAATATGATATAAACGAAATAAAAATTCAAAATCAGTTACACATAAGTTTTATGAAACCCTGAAAGTGTTCACTTTTTCGCGCATTATTAACCAATTTTGCGATTCTAATTTTTAAAATATATTTATTAATGTACAAATTAGTTTATTTCATAGATACATTCTTATATAAGATGTAAACATTAACTATAACTTGCTTTTTCTAATAAGTCCGTTTTGCGTATAATTACAAGACAGGTATTGTTGACAAATCGTACTTTCGCATGTTTCTGGTACGTGAATATTGGTCTATCATAATCTTATCCTGATCTTATCGATTTTAATAGTAGTCCATCTTGCTCACATATTTCTAAAGAGATATACACAGTAGGTTATAGTCGAGTGGTTAAACGCGTGTGGAGGGTGAACTAGTTCGATGCCCACATCGACCATGTAACTACCAATGGTTTTTATAGGTTGGGGGTTCTGTTGATGTATATTTAGAGGGAGAGGTATCTCGCGAAATGGTCCCATCCTAAGGTCCTAAAGATCCCTAAAAATTACGCTTAATTTCTGCGTGACACCCTCCAAACAGGTCCTAGGTAGTCCCAGAACAAATTTAATTCTAATATTAAAATATTCTGTGCACAAGTCTTAAAAAGTCCATTACAACTTTTCAGGAACTGTTCAAAAATTAACAAACAGACAAAAAGTTTGTTTTGTTTTGCAAAGTACTAATACCACCTACCATTATCAGACTTTGATGTCCTTAAATAAGGTCGATTAACGGCTCAAAGGATTTGAATTATCAGATTTCCATAATGTTTTTAAAAATAGGCGACTAACGGTGTTAGAAGAAATAAAGTTGAAAATTACTGGACCAATTTGAAAAATTTTATGTACTATTTCTGGATATTTTTTATCTTGGGAAACACAACGAGGAAGGAGCTTCCTTGATACATGATTAGTTAGTATACCTATATATAGGATAGGTAGTCGATAGCCTAATTGGTAGGACGGTGGACTTGAAACCGGACTACCCCCTGTCAAAATGCTAAGCACCAATTTTCTTTAAGAATATGTGCTTAAATCTACTCCTCGTGCTCCGGATGGCACGTAAAGCCGGCGGCGTCCGGTCACCAACCCGCCTGCCAAGCGTAGTGACTATGGCAATTCCTCTCAATGAGCACCACTAAAAATGGTGCACTAGAGGGAGACCATGATCCAGCAGTTTATACAAGATCTATCTATACTATCTATCTATATCTACTGATATACTAATATTATAAAGAGTTGAGTTTGTGAGGTTGTGGGTAATCTCTGAACCGATTTTGAAAATTATTTCATTTTATTTTGTTTGAAAATATCCACGGGCGAAGCCGGGGGCGGAAAGCTAGTTGTCAATAATCTTTTGCCATGCCATTATTTCTATCCTTTTGTTCTATTTCCACGAGGTTGAAACCGCGGGCAAAAGCTTAGTGTTTTATAACATAGGCTTTTGCCTAAAATATGGCCTCTTTTCGTATTCTAGTTACACGCACTTCGGATCTTTTTCGTTAATATCCGGCAGACAGTCCGGACACCGCAACTGTTCTGACAAGGGTGTGCGATCTGGATTTAATTTGAGGTTAAGTAACATGGAATGGTTAGTCTTGGCTTTTAATTTGAAAAAGAAAAAAAAAATTTACGGTTCTTGTACAAGGAGTGGCCGTAGTTGCCAATTTTCTGCTCATATGGCCATAAGGTTGACCATTAGGATAGTAACGTTATCTTAGGTATCGTTTTGTGTCGCGAGACAAAGGCGATCTAGGACGTCTAATTTGCGGGAACATAGTGTTTCAACAAGACAATAAAACGACGGAATAAATCTTAAAAAATTTGCACTGAAAAGTGTCCTTTCCGAAATTTCTCCAGGATCCCATCATCAGATCCTGACCTGATGACCATGGGACCACCTGGGAAGTATATAAACTATCAAACAAACAAAAAAATTACAAATCGGTCCTGGCGTCATCAAGTAATCCGGGAACATAAAATATTCCGACGAATTGAGAACCTCCTGATACTTTTTTTGAAGTCGGTTAAAATACGGTGGTACGGGGGTTAGTACTAGCCGTCTACTTGACGACTAATCAACCCTAAGACAACTTTCTTTGAATTATCATAAGAATCGATGGAAATGTGGCTGATAAGGGCTAGTAAGGGAGCTTATAAGGACTCCGTTTTCACCATTCGGCTACTGGAGTAAAAACTAAAAAAAGGTGGCCGACACGGGACGCCCCGCCGATGTACGGAACATCGAAATTGCCGCACCAAGTATACTGTAGTCGAATATAGAGGCACACGCAGTACACATAGTATACGCGCCACGCACACGCGGCGGCGGAGAGTGGGAGTAGAGTGGAGTATGACGCAGTTTCCCGTCGCGTCAATTAAAAAATACTCACATATAATTATTTAATTAAGATACGGGCTAGTGAGATAGGGTTAAGACCGAATTTGGGACAATCAAAAACAATTACCAAACTCGTTCCCGAACTGGGTTGGTTCCGAAACTCTATCGGGCATTCCTTAATATGGGTTCCCGAAATGTGATAAGACATCAACCGCGAACTTCTCATGAAAATCCGCTTACATACTCACAATTCGGTATGTAAAGTAAAAGTTAAGGTATGTTGAATCCAAAACCGTTTCGAGATATTGGTTTAATAAGCCGTATTTTTCAATTTATAACTCTGAAAATCGTAAGATTGTCTTTATTTTTTCAAAAACAAATTATTTACTTAACCTACATTTCACCTATTAATGACGTCATTATATCGGCTAAATAAAAGCAAAATATTCACTTGTCAACTTGTCAACCAATGTATAACGGGTTTTAAGGCGATTTCAATGATAAGAGTAGGTTTTTATATTAATATATATATTTCAGTGAGTCCTATTTTACATCATTCCAGCGTTGCTGATGCCGGACTCTCTTCAGTCTCGAATTCTACAGAGCTTCAAATATAGTTTATAATTATTTGAAACTCTGTCCAAAAGATTAGTTGCCAGTATTAAAACATACAGCCAGTATTTTCTACAAAAAGTATGAATGAGTGCTCATACTTTACATCCTATTTTCTACAAAAAGTATGAATGAGTGCTCATACTTTACACAATGTTACCCTGTTGCTAGATATACTACTATGTCAGTAGTTTTTATAACTAATCTAGAAGTGGTAGGTTTTGGTAGATTTTGTAGGAAAAAAAGTACTTTTAAAAACGGCAACACTATTGTTTGTTAAATCTCAAAGTCAAAGAACGCAAAGAACACAGATGTTCTTTTTTCTCAAAGGAATTGAGCTATTCAGCCGATTAAATGACGTCATCAGTGCTAAAACTTTGATAATTTATTATAAAAAAACTACTGCATAGAAAACAAAAATATTTAAATTAGTTTCTTAAAATAGCTTAATCTTTGAAATGAAAATATAAAAATCGTACCTTAGTTTTTACTTTACAAAATCTATAAAATCTACCAAAACCTACCACTTCTACATAAAACATATTAAAACAATAACAAAGAAATACATCTTTACGGCTTTTATACAATAGTCTGTATAGTTGTTGTGATACAAAATATATACAAAGGTCAAAGAATATCCTACCATTAAAAATGCTTAAACATTCTTCCCAAATAGATCTAGATTAGTTATAAAAACTACTATAATTGTAGTATATCTAGTAACAGGGTAACATTGGTTGACAAGTTGACAAGTAAATATTTTGCTTTTATTTAGCCGATATAATGACGTCATCCATAGGTGAAATGTAGGTTAAGTAAACTATTTGTTTATGAAAAAATAAAGACAATCTCACGATTTTAAGAACTATAAATTGAAAAATACAGATTATTAAACCAACATCTCGAAACGGTTTTGGATTCAGCATACCTTAACTTTACTTTACATACCGAATTAGGATATCGACTCCTATGTGTAAATACTTGTTTAAAATGGGTTAACAACAAATTAAATGCCTACATAAATACGCTTATAACAACTTATCTATAGAGATAGATATATGCTACCGCGGACTTTATTGAAGATCATTTCATTCTGCACAATTCTATACTACATCATTCTGTTATATCTCTAACGGATTAGACAGTATACGCCATGAAAACTGGAAACTAAATTTTACCCAGACTGAATTCACTTACGCTGTTAATGCTCAGGCTCCTAAACATGATAGGTTCATGGTAATAGTCAAAACCGCAACAAAATCCATCCGTTGTATAAACTAATATATTTTTCATAAAAATTGGTTCTGTAGATTTTTGAGACAAGGGTGGTTAAGTTTTGTTATACAGATAGGCAATCTATCTATCTATCATTACGCCTTTTATCCTAAGAGGAGTAGGCATAGACAATCGAATGCCATTTGTTACGATCCTGACATACCTCTTTCGCTTCTTTTATTCATCATACCTTTCCATACCTCGTAGTTCTATACATGCTCGGCGATTGTGTGTACTTTTAATATTTCCATCGATCAATACATTCTTATACAGACAGGCAAGCAGACATGTAATTTAAACTCTGCATTAACTTTAACCACAAAAATGGCCTAGCTTACATAGGTAGTATCATAAAATTATGTCTCTCTTGGGAGCAAATTAAACTTGACATTTTAATTTATTAAACATTTTACGGGAAAACGTTGAAGGGTTGATGTGAGATTTCCTTCAGGACGGAGGGTGCGGCAAAATTTATTACACAAGTTTAATCTTCACTCTTTATGGTGAAATAAATGTACTCTGTAGATCAAGTAACGTATTTATTCAATTTGATTTTTTACTTATATTTATTTTCAGGTTTCAGTTTCCAACTAAACTGACAAAAAAGTTAATCTATACTAATATTATAAAGAGGAAAGATTTGTATTCTTGTATTTTTGTATGTTTGTATGTTTGTTACGAATAAACTCAAAAGCCATCACGGCATGATGACGGGAACGGGGTGGGCGGAGGTGAACATGACAAAAGCTATGTATGAAGTGTATGTTTGCCAACATTCTGAAATAGACACGTACGAAGTCGTGGGAAAGAGGGTAGGGGTAGGGGTAGGAGTAGTGATAGGGGTATGGGTAGGGGGCAGGGGCAGGGGCAGGGGTAGGGGTAGGGGTAGTGGTAGGGGTAGGGGTCGGGGTAGGGGTATTTATTATAGGGTATATTTTATTTTGTTCGGAAATATCCACGGGCGAAGCCGGGGGCTGAATGCTAGTTATTTAATAGACAGAAAACCCAATTGCAGAATAACTGAAAAATCTAGATCTAATTTTTCACTTTTCCATTTATTTTAATGTTGGGTTTTTGTTTATTCAATAATTAACTTTTTCTGGTTTGGGCATGTTGAATGAATGAAGGATGAAAGATTAACTAAAAAGGTTTATATGGCTGAAGTGAAAGGAAATGCTGGCAGAGGACAACCTAGGTGTACTTTTATTGAATATTTAAAAAATGTATTGGTCGATGGCAATGTCAAAAGTACACACAACCGCCGAGAATGAAAGGTATGATGAATATAAAAGAAGCGAAAGCGGTATGTCAGGATCGTAACAAATGGCATTCGATTTACTACGCTTACGATTGAGACGAATCTAACGATATCTCATTTATTAAAATCCGTTGATCCGTTTAGGCTACAAAGCGTGCTGAAGTATTTTGTTTACATACACCCGAAAATATTACCCTCCTTTTTTCTGGGGCTGTCGGATAATAAACCATTACTGATAGTTTTGGGATCAGTCAAAGCTATTTAACAACTTTAACCTTAACATAAAGGGCCTTACCACAAAACGGTGTTTAACAAGTGTTAAGCTAAACTATGTTTTATCACTCTCTTACAAATCTGTATGAAAGACTGAGACAGAACTATTTAAACTAAACACGGTTGTGTGGTAAGGCAGGAAATCTTCATCGCTCAGTTCTATGTATGAAGAGCTATCCTAAGAATATTTTTAATTCTGAAATTCTTAACTTTTTTTCACCACAACTAACCAATTTATTTTATTGTTTCAGGTAAAATCGAGTTCTAATACCTATAACCTAGCTACGGTAAAATTAAAATCAATCGATATTGCATGAAAAATATATGCATTTGCAAACAGGGTCAGGTAAGTAGCGTGTATATATTTGACCTCTGTCTACCTCAAAAATTATTATATAAAAAATTACACAAACAGACTATACGATATTTTCAAGAAGCTTTAACGAGTGGCCAGTTCTGTTGAGGTATATTTAGATGGAAAAGCCTCTAAGTGTGGTTTGTCGGATTATGTACATAAGTTTTTAATTAAAAAACCCATTGGTAGATCGCCGAGATCCGGGATTGAACCCGTGGTCCGCCTAGTTAATACCAGACGTCTTAACCACTCGGCCACCGACGCAAACAAAAAGCTTTTCACATGAACAATTCGTAATTCTGATCTGTCTATAATTCTTGAGGAACGTTATCAGCTATATAACATTCTGTCTACCTCAAAAGAATTAAAGCTTATGTATGAACTGAAAAAATATTTCATAGACACTTCTACGACACTTTCAAGAAGCTTTTCACATAAACAAATCTCAATTTTAATTGGATATAAATTGATGCACTTCTGTCGATTGAGGATCGTTGAATACGTAATGATGAAGATCCAGTCTTGTCTCTATTTTATATTCTAAACGAGAAATGGGACGGAAGAAATCTGTATATAAAAACCGGCCAAGTGCGAGTCGGACTCGCGCACGAAGGGTTCCGTACCATTATCTATAAAAACGCTAAAAAAAACGTTGGTTGTATGGGAGCCCATTTGAATATTTATTTTATTCTGTTTTTTAGTATTTGTTGTTATAGCGGCAACAGAAATACATCATCTGTGAAAATTTCAACTGTCTAACTATCACGGTTGATGAGATACAGCCTGGTGACAGACGGACAGACAGACAGTCGGACAGCGGAGTCTTAGTAATAGGGTTTCCGTTTTTACCCTGGATTTTACTTTATATGATGATTATGTTAAAATTCAAACATAATAATTATAATTAATGATTGGAAACACTAAGTTGACGCCCTAGATCGCCTTTCCCGTTTAAAACATCACAATTAACTATTTTCCTAGAGCTCTGTCGCGCGACACAAAACGATACCAACGAAATCTAAGGTAACTTATTACTGCGGACCTGGTCAGTTTAACTGGTCAAAGGGGGAAAAATTGGCGAAAGGGGGAGCCCGTCTATGGCCCCTCCATAGGCTTAGTACTTGGGCTATCAAATGCAACAAGATGCCGCCTGGTAGTTCCAGAGATTTGCGCGTTCAATCAAACAAGCTCTGAAGAGTTTATTATTATCTACTATAGATTTAAATATCGAGGAAAACCAATTTCCAACAAAAAAATCATCAATGCATTAGATTTTTTTATAATATGAAGAAAACATAAAAAATAATAATTATAAACACACACGAACACGTGCGTGCCCTTCGAAGCATTAATAAAGCTACAAATTTTGCTTTAAATCCTTTAAAATAAATTTACCCTTGATAATCGGGGTAAAGTAGGGCGTACAGTATAAACTATGGAATCCAGAAAATTATCGATAAAATATGTTAGAGCTACAGCATGTATAGCTACGTATTTAAATTTCAAAATGACATCTCTTCGCAGAATATTGAGTTATTCTGTCATAGCAGATGTCGCACTGTGATCAACATATCCAATATCAGAACAAGAGGGTTTATTCTGGGAATTCAAGTTTGATTTACATGCCTTTTAATAACTGCAAATTTCCTTCCAGGCTCACCACTTGTCACTTGCTAAATGTGGACACTGTTACCAGTGTCTTTCGTCACAAGTCTTAAAAACTTAAATATGTAAAAACAATATTAGATATAATAGAATGCTGTTTTAGTTCCATCACTTACTTATGGAAGCGAGACTTTGGTATGTAATAAGAAGCATGAAAGTAAGATAAACGCAGTGGAAATGCGCATTGACCGCTGAGATGATGATGTCGTTAGATATGAATGCGGAGTGAAAGATGATGTTGTGACTAAAATGAAGGAAAGTAGTTTACGCTGGTTTGGACACGTTAAAAGAATGAAGGATGAAATATTGACTAAATGTTTATGGTTTATATGGCTGAAGTGAAGGACCTAGGTGTACTTTTATTGAACATATAAAAAATGTATTGATCGATGGCAATATTAAAAGTACACACAATCGCTGAGCATGTATGAAAGGTATGATTAATATAAAAGAAGCGAATATGTCAGGATCTTAACAAAACCTTGACCTAAATAGTATCAAACCTTATATACACTATACATAACAAGACCTAATATAATATCCTTATATAGGCTACTGGTTCAAAATACTTCTAATTTATTTATTTTTCTCTATGTATTTACGGTATAGATATTTTTTTCTAAAATAACGAAAGAGGAATTCTTAGGAAATGTTGAAAGCAACTCAAGAGGGCTTAGAGTATCTCAATGTATTCTTTTGATATTTAAATCTACTAATGATATGATCCCAGCGGAATCCGGTTAGAATTTTTCACATTATTTTCTGGGGCATGTCGTTTAAAGCAGACATGGACTAAAGGCAAATACATAGGCAGAAATTTTAATACTATAAATGAGTTGTGTCGGTTCTCATTTCTCATAGTTTCTTCATTCATACGTAAATAATTATGCCAGTCTTTTGGAGCGAATTTCAATTCTTTGAGTAAAATATCTGAATATTCGACTCCTTTCTTCAACCAGTCTTTACACCAGACCGTACGCTGTTTTCTGTGCTTGCTTCTTTTGTTAATATAATAATAATAATAAGCTTAATTTATTCCTATATAACCTAACTAATACAAAAAAGAAATACCTTTAAAAATATAAAATAAAAGAACGATTAAAAGGTTATATGAACCCCATTTTGGGTAAAAGTCTCCTTCTTATGGTAAACATCCATTTATGTCCAGCACAGCGAACCACTTCGTCAGCCCATCTTTCTATGGGTCGGCCTCTTCCTCGACTTCCGTCATCTGCTCTTGCAACATGTCCTGCCCATCTCCATTTCATTTTTTGTGCATGTTGTAGGAAGTCTATAACTTTTGTTTTGTTCCTTATGTCAGTATTTCTTTGCTTGTCCATAAGTTTTATATTTGCTAATAATGTTAATATAGCAACCACTAAACCAATTTCTGTGGACGACATTTTATTCACACAACACAACCACCTTGCATCTGTTGTATCCTAAACTGACACCGCATTAATGTATACTTAAATGTATGTGGTCACTAGGGCCGTCCTGTATACTTGATCAAGTCTCAAGCTCATGTATACTAGTCAAGTATACAGGAACGTGTATGCCAGGCTTTTTCTTTTTCTCCCTCAGCCCCCTAATCTCTGTTGTTAAAAAAAACGTGTTAAGAATCGTCCACAGTTTAATAATGTACGATAGATCGAGAAGAGCTGTTTACAGTACATTCACCATCGGCCTGTCATATTTACTAATCTGTTACCAACACGGTTACCAGAGCTACGGAATTTGGGGCCTGGAGTGAAGGACATTTTGTTGTTAAATTGTTCTTTCTCGTGTTTCTGGTACGTCAATTTGACATATCTTATCTTATCCTTGGTTTTCTTATCGATTATTTTCGCAGTGCATCTCGCTCACATCTTTCTAAAGAGAATATGGACAAATGTCTCGCGTTTCACTGATTTCGTTTTAATTTGATGCGTCGCCTTAAAGTACACCAAGGCCCTAAAATACGCACTATTACCTATAGTTACCGTTATTTTCGATATTTTTGTGATTCGATAAAATTAAATATCGATCATTTAAAAACATTAGGTATATCCCTAGTTTGACCTACTACAATTTTTTTACAATCACGGGAGCCGACCCCAGGGTACCCAGCGAAAGACAAGATTACACTAGCTTCGCCCGTGGAAAAAATTAAAATGTGACATAAAAATTAATCCTGAAAGATTTACAGGATAAAAAGAAGCCTGTAACTTTCCGACCTTCAAAGCCAAAAAATTACTGCAATCCGTTGCTCCGTATTGAAGTGAAAAAAGGACAAACAAACACATTTTCGCATATAATAATATTAAGTTCTTTTAATGCATTCTGAGATCGAAAGACCTTAAAAAATCTCCCGTAAGCAAGCGTGTTGGCTTGCCATTAGAAATCACTGCCAAGTGCCAGCATTAGTCCTGAAGACTGCAATTTACGTATAAAGTCTTGCATAAATTGTTACTTCCTACAGAAATGTATCTGTTACACTTTGACACTGATTAAGGCTCGGTGTTGCTAACGAGAAATTATTGGAGCTAAGAATAATTACTGGTAACCGCGACTTTGTGCGCGTGGAATTTAAAAAAGAAACGTCGAATACAGTTGCCCATAGAGATATAAAGTAAGATTCCACGACACGCCTTGGTGGATAGCACACGCGTCGCGAAGACGTGTTGGGGAATCCAGTTTAATCTCGCCCGTGCTGTGATGGTTGTGATTAGTCAGTGATTAATAGGACATATCACGGCCGGCGGGAGCATTCTACATACCGATTATCGGCTTATTGTTACTTTGACGTCTATAATACTTGACATTGGCGGAATCATCAAAATCCTGATGGAGCCATTTTGAAAAAAAATAGAAATAGATATAAAGTAAACTAAGCTTACGTAGTAATTATTATTATATTAGAACATGAAAATCTAACATTCTGTCATAGTTAAAATTCATGTCAATAATTTTTATCTATAAGTATCTATAAACGGACCAAATTTAAAAGTTCACGAGTTCTGAATAACTTTCTTTAATTTGTGTACTAAGTTATTTAGCCGTGTTTCTATTATTAGTAACATATTAACTTATTTGGAACGCATTGACATGTTTGCCTTTCTACGAATTTATTTGTGATTCTTATTTTCGTAGCTTATTTTAGATCATTTATTGCTCAGATCTTTGTATTAATTGATCTGAGATTTATTGGAAAGAACTCTACCTGCCTGTCAATATCCTGTCAAAAGACAAACCTTTCAATACGGGGTTTTGGGTTTTATAATACCGAAATTTCAGGAAATTTTAGTTTTAGAAACTTAGAAGATCAAAAAACGGTGCTTCTTCGCCCAAAAATTATTAAAATATTAAAAAATTAAAATCCTATGTATTCTGAACTTTGACCTGGTGGTATTCATTTCATTCATAGGGAATCTTCTTCTTAGTCGTAATGCTCTTGACAGAGCAGTCGTGATTAATCATGGCGGTCCACAGAGCGACGCACCTTGAATTGACTCGCTATGGTTAATTATCTTTCTTGGGAAGAATAGTGCAGTGGTTTCCCCTTGCCTTCGGCAACCTTAATTTTAAGACTATTTAAGTCTTCAGGCTCGCTGTAGCCTCTTCCAGCCAGTAGCCTAGCTAGGTGTATGGTTATTGCATCCATTGCTCGGTCGCCAGCTGGTGAGTATGACATTTGGGATCAGATAGATCTTATTCCGTTTTCCACCTTACCTCCAATTAACCCTTCATAATTAAGGGCGAACGTTTTTGCCTATTTCCCTAGATGGCGATAATATGGCTGAAATATGGTTGAACTGACACAATTCTCCGTTCCATCTACCACTATGATAGTCGGGCGTGATGTTTTAATATTAAAACCGAGCCTTAACATATTATTAAAGTTCTGGCACGCATCCAAACCTCAAGTGCTCTCCAATGACGGTGCAGGAAACCCGGTCGTTAGCTCACCAAATTGTATTGATAATTGCCACTTCTGTTTGCATATCGAAAATCACAAGTACCGGTTTAACTTACCCCAAATTCTACTGAATTTGACAACAAAGTTAATGCAAAGTATTGAACTGTGCCTTGCGGTTGCACTCGCTCCGCTCTTTTGGGTGAGGTTATATTGGGCTATCAAATGCAAAAATAATTTTTCAAATCCGACGCGTAGTTCCAGGATTAGTGCGTTCCAACAAACAAACTCTTATCTTATCATCTTTACGGTCTTTATGCCTTGTGGTGTGGTCAGACAGGTAGAAGATTTGTGCATCTTTAGTATACCCCTTCCATAATTAGAGGCGTGCAGTTATATCAATTAAAATATTTTCGTTTACCCAATTTATTTTAACCGTGTTTTCCGGGGTGTGGTGTGGTTGTAAGTTAGACTAAGCAATTTCAGAGATCCCTTTTCACGTGTCAACTGAAAACCGCAGCTTCCGAGAAAGTAGCGGATGAAATATATCCACGGAACCTTTGTGCAGAATGTTTTTAAATACTTGCCCGAAATTAAGGCCATGTGAGCTTGGACTTTCAAAAATGACTTGAAAGATTAAAAAAAAATTGTTTTTTTAGATAAGTAAGATATTTTAGCTCGAAAGAATACTTTTCGGTTTCGGAAATGGTTTAATTTATTTTCATTCCATTCAGCAATCTATCAAATACAACGATTTTAATACCTACACAAATACGCTTATAACTACACTGACGAGTAATATAAAATCGCCACTCATTAAATATTTCCTAAACCAAGCCAGAAGCTTTTTGAAGTAAAAAGCAACATTCATTTTTATTTAAACGGTTAAAAAACACACAATGGAAACAAAACAAATTTAATTTAATGTGTTATAGTTTTCAAGTGGTTTTATTATATTGCCTTTTTAGGCACTTTGCAAGTGGCTTTTTAATTGTTCGTACGGACTTTTTGTAGATCATTTTATTCTACACAATTATTTCCTACGTCATTTTGTTCTATCTCTGACGGATTAGACAGCATACGCCACGAAAACTCGCTGGGGCTAATTTTCCCCGACTTACACTGTTTTTGCTCAGTTCATAAATAAGATAAATCTATGTTTTCAGTACTTGAACTACTAATTTGAAGCTGAAACAAAAGAAATAATTTGACAGACAAACAGACAAGCTTACAATAAGTCTAAACTCAGTACGCAACCCTAACAATCCCCACTTGTTCTAATAAATTGGGGAAAGAGACAATAAGAAGTAAGTAGATCACGTAGGAAATATACGTTACAGTCGAGTAAATACCAAATAAGACACCCTAAAACCGCTTACATTAAGCTTATTTTCCACTAAAAGATATAATATAATAGCGTTTTCTAAGTATATCTTCTTCTAGCAATAGATGATGAAAATTATGAAAAATTCGTTATAACATACTATTATCTTCATACTTGTTTAACATAAGGGTAGGCAGACAGGATTAGTTATCACTTATAGCCTCGACCGTGTGGCTGTAGGTTATTATCAGACACAAATGAACAGTCAAAAGAGTTCGAAAACAAAACGAAAAAGAACAGGGACTCGTTCCTGTGTGCACTATCAAAAAGTAGAATGAACTTCCGGCGTCTGTCTTTCCTGCTTCCTACAAAATGGCTCCCTAAGAACAGGCGGTGGCAATGTCGTCTTCTCTATAAAAAAAGTCGTGATTAAAAGCCATTATTGAACAACACATACACACCTCTGATCCCTGACTTTTTTTTAGATAAGACCAATATTTTAAAAATGGCGTCGAGATTCTTTAGAAGTTTAGATTTACAGCATTTCAGCGACTGGTTTGCGGGAAATAGAGCGGGACACCATGAAAGTCAATGCTTATTTATCGGACTCGCGCACGAAGGGTTCCGTACCGTTATCTATAATAACGGCCAAAAAAAATAAAAAATCACGTTTGTTGTATTAAAATTGCCCCCTTAAATATTTATTTTATTCTGTTTTTTAGTATTTGTTGTTATAGCGGCAACAGAAATGCATCATCTGTGAAAATTTCAACTGTCTAACTATCACGGTTCATGAGATACAGCCTGGTGACAGACAGACGGACAGACGACAGCGGAGTCTTAGTAATAAGGTTTCCGTTTTTACCCTTTGGGTACGGAACCCTAAAAAAGAGTGCGTTACGGACATCCGGTAGATGTGAAACATCAAAATTAGTAGGTATATATATTTTGTTAGACGAAAAAAAACACGACCAGACGCACGCAGCGTAGGCCAAAACCAAGCGTCTTCGAAGTGTGAGACGCTTAGTATTGCTTCATGACAACGCGTTAGCCCCTCTTCCTGCGCACAGCTCTAGGCGCAGACGACGTAGGCCAAAACGAAGTGTCTCCTGAATTTTGAGACGTCTTGGTTTTACCTTACGCGTGTATGATGTTTCACATCAATAAAATGAAGTATAAAATGGCTCATTTTGGATTTTTTATCGGTCTGTCTGTCCTAGGTTTTCTCTAGTATAGGCTCCAAAAGCGGCTCAATATGAATATCAAAATTAATCTGCAGGATATTATTTTAAATATGTACGACCTTTAAAATAACATAAAAAATTAAATGGCATAATAAATATGTATCCTTTTCCCGCAAAAACTACTGAACCGATTTTGTATTGGGTAACGAGTATTTTTTTGCTGAGCAAAAACAGCTCCTGCATGTTTTCATGACGTATGTATAGAATTAGTATTGTAGTAGAATTGTATTTAAGAACAAAATGATCTACAAAAAAGTCCTCGGTAGCATATAGGTATATCTGTAATATTTATATCAATTTGAGTAGGTACCATTTTTTATTCAGATTCATTCAGTTATACGACGTCCATGCTGTAATTTAAATGTCGACTTCAATATGAACCTTAGGATTAATGCGGTAAATCTAATTAACCCGTTTATTTACATATAGTTTCAACATAGGTATAGCTTGTTTACATTAGCTATGCCTTTGAGGTCCAGGTTGTTTTCATTCTGTGTTTTTGGATAAACACATAAGGTCTGTTTTTCTAGACTTGTAAACAATATTTGCATGTCTTTTTTTATATAGGGGTATTCATTCAGTCATCAAAATCCAATTTTTAATCAATTTTTTCAGAAAACCTGATCTATTTACGAAACTGAAAAAAATGTATATTAATTTTAAGGATAAAAAATCCTAAATACACCTCTGAAAACTTTATTTATCAAATTTTATGGCTATGATATACATGGTACCATTACAAAAATTAACATGAATATTTATTTTATTAAAATCTATGAATATATATTATCTATCTTTTCATTGTTAAATTATTTCTATGTTGTATAAGATTTTTTTAAATTGCGTTTTAAACAAAAAATATCGCTTACGCCTGCTCGCGTGCGCGCGATTTTTTAACCCATTTTACATAAATAATCCTATTTTTAACCCCCGACGCAAAAATATATAATGTGTGTATTTGTGCGTCTGTCTGAAGCATCGTAGCTCTTAAAGGGATGAACCGAATTTGATTTAGTTTCTTTTTGTTTAAAAGTTGACTTGAACGAGATTGTTAGAAAATCTGTTCAGCCGTTTGAAGTTCATCAGCTCTTTCTTGTTGGAGAGATGTGAGCAACTTCTCCTGGTCTGATATAGAGGATCTGTGGGTCTGGTCGATTCGATTTAATCCTTTTTCGATTACAACGTTTACATCCGTCATTGGTTTAAAAAAAAATTGAAATTATTTAAACAGTTATTTCAAAATTTATCAAAAAGTTTCCCAAAAACTAGGCAGAGTATGGAGCGCCACTTCGCTCGATCTTTGCATACTTCTCTTGCTTCATATATGGACGTCTATTTCTTTTCTGTCTATAATACCTACGGTCCGGTAGTTTTTGAGGCTATAGAATTATAACAAACAAATGTGATTTTATATATTAGATTTTAAAAACAATCCCCTGGATAAAAAGTAGCCTTGTCACTCTTTAGCCATCCAATTATTTCTGAGGCTTGAGCAAAAAGATCACGTCGATCCGTATTTCTATTTTGACATGAAACAAGGACAAACAAACATACTTTCCCATTCCACTAATATTATAAACGCGAAACTTTGTATGGATACGTATGTATGTAACGGCTGAACGGATCTGGATGAAATTTGGCACAGAGATTATAGTCTGGAATAGCACATAGCCTACTTTTTATCCCGGAAATTTTTATGATTCCCGTGGGATAGATTTGTTTTTGTTTTTCACGGGATCGACATGTTTTTTGCATAGTGTTAGTTTAGGGGTCACAGAATGACTTATACTACTTTTTATACTGCGAAAGCGGGCGGGGGAGGGGCAAATTACAGCCACGGGATTATTTCTTTTTGGATCCTATTGGACAGAAACTTGTTTATAATATTAGTATGTGTTAGATTTTATTAAAATAACACACATAATTCCTCCATTTCATAGAACTATGTATTATAAAGGTATTTTTATATATAAAATAACAAAATAAATTAACCCACCTTAGTAATACGCTTGGAGAGCGTTCAATACGATATTTTCCGAGAAAAAATCTTATCGAACACATTACCAGACTCAACATAGATTATCTAAACAAACAGATATGCCACCTGGACAAACACACTAAAATATCATTATGTATTGAACTCATAAAATGCATATTTTTATCGATAACGTCTTAGGTATTTGATAATCTAACACTGCCCGCGACGTCGTACGTATAATTATATTTAACACAGCGTCTTCCTCTTTTAGCCAGTGGTATTTTTGAGGCTATAACTAGCTAACAAGTGGTCTGTTTTATTGAGGTATATTTTCGTGGAAAAGCCTCTAAGCGTGCTTTATGTAAATAATTTTTTTAATTAAAAGCCCTCATTAGTAATTGGCCGGGATTGAACCGTAGATAATAGGTATATTAACCACTCGGCCATCAACGCACTGGCATCTGGCTTCTGGTTCCGCTTTGTACAGATGAGATATCCTTAATTTTTCCCAAAAAAATTTGCGATGTCTTTTAAAAAATAATAATATTCCAACCTGTTCTATTTAACATGGACAACTTTCTAAATGTGAGCATTGTTACCAGTGTCATTTCTACATCAATATTCTGTGAACACATTGGCCTTACAATCCTGTAATTGGATGTGGCGCTAAATAAGCGGCCAGCAGACATGGCGGTCTGATTGTACTGCCTCCTTTATGGTTGGATACAAATAAAAATGCTATTAGAACAAATCGCTTCCTGGTTTTTCTCACACGGTTTTGTTGTCGGGGGTGTTTTATTAATCTTAATTTGTTTTGGGGGGTTTATCAAAATAATTCACATAAAATCAGGATCTAATGTTGGGACTTGGGAGATATTTTTTTTAACATACCTAGTACCTTATGGTTAGAGAGATGGAAGCAGAAACTTGTTGTAAGCACTTGCCGGCAGAATCTGAGCCCCCCTTTACAAATTATTGTAGGCCAGTAGGGGTCCAGCGCTTGTCGGTACGCCGCTGAGCCGATTTAGAAAAAAATGGGGGGGGGGTTCGGTTTTGTGAAAAATATTTTCTGCCAATTTACTCCCTGCAGTTTTTTTATATGTATTTTTTTTGTTTTTTTGAAAGAATTTTGCAAGTCGCCAACATTGAAAATGAAAAAATGTATTTTTAAATAGTTAATTCGTCATACAAAATTATTAAAATACATTATAATTTTATTATTTTTTATAATGAGTTTTAATTATTATTTTAACATAATACCTCCTCCTAATTATTGAAGTATGTAATTGTATTTGTTAAACGGTTATTTCTAAGTTTTACATTGATGCAAATTGCAAAGATAGAAAAAAACCTGCTAAGGACAGACCAAGTGTGACCGGTATTTGGCCGGTTTTATTATTAGTTGTTTTATTTAAGAGTAGGTATACTAGTTAGACGTTTGTATTTGCTTACGGAACTCTAAAAAAACGGTCTTTATAAAATACATTTTTTTATCCGTCTCACGTAAAAACGTGTTTGTCTCATTCTCTCTTTCAACGCTCCCCTCCCGCTGGCCGCTCCTCTCCCCCGTTAACTTCCCCTCCCCTCTGTCCCCTCACTCCTCAAGTCCCCAGTTTGCTATCAGCCTTTGTACGGAGTAGACGTATCGAAGGGTTTAACATTAAAGGCAACTCTATAAATTACAGTGCTTCGTTTTGTGTGATCGTCATGGAAAACAAGTATTTGAAATTGCACGACGCCGTGTTAAAAGTATGTAAAGAATCCATGTGTTCTGTAGTGAAAGAATATTTTCGAACTCCAAATAGTTCTGCTAATAATAGAGTTGCAAACATCACAACCCTTCAAGTGCAAGGGATTATACATTTATACCCAGCTTTAGAAGAACCTTTAGCTAGTAATTCGAAGGACCAAATGGAACAATTCTACGGGGATATAAGGATTCGCCAAGCTTTACATGAACACTATGTTACATATTGCACCAAAAACAATGAATTGCCAACTTTGAAAAATATATTTGAATTTATTGAGAAGAAAGTTGAATTTAAACCTACGTATACTTTCGTGAAACATATTATTAAACAATGTGGATATGTATTACTGGATTCTCCAACAACAAATATAACGTACATGATAGAGAGGTCAAGTGTGATTTATAAAAGGACGAAATATTTTCGGAAAATAACACAGTACAGAGCTGAGAATAGAGATATATGCTACATTGGTAAAAGAGTATTTACCTGCAAAAGTGTTGAAAGAGAAGTATTTGGTCTACGTTACGCGAAATATCTAATGAAGAATATAATCGCTTGGACTAACAGAGGAAAATTAAGTTTTACATGTTATACCGATAAGAATGTCATCGACTGGGCCATTGAAATTCTTTTACCATTTCTGACTTCACCTTCTGTTATTGTGATACCAGAGGTAGATTTTGGCATGGATGGCATAACTAAACCAAATATGAGAAGTCACATACTTGAAATTGTACATTGGCTCGAAATATGTAACATGCCTTTTGATAAAAATATGTCTAAATTTGATTTAATGACACTTGTCGACGAAACAACTCCAAATGAAATTAAATATCAATTAGATGATATTTTGCGAAGTAATGGTCACGAGGTATTGAGGTTGCCGTTTTCTATACACCACTTATCGATTGTAGAACAAATGTGGTCTATGCACACCACTAACAAATTGATAAATGAATCATCTATGGGAAATTGTGAATGTGCCACGTCACGTTGTGCTAAAAAGTTTTGCGAAGGTATATGGTCTTCAGATAACAATAACCGCTACTGGCCAATACTTGAAAAAAAAATTGTTGAATTGGAGAAAGAATTCATAATAAAGGATAGGCAAATAGACCATAAAATTGATGGATTTCTCGATAAAATTCGTTGATTATCTCTTTTACACGAAAAACTTTTATTTTTTTTATTTTTTACTAGTTCATGGATAATAAAATGATACTTTTAATAAAAAAATAATTTGTAAAGTTTTATATTTAGTTTCATTTTATTTATTTACAACCTACCTATCATTACAAAATCTATTTAGACAATTTGATTAATTGAGGTAAACATAAGTTAATTATTTGGAATAAATCTCAGACTCAAATTCTACAATTTCACTAATAATAAGAAACGACGAAGAAAAGTGTCTAGTAAAAAATATAGTTCGCATTGAGATGAACGAAATCGCAATATTCGCAACCTGATGTAAACATTAGTTGCGCGCACCTTTATTTAGTATATTGTTCATGCTACGTTGCCAATTCGTGCGGTCACCACATTCTCGAGACGAAACTGAATAGAGGAGCGTGGTGATCTCTTTTGTCTTGCTCACTCACATAGTCATTTTAAAATTATGTTATATTACCCTCTCTTTCTATGTCTATAAAATGTATTTTTTGAGGTTATATTTATGACAACAATTAATTTTAAGATAATAATTATTTTTGAAAGGTATGGAAGTGAAATATAATGGCATTGAAATCCATTTAAAGTATAAAAAACATTATACACTTCTAATAATAGTAATTACCTCAGATTGCTGAAGAAGTTTCTGTGACATAATTATCCCAAATAGACTTTCCGCCCTCGGCTCCGCCCGTGAATATATTCGAACAATATAAAATATAGCCTATGTCACTCGAGGATATCGTAGCTTTCCATTAGTGAAATAATTTTAGAATCGGTTCAGTACCTAGTTTTTGAGTTTATTTATTACAAACAAAAATACTAAAAATCAAATCAAAGCAATAAAAGTAAACTATGACAGTCTCCGACCCACCCAACTATATCTGTGCAAAAAATCACGTCGATCCGTTGCTCTGTATTGACGTAAAAAAAAGGACAAACAAACTATTCTACGTTATGTCATGGCGACCGACGCACGCTATCCGGACATTAATCCCGCCCGCGCTGTAATAGTTGTGATTAGTCTCACAGTCGGCGGGATCATCTTAGCTACCGATACCTATGACATACGGGATATAAAACTTGATGTTGGCGGAATCATCAAAACTCTGATGGAGCCATAACACGAAAATAGAATAGAAACAAACAAACAAATACACAAAAACAGTTCCCACTGTGCGTCCTGACGTCCTGGGGAATCGCTGCTCCATCTTGAGGCCGCTCTTCCGTTCTCCACTTTTTCGTTCGTTCGTCGTTCAGTCAGCCTTTTTTTTCGTCGATTACAAATGTTGATGAATTTTGTTTTGATTTCAAATGTGTTGTATTGAATTTAAGTATCGTAAAATGGATAACTTTATTTTGCTTTAATCAAATAAAACGAAAATTAAAGACTCAGAAGGGAGTAGTGAAACACCTATCTTCTTAAAATTGCAGCTTGTAAAAGAAGTCGCAGTGAACCCATGGGCTATAGAGATTTTATTGCACGGACATAAGAGAGTATTAGAGAATCAAGTCGGGGAAAAGTTAGCCTCAGCGAGTTTTCATGGCGTGTGCTGTCTAATTCGTCAGAGATATAGCAAAATGATGTAGGAAAGAATTGTGTAGAATAAAATGATCTACAAAAAAGTCCGCGGTAGCATATATCTATCTCTAATAGATAAGTAGTTATGAGCGTATTTATGTAGGTATCCAAATTATTGTAAACTAATATTGGACCCGTGCGAAGCCGGAGGTGGGTCGCTAGTCCCACTAATATTATAAACGCGAAAGTTTGTATGTATGTATGTTTGTTACTCAATCACGCCAGAACGGCTGAACGGATCTGGATGAAATTTGGCACAGAGATAGATTATAGTCTGGAATAGGACAAAGGCTACTTTTTATCCTGGAACATTTTATGGTTCCCGTGGGATAGATTTGTTTTTGTTTTTCACGGGATCGACATGATTATTTGCATAGTGGTAGTTTAGGGGTCAGAGAATGACACATACCTACTACTTATGTTACCGTGAAAGCGGGCGGGGTAGGGGCAAATTACAGCCACGGGATTATTTCTTTTTAGGTCTATGTCCACGCGGTAGAAACCGCGGACAGAAGCTTGTATTAAATAAAACTCAATACTTTTCTAAATCAGTGCCAGGTATTTTTCGTCATATGTATTTTAAAAACACTGTACCTATTCCTGTCACGTGCCGATTAAACCTTAAACTACATGAAGTGACGTTAACGCGGACTGCTTCTCATTGTTCATTCCAAACCTGTTTCATATCTGGCCACAATCTGACTGTTCACTTCTAGGGTTCCGTACTGAAATTTGTAAAAAAGAACCATATTGGAGTTTAGATTTTCAGTAATATTTTTCAATATTTTATACCTATGATCCTTAAATGATAATTCAAACGTTTGCACCCTTTTCACGCGAAAACTACTGAACATATTTTGTTGAGCTTTTCACGATTAGATAGGTTGATTTATAGGGAAGGTTTACGAGTATTAAACATGGAACTATCATGTTTAGGAGCTGAGTAATAACAGTATTAGAGAATCAAGTCGGGGAAAAGTTAGCCTCAGCGCGTTCTCATGGCGTATGCTGTCTAAATCCGTCAGAGGTATAACAAAATCATGTAGGAAAGAATTGTGTAGCATAAAAATATCTACAAAAAAGTCCGCGGTAGCATATATCTATCTCTAATAGATAAGTAGTTATAAGCGTATTTATGTAGGTATTATATGAATGATTCAATTTGTGTAGGTAAATAAGATGTACCATTTATTTTAGATATTAAGTAGTGTTTGTCCTTAAGGCTCGTATATCCCCATAATGTTTCTGGGATAAACTATTCCCAATTTCTCTGTAAATAATCCAACTGTGTCACTGTAATTTAGCATATAGTTATTTTTTCAATGGGTTTTATTGAATAGGAAATATGGGTGGTTAAATTTTGCCCCGTTTTCGAGAGCGCCTGTTACTTAAAATATCCTATAAATTTTTCTCAAGCAACCCCAATTCCGATCCAGTTGGCAGCAACATTTTCCAATACTTGGTGACCGTGAACTGTCAAATCAGTTTTCCTTCCGATTTGGGGTATCGTTTAATTTTCCGGTGCACTGATCAATGTAGTAACTGATATGAAGGGGTTCATAATGTTCATATTTATCTCATGTTCACATCTACTTAAGGGTCCTATATTGGGAATTTTTCTGGGATAAACTATTCCCAATTTCTCTGTAAATAATCCACCTGTGTCACTGTAATTCAGCATATAGTTACTTATTGAATATATCTAAGTGAAATAGCTTTTATTTTTTCAATGGGTTTTATTGAATAGGAATTATGGGTAGTTTAACTTTGCCCCTGCTGTCTCTTTCATAATCTATCACAAAACTCTAAATTTTTTTAAAAGCGCTGTTATACCATTACTCTTCAATTATATATGTCGAATTTTTTGGTAGCTTATTGAAAATTTAAAATAATAATTATTTTAATATTTTTGCCAAATTAAAAAATCATAAAATCTTTTTTTTTTTGAATTTTCAATAAGCTACAAAAAAAGCGATATATATAATTGAAGAATAATGGTATAAGAGCGTTTTAAAAAAAATTTAGAGTTTTGTGATAGGTTATGCAAGAGACAGAAGGGGCAGAATAATCCTTTATTCTACCACCCATATTTCCTATTAAATAAAACCAATTGAAAAAATAACTACTATTTCACTTAGATATATTGAATAAGTAACTATATGCTAAATTACAGTGACACAGGTGGAGTATTTACAGAGAAATTGGGAATAGTAATATCTCCATACAAATTCCCAGTCGTATCGAGCAGTTTTTAGGGTTCTGTATTTAAAACAATGTCCCCTGAAGTGTATTTTTTGTGTAATTTTTTGACTATATATTGAAAATATTAGTTCTGTAAATATTTGTATGTGTAATCTATCTATATATATAAAATTATCGTGTCACAGTGTTTGTAATCAAACTCCTCCGAAACGGCTTGACTGATTTGTATGATTTTTTTTGTGTATATTCGGTAGGTGTGAGAATTAGGTAATTAGGTTTGTAGAGAGAAGTGTATAAAATTGACGATTTCAAGTGTATCTTGTATGTAACCTAAGGAATAAATGTTCTTTTGAATTTGAATTAGGTCGTAAAATATTTTTCACCCTCCTACCCCCACCCCCCACTTTTTAATGGGTATAATTTACGCAGACACCAAAATATTTTTAAGACTCTAAGCTTAGGCACCAAATAAAATAAACAACTCCAAATAAAATAATTGACACTATTAAAAGTGTCCTAAAGTATATCATATTATGATCCAAAATAATAGAAAAAACATCAGAAAAATCGCACGCCTTGTACTAATATTTTATTTGGTTTCTAAAATGGATAAATGGTCACCAAGTAAGGTAGGTAGGTTAGGTTAGGTTAGTATAAAATTTATTAAGTATAAAGTGTATTTTAAAGGCATCTATATATTTTTATGGCAGTCAATAATACCAAAAATGGATCTATTTCATAATATTTTAGGAAACGTAATTTGGTGACCATTCATCCATTTTGGTAACCGTTTAGTTTTTTTGGTACTAAAATAGATACATTTTTGGGCGCCGCTTAAACACAAGCCCTTTTTAATCGCGATTTTAGTATTTTTGTCTGAACAATATCCAAAGTTAGTGATAGTGGTAGGAGTGTAGGGGTAGTGCAGGCAAGCCAACGTTTGGGCAGGAAAACGTCTGCCGGGTTCGCTAGTAAAATTGCTAATATGACGTCTTCTAAGAATTTTGAATTATAACTTCTAGGCTTTTTTATGCATAATCCCGTGCCCTAATTTCTAAAATCCTAATTAAAAAAAAAACTATTGAATTAATGTCGCCGATATAAATCAGTTCAGTAATTTAGTAATATTTTTGCGAAAAACATAATTAAGTATAAACTTCGTCTAAATATCAAACCCAAGTCTTTGCAAAATTCACGTAATTTAACCTCACATTGCACTCACGGATTTGTGCCACACAAACAGGACATATCAGCACAAAGAGGAACCCGGTCACAAAGACCGTATTCGCCGCAAGTAGGTTAAATCTTCACCCTATATACATAAAGGATCTACAATAACATAAAGGATGCTTTGAACGAACAGTAACAATATAAGAGTAACACTCTATCTATCTCTATCTATCTATCAAAAAAACTTTTACCCCCTATATATAATACTAGCTGTCCGCCCCCGGCTTCGCCCGTGGATATTTTCGAACAAAATAAAATATAGGTACCCTACAGGACTCATAGATAATGGCTTGCCTGCACTACCCCTACCCTTACCCCTACCCCTACCCCTACCCTAACCCTAACCCTAACCCTGACCCTACCCCTACCCCTACCCCTACCCCTATCACTACCCCTACCTAGGGTAGGCCCTGTTTCCCACGACTTCGTACGTGTCTATTTCAGAATGTTGGCAAACATACACTTCCCGTTTGTCATGCCGTGATGGTATATAGCCTATGTTACTCAGGGATAATGTAGCATTCTAATGGTGAAAGAAAGATCAAAATCCGTCCAGTAGTTTTTGATTTTATTCGTAACAAACATACAAAAATACAAATCTTTCCTCTATATAATATTAGTATAGAATATTGCTTGCGACTTTGTACGCGTTGTAATATGTTTAGAATATAACGTTTACACCCCCTTTTCACCCCCTTAGGGTAGTTAGCGTTAATTAGGCTATCCAAAACAAAAAAAAATCAAATCCGACTGGTAGTTCCAGAGATTAGCTCAAACAAACAAACCCTTCAGCTTTTACACAACAATCGTTGCCCGAAAGTAGTATTGAAACTGAGATTTCAGCTATTCCTCCTATACTCAGGGATATAGTTGCAGGTATCTATCAAGCAAAATGAAGTGTTCAAAACAGAAATAAACCATACCGTTTGCACTAATAAATAAAACTACGGTTGCATGCGTGTGCACACTTTATTTACGATTCTAACACTGTGTATATTATCTTGAAACAGGAATGAATCATTTTGCTGACACGAAAACTAGAATAATATCTTGGATTCTATGAATAAGAAAGGTACTTTAGTCATATTTGTGGTTGTTGTCTCGTAATAGGGTCGCCACCTGTTGTGATGGGTTAAATACATTTAAAACATGCAATAAAGGAGTAATTTTTAATTTATTTAATGCTGTTTTAGTTCCATCACTTACTTATGGAAGCGAGACTTGGGTATGGAATAAGAAGCATGAAAGTAAAATAAATGCAGTGGAAATGCGGTCTTTACGTAAAGCGTATTGATCGCATCCGGAACGATGTCATTAGAGAAAAATGAGGAGTGAAAGATGTTGTGACTAAAATGAAGAAAAGTAGTTTAGGCTGGTTTGGACACGTTGAAAGAATGAAGGATGAAAGATTAACTAAAAAAATTTATATGGTTGAAGTGAAAGGAAATGCTGGCTGAAGACGACCTAGGTAAACTTTTATTGAACATATAAAAATATATTGATTGATGGAAATATTAAAAGTACACACAATCGTCGATCGTGTATAAAAGGTATGATGAATATAAAAGAAAGAGGTATGTCAGGATCGTAACAAATGGCATTCGTTTGTCTCTGCCTACTCCTATTGGGATGAAAGGCGTGATGATAGATAGATAAAATAATTAGAAAATTATAAATTTGTATTTTTATATTAAAAAATGATGAGGTCACATCTTGCAAACCAACAAAATATTGGTCACAGATTAGATAAAATAACAAGAAAATAACTTAATTGACAGACAGTTATTGTAAGTAATATAGTTAGTAATCTGTGGTTAATTATTTGAAAAGATGGAAGTGACGTCACTTCCTGTTTGCAATAACTTGACGGGAAGTATGAATTAAAGATTTTTTCAAAAATAAATTATTCATAAACATTATTTTCAGTGATTATTTTTTTTCACTGTCAACACCCCTATTGCTCTATCCTCTACTACCTTGTACCTACCCCTGATAAATAAAGCCGTGAACGTATGTAGTATAAGTAGGTACTCAGTGCACACCAATCAACGTACAGTGGAAACAGAATAAAGAGAAGAAAATTAACTCATATTGACTGTGCATTGGGCAAACACAATCAGCACCGGAAGGATGTCCTTGTGAAAGGGGAATGAAGCGAATATACCGGAGCATGGAGGAACACACGAGCTTGTGACATTTTTAAGAGAACTCGGAATTTTATGCTATAGATAGAGCTACCTTTTTAGATATGGCAAATCTATAAGAAAGAGCTGGTCTAGGATCGATTACATACCATGCTTCATCAAGTAAGATTTTAGCTCGGCGATTGTGTGTACTTTTAATAATGCCATCGATCTATACATTTTTTATACAACTTGCCAGCGACACGCGGTTGGGGAGTATTCCTTTTACTCACAGTTGGATTGTTTATGTAGCCATTTCTATATTGGTGACTCCGACGTGATTTGAACACGCAACCTTCTGATTTGGATAGAGATATCAAAATGTGTTCTAAGGATTTGTCGTCGATTTTAGAGATAAGAAAAACTGCATTCATAGATTTAAAAAAAACTCATGCACCACTCGGGAATTGAACTCGGTCAATTTGAAAAAAAAATTACGTTATTTTTATTACGAAACTGATTATATATTTGTTAGCGAGCCCGTCTTCCTTCACAGCCATATATGGACAATAGATTTTTTACTAAGGAACCCTTTTCTTCCACATTTAGCCGATTACTTTTTGAGGCTATACCTAACGAGTGGCAAGCTCTGTTGAGGGTAATATTTGTACGGTTTGTCGAAAAACTCATTGGTCGGATGTTGGGAATCGAAACCGCGACTTCTCAGTTGTGAGAATATACCTTCCAACAAACCGTTAACATTCTAAAACATAACATAAATTTAGCAAAGCTAATATTGGCCCATATAGTCGTACTATGTGGACATAAATATCAAATTGTAACATATTACCAACCAATCGGACTATAATAAAATTGTCTGAAATATCCCTATATTAGTTTGTGAGGTATGCCTTTTTGCTTTACCACTCTCTTAAACTTTTATACGAGACAAAACTGTATTTAGAAAACTTAACTTTAAACAAAATCCATTACTGGTTTGACATGTGATTTTTAATAAGATTCAATGTAGAAGAAGCAATGCATATCGTTTTTAGTAGAATAGAATTATGTACAGAAGTTTGAATGTTTCGTATTTTAGGCTTGGGGTCGGATTGATTCATGAGCTCAATTACCTTCGGATGTTGAAGTCGCTTTGCAAACACGAGATTTGCTTCCCGCGACGGATCCTCGGGATTTCTCCTGATCTTGTGATCTAAGTGATGTATCGTGTGTTATTCTTTGAAACGAGATTTTCTATAGATTTGAATTGATGCAACAGAAATTTGAAAATATTTTGTTCAATATGACACTTTGTATGGTAGAAATATTTTGTGTGTACAATATTCGAGTCTGTTAATGCATCGCATCACTTTTATTTTTAATATTTATATGGACTTATTTTGTCCATATATCTTTAGAAAGATGTAAGCGAGATGAAATGCTATTAAAATCGCGTAGCCATGAGAAAGTACGACGATTGTATGAGTATCATACAAAAACTATGAGAAAAAGCAAGTTGTAGTTAATGTTTTCAAACATATATAAAATTATCAATGAAATAAACGAAATAAAATTTGAACATTAATAAATATAGGTATTATAAAAGTATTTATGTCGCAAAGTCGGTTAAAAATATATGAAAAATAGAGGACTTTCAGGGCTTCATAAAACTTATGTTTAACTGATTTTGAAAATTTTATTTCGTTCATATTATGTTTCATATATCAATCTTTAGAAATCAATTTTAATTTCGAACCCAAGACATATAGTTATCGCGTAATTTACATATAACTGCAGCATGTAATTAATATGGGACAAACGTTATGAAGGGAGTTCTTAATAGAAGGCTTCTAGCGATTAACCCAACATTGCACGGGTTCGCTAAAAAGATAAAATTAAATTTTATCTTTGAGATGAATCAAAGGCTAATTATTGTAAAATTAATTATCGCTAAAGTTTAATTAAAATTAAATCATTTCGGAGCCTATTATAGACAGACAGACAGACAAACATTCTGTAAAATAAGTAGTTATATATGCTTAAATATCGTCTAATCAATATGCTGTTTTTGTGATATTAATGTTGAAACACACTTTTAATTGTTTTTTCTTTAAGGATTACCTGTGTTACGGTTCCACGGTACCCAGGGGAAGACCAAGTGTCCCCGTTCAGCCGATGGTATTTGTGAGGCTATACCTAACGAGTGGCCAGTTCTGTTGAGGCATATTTAGATGGAAAAGCCTCTAAGTGTGGTTTGTCGGATTATGTACATAAGTTTTTAATTAAAAAACCCATTGGTCTGCCTAGTTAAATACCAGACGTCTTAACCACTCGGCCACCGACGCACTTTTCAATTATATTTTTTTAAATCACATCACTATAGTCTTCATATAACAAATATGGTCTTTGTTTTCGTCTGCATTTACTCAATAGGTATCGAAGCCGAAGTAAATAATCTAGTTTGGCGCTAAAGAATGTTCCTCGAAGCCACAGAAAAAGTAAAAAAGTCTAATTATACCCACACGAAGTCGGGACAAATCGTTAGTGAATACAAAACAAAAATCCAGTAATTCGAATCTCCATGCCATTGGTTCATTCCAATTGAATTCCGCTGTAGTTTCGTCTAAAAGTTGGTTACTACGTGAGTTAGTTCGCGCTTTTCGAAGACTGCTCCATTCTTTTCACGAGTTCAAATACTAGAACCGTTCGTTAGATGAACTCGACGTGGCCCTAAATTCAATTTAGTCGTTGCCAGTTCGTTGCAGTTGTAGTGGGGTGCGACAGACCCCCTTCCTATTAACGGGTTAACTTTTGTTTATTTGTTTTGTGGAATACTAGCGGTCGTGTATGGATTCTACTGTCCCGTTTTAATTGAAAATTTACATACCTTCATGCCTAGGCTGTGTGAAGTTGGCAACCCCAAATTCGATTTTTCAGTTTTTTTTCATCAGGTTCGTTTGTCCAGCGTTAGTCCATGTTTGTCCACCAAAAATTTTTTTTTGTCCACCTCTAAAAAAAAGTTATTCAAAAAAATAAAATTGGGGTGGAAGTTGGCACCCCCAAATGCGATTTTCCATTTTTTTTCATCACATTTGTTTATCCATCCTTAGTCCACGTTTGTCCACCAAAAATTCGGAACTTATTTGTCCACCACATACTGTCGTTTGTACACCCTCAGAGGTATAGTTATGCGTGAGTTAATTAAGTATATATCTAAGTATTTTAACTTTGACGCAGGATTTCTATTTTCCTAGGGGTGGATTAGCTTCTCTGAAGGGTAGGTCTGTTCGTCCACCTCAGAAGCTCATTTGTCCACCATATATTGTCGTTTGTCCACCCTTAGAGATATAGTTATATGTGAGTTAATTATATATCTAACGATTTTAACTTGACGGAGGATCTTTAGCTTCCTAGGGGTGAAATTGCTTCTTTGAGGTTTAGGTTTGTTTGTCCACCTCGGAAACTTGTTTATCCACCACATATTGTCGTTTGTCCACCCTTAGAGATATAGTTATGCGTGATATAAGTATCTAAGGATTTTAACTTTGTCGTGGGATCTCCAACTTCCTAGAGGTGGATTTGCTTCTCTGAGGGGTAGGTCTGTTTGTCCACTTCAGAAACTCATTTGTCCACCACATATTGTCGTTTGTCCACCCTTAGAGACGTAGTTATGCGCGAGTTAATTCAGTATATATTGAAGTATTTTCACTTTTACGGGGGATCTCTAGGTTCCTAGGGGTGGATTCTCTTCTCTGAGGGGTTGGATCGTTTGCCCACTTTATAAACTTGATTTTCAAACCTTTAGTGTAGTTTGAACGTACCCGGAAATTCAGTTTCTATCGTTTTTTTTCATAAAAAATGTTTATTTGAATAACTTTTTTTTGAAGGGTGGACAAAAACAATATTTTGGTGGACTATTGTGGACTAACGATGTACAAACGAACCTGACGAAAAAAAGTTGAAAATTCGCATTTGGGGGTGCCAACTTCCACCTCAATTTTAGTTTTTTTTAAATAACTTTTTTTTGAAGGGTGGACAAAAAAAATTTTTGGTGGACAAACGTGGACTAACGATGGATAAACGAACGGGATGAAAAAAAATTAGAATTTCGCATTTGGGGGTGCAAACTTCCACCCCCAATTTTTATTTTTTGAATAACTTTTTTTTGAGAGGTGGACAAAAAAAATTTTTGATGGACAAACGTGGACTAACGGTGGACAAACGAACCTGATGAAAAAAAACTGAAAAATCGAATTTGGGGGTGCCAACTTCACACAGCCTCATGCCTATATGCCATAGGGGTGGCAATTGTGGCATACAAATTTTCCCTATCACCTTTAGACATGCCATTCACTTTTCTGTTGTATAAACAATAATTAATTTATTTCAGGAAACAAAGAGAAAAAAACGAATCAATTTTAATTTAATCAAATATTTAAAGTTAAATATCCAAGAATGGTACATATTGATAAAATCAGGAGGCAAAGAAACGACAGACAATTTCCTAAAAAATATCCTTTCAAATTAACTTTATTCGGAGGAAGAGAGAACTTGAAAAACATCTTATTTTTTCATTTAATAGGTTTTGCTTAACTTCTTGTAATTATTACGAGAGAAAATGTATTTTCAATGAACATGAAAAAATATTGAGGAACAACTTTCCCATCCCAGAGACCTATACTAACTTTCATCCCTATACCCTTTTAGAGGGGTAGATTTAAAAAAAAGTAGCCTATATCCCCTAGGGTTCAAGCTTCATCAACACAGACACACAGGTAGACAGACAGACTTTCGCATTAGTATGCTAGATACAGACAATCGCCGAGCTTGTTGACATAAAAGTATAAAGAATATAAAGAGGTATGCCAGGCTAGCAAGTAGCAGTCGAGTGTCTCTATCTAGCTCTCATGGGATAAAAGGCGTGATGATATATAGTTAGTATATGAAATCTATATAATAAAATGCTGTTTGTTGGTAAGCCCATGAATCACTTGATAACGGCTGAACCGATTTGGCAATGTTTTTAAAGGGTAAGAAAAATTGGGAGTTGCCCGGAATATTGGAAAATTCAGGATAAACTTTAGGACTAAGGATATTAAAAAAATTACATTCAAAAATACCTCAACCTAGCTTAGCCTCAAAAATATAATTGGCTAATTGAGGAAGTTAACGACTTTTAACCCCTAACCAAACAAATAGGGGTGTTTTAAATTTAAAGCATGTCTGACTATGGAATCATACATCCTAAACGGATAGACCGATTTTAATGCATTTTAGGGTTCCGTACCCAAAGGGTAAAAACAGAAACCCTATTTCTAAGACTCCGCTATCCGTCCGTCTGTCTGTCTGTCCGTCTGTCACCAGGCTGTATCTCATGAACCGTGATAGTTAGACAATTGAAATTTTCACAGATGATGTATTTCTGTTGCCGCTATAACATCAAATACTAAAAAACAGAATAAAATAAATATTTAAGGGGACTCCCATACAACATACGTGATTTTTTTTGCCGTTTTTATATATAATGGTACTCGCACTTGGCCGGATTTTTTTTTATTTAATGGTTAGTTTTCTTTAAAAAAAATCGGGTCTCTAGTCGGAATTGAGCTCAAGACCTCCGGTTCTATTCTCAAACAGATACATTATACAATTTCCAAAAATAAATAAGATAAATACTCTAAGAAGTTTAAAGACTTTAAACTGGCACGGAAGTAAACATCGCCGCGGGTGTCTAACTTACTACTTGAGTTGTCTATTGCAAGCTCTTTCAGGGTTACTCCAAACCTGAAAATAGCTTGTATCAGATCAGTTGACCATATTCATAAATACATTTTAGAAGCGTTTTAGTTAAAATATGTTTTGTCACTCTCTAACAAACCTGTCTTTACTAATAATAGAAAGAAACAAAACACATTTTAACAAAAACGTTGCTAAAATACGTTTATGAATTACACCACACTTCTATTATTATTATATTACTAGCATCGCACAGGTTGTTGGTTTAACAATTTGAATACCGTCACGAAAGCGCACTGGCGCTAACATCCGACTTGATTTACTTATACTATTAATGCTCAGCTCCTAAACATGATAGGTCCATGCTTAGTGCTCGTAAACTTTCCCAGGGTACCCAATGGAAGACCAAGTCTCCCTCTTTTTCTGAAGTATTTGTGAGGCTCTACCTTGGGCCAGTTCTGTTGAGGTATATTTAGATGGATATGCCTCTAAGTGTGGTTTATCGGATTATAGTTATAAAAATTTCATTGGTACATGGCCGGAATCGAAGCTAAATCATCGGCTAAATGTGGAAAAGTGGATAAGAAACAAAATAGCCAACCCTGAATGTGTTATCAACATTTTCCGTATCAAGTTTTATTCACGCTTGCTTTGTGAAAACTTTAAACCTTATGCACACTATTTATTGCTGTATTCCGGGTCTATTAAATTGTATTCCTTAATATTGATATTTTAAAAATCGACTGAAATTTACTGAAATTACTGAAATCGACATGTACTAACAATAAATATGAAGAGTTTGTTAGTTTGAACGCGCTCATCTCTGGAACTACCTGTCGGATTTGAAAAACTATTTTTGCATTTGATAAGGAAGGTTATATATTCAAGGCAATGGCACGTCAAGCCGATGTTGGACAGGCAACCGGATGGCGAGTGGTAATCTGGGCCTTTGAGTGGTACAGAGTCCCCTGGTAGCGGCCAAAGTGACCCCAAATGGACAGGTTCGGCGATATGGAGGAGGGGCAAAATCGAATTTTTTTTGAAAAGGCAAACGGATAAAAATGCGGTAGCATTAAAGGAAATACCCTAATTATATAATAATTTTTTTTTGCCAGCCGAAACACGCGGGCCGTTCTTGCACTAGCGAGTACAAAAAAAAAAGTGAAAAGGCAACCGCTTCAAATTTAGACAGCATACTTATTGACACCACCAAACGTTGGGAAAAAATTGCCATCCCATCCTGAAGGGAAGTTTCGGAGAAACAACCCCTCAAAATCGCCGAAAAACACTTTTTTTCGATTGTTTCAACAATAATTAAAAAAAATAATAATAAAATTTGTTCAAATCGGATGGCATTCGAAATTTATACTGTCCTAAGTACAAATAATGGTGTGTATCAATGCTATCCTATTTCGATTAAATTAACCCCTATTTAGCCACCCCCCAAACCTCATGAAAATACCAATAATTCCATACGCTGCAAAAAATTGTTGAAAATCCTTATCAATTAATATTTAACGACTGCTTGGACTTTTAAAAGGTCTGTGTATGCTCATTATCTATTACAATCCCCCCTCCCGCCCCAATAACCCCCCCACCAACCCTTGTTGCCCACATTGTCCTAATTTTTTGCAGCGTATGGAATTATTGGTATTTTCATGAGGTTTGGGGGGTGGCTAAATAGGGGTTAATTTAATCGAAATCGGATGGCATTGATACACACCATTATTTGTACTTAGGACAGTATAAATTTCGAATGCCATCCGATTTGAACAAATTTTTTTTTTTTTTTTTAATTATAATAATTGTTGAAACAATCGAAAAAAAGTGTTTTTCGGCGACTTTGAGGGATTGTTTCTCCGAAACTGCCCATCAGGATCGGATGGCAATTTTTTCCCAACGTTTGGTGGTGTCAATAAGTATGCTCACTAATTTTGAAGCGGTTGCCTTTTCACTTTTTTTTTTTTTTGTACTCGCTAGTGCAAGAACGGCCCGCGTGTTTCGGCTGGCAAAAAAAATATATATAATTAGGGTATTTCCTTTAATGCTACCGCATTTTTATCCGGTTGCCTTTTCAAAAAAATTTCGATATATAGCCGAACTTGTCCATTTGGGGTCACTTTGGCCGCTACCAGGGGACTCTGTACCACTCAAAGGCCCAGATTACCACTCGCCATCCGGTTGCCTGTCCAACATCGGCTTGACGTGCCATTGCCTTGAATAATAGGCTTAATTCACTTATACAATCAATGCTCAGCTCCTAAACATGATAGGTCCATGATTAATACTAGTAAACCTTCTCGGTGAATCAACATATCTAATGGATGCTACATGTGTAATTAATTAATCTTTCATATACAGCAATGCGGCCTACAATGCTGAAATGGCAAAACGTCGCAAATATGCATATCTTCCAAAAGAATACATATTTGAGGCGATGAGACCGTGCAATGGGGACAGTCTGTTTATAGATATTAGTAAAAGACTAATAGAAATATCACATGACAAACGGGCTGGCTCTTACTTCGCCGTCAAAGAATAAGCATAGCCATCTTTTTTTATTTGTAAATTATGAGGAAAATCGTGAAAAGGTCACAGACAGGCGCGGCGTGGGAATTAGTTTTGTAATAATAAAAGTTACAGTCTATCTAATTCAGAGTGTATTGATTGAAAGTTGCCACAGAGTAACAATATTATCATATTTTATTATGGAAAAAGAACTAAAACCACTTTCCCATACAAACATTTTCAACCTCATCAAAGGGTGGCGTTATTCGCAAATAAATTAAAAACATTAGTGTGAAGTTCAGGAAAAGTCGGGGCAAGCCGCTAGTATGTATAGCAGTACACCGCAGGTCCCGGGTTCGATTCCTACTTGCTGCCAAAATGCTAAGCACCAATTTTCTTTAAGAATATGTGCTTAAATCGACTTCTTGTGCTTCGGAGGGCACGTGTCTGGTCACCAACCCGCCTGCCAAGCGTGGTGACTATGGCAATTCCTCTCAATGAGCACTACTAAATGGTGCGCTAGAGGGAGACCATGATCCAGCAGTGGATCTTGAAAAGGTTAGACAGAAACAATTCTAATTATACTCTTTTTTGTTCCAGGTACTGTACCTACAGCACATATTTGATCTCCACATTAAATACTAGATATCATAGTAGGTGTAAGTAATATTGGCCATAAGATTGGCCATTAAATTACTAATAAGTTACTCTAGGGCTCGTTTGGTGTCGCGACTTCGCGAGACAGACTGTTTTTTAAATGTGAAAGGCAATCTAGGACGTCTAATTTGCAGGAACATAGTGTTTCCTATATTTGTTTAAGCCATTGCGACAATAAAGCCACAGAAAATAAATACAGTGGTACGGGGGGGGGGTTAGAACTCTATGCCTACTAATAATATAATAGAAGTCTACCTCCCCCCTCACTCCGCCAAAAGTGGTTGAAAAAATTGATAGGTGATTTATGGCTTCAAATCTTCATTCTCTTAATTTGTCAAAGATTGTTTTATTTATTTAATCGATACCTAACTAGATGCTCCATTTCTTTAACTTTTAAATAATTTACTTAAGAGTAAGCTTGTTAGCGTAATGAACTCAATAAACCGTGCGGCTTATTTTGTCCATATCTCTTTAAAAAGTTATTACAGAGTTGCAGTGTATCACTGCCAAAAGAATCGATAAAATAACCAAGGATAAGATAAGATAGGATAAGTTTCACGTACCAGAAACATGAGAAAGAACGATTTCACAAAAAGTTTGTCTTGCTAAAATACACAAAACGGACATATATTCTCTTCCAGTATTATACAAAAACTATTAGAAATAGCAAGTTATAGTTAATGTTTTCATAATGTATGTGTAATTATCCATAGAATAAATACGAGAAAATGGTACATTAGTAAATATATTAAGAGATCTCGAGTCGCTGAATCGGTTGAAAATACGCGTAAAATTGAGTACTTTCAGGCCTTTATAAAACTTGGGTTTTTTTAATTCATACTGTGTCAAATAAATTTATCTTTCGAGCGCTATTTAAATTTCGATGAAGCGTCTCCTTAAATTTAATTATTTAAATTTAACTTTCGCCACGAATTTTTCTCACAAAACTCATAAACATTAACCCCCATAAATGCGTTCTTAAATGCGCTCATAACACATTATGAGTATAATTACATATAACCGTTAAACGAGGCTAAAATACCGATCTTATAAAGTCGACGATAAAAATCAACGGAGCTCAAATGTTTCAAATTATATTTTGGCAGCGATTTGCTAGAACTTTTTGAGATTTTGCTGCAAGTTGCGTTTTCATTGAATTCGTTGGCAAACGCCCGCTGTGTGTTTAGTCTGTGCCAAACAGTGATTTTGCTCAGAAATACTCAGAATTGCGGAGAATAGTTTGAGTCCAGAATTTTTCATTTCACTGGACACGTTTGACCTAGGTTTGTTAGACAATTTCGTTTGTTTGTCTATTGGTAGATTTTTTCGTAGAAGCCTTTTTGCTAGGTTTTGAATTAGAACTGTTGACAGAACGGCTACGTATGTCTAGTAACATAGTCCAAATTTAGTGAGTAGACGGGTTTTAACTAGGCGAACTACGGTTCGATCCCGTCCCGGCCAAAAAAAATATAATACTTATATAATTAAAAACTTAATCCGATAACAAAATGGCCGGCCACTCGTTAGGAATAGCCTCACAAATACCATCGGCTAAATGAGGGATACAAGGTCATCCGCTGGGTACCCTGGGGCCAATTTCACGGTTCCGGGAGCCGTAAGGCAACCCATGAAGATATGTATTTTGTTATTTTGAAGGTTTCTATAATCCTGAAACCTTACTCTCAAAAAAAATCAGGCAAAATCTTCACGTATTTCAGCTCATATGGCTTGGACTCAAAGAGATTAGTCTATCTATCTACCTATCATCACGCTTTTTATCCCAAGAGGAGTAGGCAGAGACAATCGAATACCATTTGATACGATCCTTACATACCTTCTTTTATATTCATCATACCTTACATACATGCTCGGCGATTGCGTGCACCTACTTTTAATATTGCCATCGTTCAGTATATCTTAGTTCAGTAGTTGATCCCTTCCTGCTAGCTAGATCGAAAACGGTCCTTAGTCTGGTCTCTCCTCTTAACCATATGGTCGCACAGTATCACAAGATGCATAAGCGACATGACTTAGATGTGTTTGGTTCTCGGGCCACTTTCCAATCCACGATTAGAAAAATCGTTTTTTTTTACTGTTCTTAGTGGTAGATACCTAGTTATTAGTTTAGAAATTGTTTTTCTGTAAATTATTATTATTGTTTTTTTTTGTATTATTATTATTCAATTACTTATTCTCTCTTATCAATGTTGTGTTGTTGTTATAAAAATGTTAATAGCCCTATAATTGACACTGCGTCTACTAAGTTATAAAAATGTACAATGTATAATGTGTGGACGTAGGTGTTGTTGGGCTATTTATAATAAATTAATAAATAAACATTTTTTTAAATGCCAAAAAAGAAAGAGATTAACTACCTATTAATAGTTTAAAAGTATTCCCGTTGACGCCGACTTTAAGTTTTCTCTGAAGCATAAGTAGTTGATGTCTTTTTTGTCTCCAATGAGTAGATAGTTCGTTTGTACTTACTTGCACGTCAAAGCAGAGCCACACGACTATCGTGATTTTATGCACAGAGATAGTTGGAGGGCCGGAGTGTGACATAAGTTACTTTTCATCCCGGAAATCGTCCGGGGTAAATTATGTCACATTCCAAAATGTCCATGAATCGATTTCTAGTGAGTATTAATATAATGCCAAAGGTGAGTTTATTTTAAAATAGCTCCGTTTCGTATATTTGATATAGAAATTGAATTTTCACTTCCATCTAATACATCAATTTTCGTTTTTCGTTCAGAATCGTTATTTCATAGAGTCTTTCCGTACCGAATTCTATCTAGGGAATTACTCCCGGATTCGTCGAGAGATCTGAACTGGGAGGTCAATTCGTTAACTTTATCACCGAAAAACCGTAAAACCGGTTATTTTTATCGGAAAGATATTCGATATGTCTATCTATCATCACGCCTTTTATCCGAAGAGAGGTAGTCAGAGACAATCGAACGCCATTTGCTACGATCCTGACATACTTCTTTCGCTTCTTCTTTCATACATTCTCAGTGATTGTGTGTTTTCAATATTGCCATCTATCAATACATTTTTTTATATGTTCACCTAGGTCGTCCTTTGCCAGCATTTCCTTTCACTTCAGCCATATAAATCTGAAACCATAAAAAAAATAAGGATGACATATTGACAGAATCCGGGACCGAATCCGTGGTATGCCTAGTTAATACCAGACTTCTTAACTCGTTAGGTATAGCCTCACAAATACCATCGGCTAAAAGAGGGAGACTTGATCTTCCGCTGGGTACCCTGGGACTGTAACACGGTTTCGGGAGCTGTAAGGCAACCCGTGAAAAAAAAACCTGAAGTTTCAGTTGGTATAATTTTTTGTGCTGTTTGTGTGAAGATGCTGTCAAAGAATTGCACCTCAAAGTATTTTGGTGTATATCCCGGTGTTGTTAAAAGGAATGGGGCGTCCAGATTGGATCATAAAATTCATAAATTGTTTTCCTTAACCACGATATCGGAGCTAAATAAATTAGTTTCATTTTTACCGCCAATGATTATGTACTTTTTTTAATCTATATTATACAACAAATAAATAAAATTGCAAGGGTCTGTGATTTCAAAATTAATACCAAAATCTAAATTAGATAATATCTATCTAACATCACGCCTTTCGTCCCAAGAGGGGTAGGCTGGGTAGGCAGAGACAATCGAATGCCATTTGTTACTATCCTGACATATCTCTTTAGCTTCTTTTATATTCATCATACCTTTCATACATGATTGTGTGTTTTTAATATTGCCATCTATCAATACATTTTTTATATGTTCAATAAAAGTATATATAGGTCGTCTTCTGCCAGCATTTCCTTTCACTTCAGCCATATAAACCTTTTTAGTCAATCTTTCATCCTTCATTCTTTCAATGTGTCAAAACTTTTTTTCCAAACAAATTAGATATTACATTGTTATTTTATTATGTTTGGAGTCTTAGTAACAGGGTTTCCGTTTTTACCCTTAGGGTACGGACCCTATTAAAAGGAGGCCGTCACGGGACGCCCGTCAGATATAAAACATCGAAATTCGAAAAAGCTTCAAGTAGTCGAACTGTAGAGAGACACACGCAGTACACACACTCACACGCATAACATAGTATGCGCGCCACGCATATACAAGGGAGTAGAGAGCGGCGGAGGAAAAGGGGCATGACGCAGTTTTCCGTCACGGCGTACGAGTAGGTCTTACTAACATCAAAAACGACCAAATGATATCAAAATTTTAATGGCAAAGCTTTATTTTCCTTGCAACACCATCTTTCACTCTGCATTTTTTGTAAATATATACTGAAAATTTGATTTCAGAAAGTTACTCACACGTAAATATTCGGGTATGTCCATTGACGCGTTTGAAAAAGGTCGGCTCGTTCCCAGGACTTATTGAAGCTTCATAGTGACAGATAGAAAGTAAAGATTGGTTGAGGGCGTGCTATTTTATTATGTAGGGATTTAGAGCCTTAGTTTTGGTCATGGATTTTTTATATTTTAGTCTTTTTAGGGTTTCGTACCCAAAGAGTGACAACGGAAACCCTATTACTAAGGCTCCGCTGTCCGTCCGTCTGTCACAGGGCTGTATCTTTTGAACAGTAATAGGTAGACACTTGAAATTTTCACAGGATGTGCTATAACAACAAATAATATAAATTAAATAAAGTCGTCGTTTTTTGATCGATTTTTGACAGGCGTTATAATTGGTCAAAAATCATAAAATAATTATTATTTTGAATTTTCAATAAGCTACCAGAATAAGAACAAGTCTCCCTCTTTTAGCTGATGGTATTTGTAAGGCTATACCTACCTAATGAATGGCCAGTTCTGTTGAGGAACTTATATTTGGATGTCGGTTCAAAGTTTGGTTTGTCGTGTACATACATACAATATACATTATACTCACGCCTTTATCCCCTTAGGTTAGGTAGACAGACGGCGCACAGCCTAAACCACTGAAGATATAAATATGAAAATTGGAAGATATCTCTGAGATCAACTACACCTGTTTCGCGGCATTCAAATACTTTTTCAAAGATCGAAGATCTGATGATGACTTCTCGGATTTTGGAGGGCACGTAATTCCGTTGTTATTTTCTTTGAAAATAATAGACATCCCCATCAAGTCCCCGCATTGGTCAACGGATTTTATTTCTGTTTTAACGTTTTGATAGTGATTCACGATTCATTGACGTGAATCAAGTCGATGAAAAAAGTTGCCACCAGCACGCTTTCTTGGAATACGCTGCCAAATCGTTGGCAATATGTGATACTAAAAAAATAATAGCCAATAAAGTTGTGATACAGTATTGAACAGAAAACATCGATCTCTTCCACGCGATGTCTGAAACTCGTCAGGAACACATGGTGTTTGATTTATTGATAGCACGACACGGTTGGAGCACCCTATACACATGTATTAGCAACATTACCCCCACTTTTATGGCGAATCGGTATTTTCTTATATACTGGCCTTGCTTCCGGTTTTGTATGCGATCAATTCAATTTGTACGTTGAAAGAATGAAGGATGAAAGATTGATTAAAAAGGTTTATATGGCTGAAGTGAAAAGAAATTCTGGCAGACGACCTATATGTACTTTTATTGAACATATAAAAAATATATTTATCGATGGAAAGGTATATTGAATATAAATAATTGCCTTTTAAAAAAAAGTGTACCGACTCCAAAAAATATGCACTGAAAATACTTTCCGAAAGCAAATGCACAAGTCACTATAAAAAAACCCAAATCGCTTCAAATGCCTATAAAATTTGAAGAGTTCTCGATTTCTTCAGGATCAGATCAAATCCTGACCTGATGACCATGGGACAACCTGGGAAGTATACCTTTTCAAACAAAAAAAAATTCCAAATCGGTCCAGGCGTTTTCTAGTAATCTGGGAACATCCCTATCCCTATTAATATAAATGCGAATGTAAGTTTGTTTGTTACGCTTTCACGCAAAAACTACTTAACCGATCATCATGAAATTTTGCACATATATTCTTGGAGGTATTAGAAGTAACATAGGATACTTTTTATTATCACGGCATGACGACGGGAACGGGGTGGGCAGAGGTGAACATGACAAAAGCTATGTATGAAGTGTCAACATTTTGAAATTAGAAGTCGTGGGAAACAGCTATTTCTAATGTTTATACTAGCTATCCACCCCGGCTTCGCGTGTGGACAATATTAAAATCTGAAACGGCTCGACCGAATTTCGTGAATTTTAGTGTGCATATCCGTTAGGGTTGAGAATCGGACAACATCTATTTTTCATCCCCCTAAATGTTTTAAGGGTGGTCCACCCCTATTTTTTTTTATAGGTAGGGTAGGGGTAGGGGTAGGAGTAGGGGTAGGGGTAGGGGTAGGGTAGGGGTAGGGGTAGTGCGGGCAAGTCAACGTTTGGGCAGGACAACGTCTGCCGGGTCCGCTAGTACATAAATAAAACATAAAAGATTCCGACGAATTAAGAATCTCCTCCTTCTTTTTATGAAGTCAGTAAAAGAAGGGAAAGATCGTAATGTCAGGATCGTAACAAATGGCATTCGATTGGGTCTGCCTACCTCTCGTGGGATAAAAGACGTGATGGTAGATAGATAGATAGATCAATTTAATATTATCATAACTCGAAGTTTCCAGAAGTCAAACTTTGTGGTGAAGTTCTCGTAATATATTAACATGTTCACAAATAAAAACAACAATTAAATTGGCAAGCATATCTCGAAAACTAAAATTCCAATTGGTATGAAACTGGTGCCGTTTGATACGTAATTTAATAAGGATTATTTAGCTCTTTGACAGTTTCCACCTTACTCCTACTGTTTTTGAGAAAAATAAAAAAACTGCAAACCGAGAAATATTTGAGGGGCGGGGGAGGGGACGCCGGCACTTTAGGACTTCTAAGGAACGAATTTGCACAAAAATTAGCTTTGGGTTTTTTTACCCCTATATATTATATGAAGCTTTTAAAGTTATTTATCTACTCTTATATCGTAAAATTTCTATTACAAAATCGAATTATACTTCATAACGATATGTTTTACATACACGCGTCTCTAATATGTCAAACTTCGATATCGTAATGTTCTTTTTTTTTAAAAGCAGAACGGGCAAAGGATATGTGTTATGCAGCCACATTAAACTCTATGAAAATATCGACACTCCCATGTGGGAGGCACTTGACAGTTAACGCGCATGCGCAGAAAGTAGGTAACTGCGATTTGCCGCCAATTTGTCGATTAAGAAAAATATCTTCGTTCAATTTGTTTTGTACTATTGCAATGTATGTATGAACGGGCACATAACTTGGAATTAAAACACTCGTGGATGGAAAAATCCACTTATGTTTTAATTACCCCTATTATGATCCCGTATCATAACTACTATTTCGCACGAAGCCACAGTGAATTTAAGCATTATAACCTGATTATAGCATCAATCAAGCGAAGTTTAAAATCCAATTAAAAGTTGATTGTTGCGGCATTCAGTGTTGTTGTCACTTGATCCGTGGTTCGGATATAATATTTAATTTTAAATTTATTTCCAATTTAACTTTTGAACTTTGCTCACTTTTGTTTGGGACTTTCATTTTCTTTAACAATATGACTGATGGCGATACTGACGCTTAAATTTGTTATCGAAGTCTGGATCAGAGAAAATATATGTTCCTGAGTATTTAAAAAAATGAGTTTTGGTTCTTATTTCTATGATGCTACCACGGACTTTTTTGTAGACCATTTTCTTCTTTCTCCGGCTTTATCCCATGTTTAATTGGGGTCGGCTCTCCTAATCGCTTTTCGCCAGTTCGATCTTTTCCGGGTCGTCAGTGGGTCCAGTTCTAGGACTTTGATGTCATTGTTGGTTGCTGAAAGCCATGAGAGTCGGGGTCTGCCGCAGTGTCTCGGTCCTGACTCAATGTCCAACACTTTCCGGGTCATGTGGTATTCGGGCCTTCTCATCAGCCGAATTTCGGTAAGCTTTTCAGGTATCGATGCCACTTTTAGACTTCCACGTACAGTTATTAGGTACCTTGTCCAAGAAGGTGACGCCCGCCGACCAGCGCAGCATCCTCACTGCAGCTACATGTAGTTGTTGTGTCTGCTGTTTTTTGAGTGGCCAGCATTCGGCACCATATACCATTGTGGGTCGCACTACAGTAGTGCGACAGTAACTGTCTTTTGCCTTTGACGCAGATGGGCATTCTATTGTCGCATAGAACGCCGGTTAACTCTCTCCACCTTTGCCACCCTGCATTTATACCGTGTAGACCATTTCATTCTACACAATTATTTCCTACATCATTTTGTTATATCTCTGACGGATTAGACACCATACGCCATGAAAACTCGCTGGGGCTAACTTTTTACAGGACTTGATTCGCTTTTACTGTTAATCCTCAGCTCCTACACATGATAGGTCCATGTTTAATACTTGTAAAACCTTCCCGGTAAATCAACCTATCTAATAGTGAAAACTGCAACAAAATATGTTTAGCAGTTTTTGCGTATATAAAAACAAACTTTTTTGTAGATTTCATACATGATTTTCACAGCGCATACAAAAATTACTACCAGATCGATGATATCATTTTTGTTTCTTTGTTCTTCTATCACTTCTAAACAGAGCAACGGAATGAACTGATTTTTGATGATTTTGCACACAGAATGTTGGAGGACAGGAGTGTCATAGGCTACTTTCTATCCCGGAAAAAACTGCATTATAAATTCTTATGTACCAATTAATTTTTTTTTACGGATGAAACTGAAACCTTGTTGTTCAGTAATTATACATATAAACCGTGATAACCGGAATAAGATCGATGCAGAATTTACGGAGAAAATTGCAAACATAGGGATAGCCTCTTTCTTCTCTACATACTGTTCGTTGTTTGAAACAACAACCGAGTTAAAGTTTAACAGCAATTATTTTCTTCAAAATGAAAAGAAAAACGAGCGAGCCTTGCAGTAGTCGCATATGATGTGTAACATCTGACATCTCACCTTGGTAATAAGCAACATTAACATTATATCCTGAAAACATTAACACTTTATACACAACTGATGCGTTCTCTTTCTCTATTTCCCTTTCTCTTTCTCGTCACACACACCCAGACACTGTTGGCTGACAGTACCAACCTTTCGGAAAATGTGTTGGTACCATCTGACGGCCAACTCTACCACCGCGCTCTTCTATTATACACTTCCGTCCCTTTTCACGAAATAACTCCCACAGATTGCAGGAAAGCGAGAGAAAAGATGTTACAAATCAAAAAAACCTTTCAAGTTTCAAGGTACTTTCAAATTAATTAAATCTCGTCTCGATTTACAAAGATTTTGGGAGTGAATCAGAGCGAGTTGTGTGACATTTAATATGTTGAAATTCTGTATTAATTTACCAAAGTTGGGAATTCAAAGTCATCATATTGTAAATCATATTCATATTTGAGAGATCAAAGCTAATATACTTGCTACACAAGCCGGCTTCACTTGTGAATTATTTTTTTTCGAAGCAGCCTTATAGCTCTCGAAACCGTGTTACAGTCCCAGGGTACCCAGCGGAAGACCAAGTCTCCCTCTTTTAGCCAATGGTATTTGTGAAACTATACCTAACGAATGGCCAGTTCCGTTGAGGTATATTTAGATGGAATAGCCTCTAAGTATCCTTTGTCAGATTATGTACATAAGGTGCGTCGGTGGCCGAGTGGTTAAGACGTCTGGTAACACGGTTTCAGGAGCTGTAAAGGAAACCCGTAAAGAAAAAAAAATTAAATTAATTTTTAATTAATATAAGTGATCAAATTTCAAATTTTCAAATTTTTTATTTATTGTTTCACATAGTATGGTGTAATAATAATATGGTGTCACAAAACAATGTTCTCTATGTATTTTACCCTACAACTTTATTTGTATTTACAGTTACTTATACATTCAAAACTATACATCAATTCAACAATTACAAATAAATAGTTTCATAATTGAAATAATTTTTCAAATCGGTCTAGTAATGTTGAACATGCTTATTACTTTATCTATTTTATTTCAAGCGTAATAATTAGTAGAGCGTTGAACCTGAACCTACCCCTGGTTCAAATCTCACTCGTGCTAAAAATAAGCACCAATTTTCTTCAAGAATTCCTCGTGCTTTGAAGAACACGTAAAGCCGGTTTCTGCATTTCTTATAAAAATAAAAACTTCGCTATACCCTAATATGTGTCAAATTTGGGAATCTAACAGCTAATTGTAGGTCAATTTTCTTTTGTTGTTTCCCTTCTGATATATCAGGTGAGAGCCTCTGTCAACAAAATGTCAAGAAAAAAGGTCAGAAATGATGAATAGAAGGCGCCAAGCGAAGACAAAATACTTTTTGTGTGTTATTAATTTTGTTTTGGACACCGGGTATATTGCCAGGAAAAATACAGAGGTTTTTTGTTTGACGGTCTCTTCACGGCGTTTATATTTTGCGGGATGGCCGGAGACACCAATAATAATGTCCACTTTTTACATATTTAAGAACCGCCATTGCTGGGTCGTGCAAAGATAGTACAGGACATTCTAGGGTTGGGCATTATCTATTATATCTATTATCATGCCTTTTATTCTAAGAGGGGTAGGCAGAGATAATCGAATGCCATTTGTTACGATCCTGACATACCTCTTTCGCTTCATTTATATTCATTATACCTTTCATACATACTCGGCGATTGTGTGTACTTTTAATATTTCCATAGATGAATGCATTTTTTATATGTTCAATAAAAGTATATATAGGTCGTCTTCTGCCAGCATTTCCTTTCACTTCAGCCATATAAACCTTTTTAGTCAATCTTTCATCCTTCATTCTTTCAACGTGTCCAAACCAGCGTAAACTACTTTTCTTCATTTTAGTCACAACATCATCTCTCACTCCGCATTCTTACCTAATGACATGCTAACTTCGCAGACGTCTCACTTCTTTAACAGACGAAAGACTTTATCCGAAGCACGAGGATTCTAGTATACACCGTTCAAATTGATATTTTTTTATAATTTTAGAAGCACAATCCTGGATCCATAAAAGGATTAAGCGATCCCATTTTTATAGGCCAATAAAACTACGGTAGTTGGGCGCCAATTAAAATGATTGCGAACATAGATACCGGCACTAACTAAACTTGATTTGACAAGTCAGTCATGTTAAATTGTAATTGGTTCCGTAGTTATTTATTTTATTACGACGTTTTCTTTTTAAAATATTCTATTTATAAAAACTGTGCTAAAAGACCTTTCTATCTCTAAATACTCGTTACGTTACCTCAATAATCCCATGGGCTAAATGAGGGAAACACGCTTTGTGTTGGGTACCCTTTGTCCGGTAACACGGTTTCCAGGAGCCGTAACGTGCAGTAACAAAGTGACATAACTATATCCCCGACTAATTTCTTTTGCCATTGTTAATTGACTCGCCATGGTTAACTTTCTTGGGAAGAATAGTGCAATTTTCCCTTGTCTTCTGCATCATACATTTTGAGACTATTTAGGTCTTCAGGCTCGCTGTAGCCTCTTCCAGCCAGTTGCCTGGTTATACCGCCATTTCTTTTAAAATTAGACTAATTTATTTATTTATTTATTTTGTAAATGTCGCCATCTATTGGAGATCAGTTGAACTATGACAACAATATTGACACCACTAGCGGTGCGAAGTATTCACATGGTTCATCTAGTGAAATCTAGTCATGTATATTTAAAATCTACTCTTTGTTTCATTCCGATATTTCATTTACAGAGGATATTTTTATTTAAGAACCTGTGTTTTGTATCAAGGAACCCTAAAATTCTGGTGCCGAAAACCGATGATTGATCAGCGATTCACAGCTATGCCGCGTTTTATTATGACAAACAAACTAGAAATGGTTTTGAAGCATTTCCCTTTGAAAAACCAATATCTGGTTTGGACGGTCAAATATGGAGCGAATTAGAGAAAACGCAAATAATATTTATATAGATATTCTGCTATATATATCTTTCCGCTCCCGGCTTCGCCCGTGGATATTTGCGAACTAAATAAAATATAGCCTATATTACTCAGGGATATCGTAGCTTCCTATTCGTGAAAGAATTTTTAGAATCGGTTCTGTGGTTTAGGAGATTATCCCCTACATCCATACATTGTCACACTTTGATGTACAAAGGGTTATTATAGAATATTAGATTATATAGAAGAAAAAAATCCATGGATGTAGAATTAATATATTATGTGACATTGGCTCAATTTTATCTACTTTGTGACATTTTGTTTGTATTTTTTATTTTTTATTTACATGTATATGAGTCTGCTTTTTATTTTTTTCAGACAAAGATTATATAATATTATATAATATTGTATTTTTTGTATTCAGACACAAATTGCACATTTTATATTATTTCAGACATAATTGTACCTAATGTTTTATTTTTTTATTATTTCAGACATAATTGTAATATTTTATTTTATTTTTTATTATTTCAGACATGAATTGTCTATTTGATGTTTTATTATTGACTATTCAAAAGCGTATAAAAATGAAATGTAGGAAATATATTAATTAATTGTATTTTTTATTGACTATTTCACGTGTACTACTAATATTGTACCTACGAAATAAAATGTCTTTTGAATTTGAATTTGAATTTGAATTTGATTGTTTAAACTCATTAGGCTAGAAAATAAACAACCAAATGGATCACAAAAAGGTATATTAGTTCAGATAGAAGGGTCGTGGTCGATGCCCGGTTCTGTAATTGGGTATTCCTCCGATCACTGCTGTTGTACCTTCCCTCATGAAGCGAACTGGTGTCCGGCTTCTGCTCTGAATGCCACTCGTGCAGGGACAGGCTGGTGATAGACCCGGAGATGCATCTCGATGTAGAATGGTAGATGTTCAGTCCTAACATAGTTCCCTGTAATGCACGGAGCACAGGTATCAGAAACAGATCATGCACAGACTCCTGCACAGCACACTTGTGAGGGGAAGCACAATACAGCAAGTGTGCTGTGCAGCAGCATGCACAAGCAAGGTTACAAATAAGCAATAGTTAGCGATAGTCAAGTAGCAATTAGTGCTATAGTAGAGTAGGTGTACTAATCTAAAGCAATTTAACTACAACCTAAGCACTAATTAGATATTATGAGCTGCACTTACCCAATTTGGGGATATTGTTTTAGTGGACTACATTATAAGTATCCAGTAGGTAGTATGTTTTATGTAATGTATGAAACATATGTACAACGTTACAACATGTCCACTTGACGCCAGGTGCCAAGCCTGTTGGTGCACTTAATGAACCTAGATTTGTCACTACTTTAAGACATAGTTAATTATATTTATAAGTGCGAACGCTAGCGGTACTTGCCGTATATTTTTTTAAGAATTTTGTTATTTTTGGCAAGATTTTGGTGAGATTTTGAACGAGTTGTAACTATCCTTAATAGGTTGCATGGCGTCATGATATATAGAGCAGATGTGAATGGGTATCGCATGCAAACTTACGTATGTACATTTTATGTACCAATGTGTAAATTAAATAAAGACATAAAGGCTCATACACACAGTCCAAGTTTGGTGAGCATGCAATGGAATAAATTAAATTGAGCGTAATCCGCAGTATTGCAAATATCTGTATATCTTTGGGTTTACATTTATTAGGGTTGTCACATTTTAATCTTTATTTTTTTTATTTCAACTGGCTACTTTTTACAGTTACTAAAATAGAGCCTTGTGATGGACATTGTAGGAGCAGTAATTTTGCTTTTGGGTGTTTTTAGAGAGTAGGTTAAACAGTTGTATAGCTGACATTTGGTTTTGTCATCAAAATCATACCCTTTCATACATTCTTGGGACCAGGTGAAAACAAGATGTAACAAAATAAAAGTTGTGTATTTATAAAGAAGGTATAATATAAAATAATTAATCAATAACTAGCTTTGATCGTATTAGATAGCTTCCCCTCGTGTCTATTCACCAGCTAATTTATTAGAGATATCGAATACGAGTGTAAATCATTGTTTTGCATATGTTACTCATCTTTCATACAGTTTCTTTACTTGAAGCAATTTAATCATTCACATGAATCGATCTACTTTTAATCGATTAACAATAAATCGATTCACTTATTTTTAACTTTATAGTTGTGATCTCCTTTTGAGCTAGATACTTTAGTAACCTTTTCTAGTCTTAGATCTAGTTCAAAATTAGATGTCAAAATCAAATATCAGTTATACAAAAACACTTTTTTTTTGAGAATTGACAACCCTAACAAAATGTCCATATATGTAATGTGCCGATACAATGAACGGTATTTAGTATCCGAATGAATATTAACGGTTACAAGTGTTGCATTTTGTGTGAGCCTTATTAATTACTAATTAATTTTAGATTGGTTGACGTTAATGGTTACTACTCCGCTCCTTTGGGTCGTAGCGTGATGATAGTCTATAATCTTTAAATAAACAGGCTTTTTAACACAAAAATATGTTTTTAAATCGGCCTGGTAGTTCCTGAGAATAGCCACCTGCCCCGGTTTCGCATGGATTGTCAAAATGTTTTGTCAAAAATTCCAGTAAGATTTTTACCGAATGAATCTACTTACTTCTGATGAAGAAAAAAAACCGCCTTCAAAACCAAAATGTGCTTTCCGAAAGCAAATGCACAAGTCACTATAAAAAACCCAAATCTCTTCAAGAATGCCTATAAAATTTGAAGAGTTCTCGATTTCTCCAGGATATCATCATCAGATCCTGGCCTGGTGTCTTCAAGTAATCGGGGAACATACATAAAAGATTCCGACGAATTGAGAACCTCCTCCTTCTTTTGAAGCTCGGTTAAAATAGCCCTCCCACCTCTGTGCAAAAAATCACGTCAATCTGTGGCTCAGTTTGGACATGAAAGAACGATAAACAAAGAGACACAGTTTCGCATTATCAATTTTAATAAGATTTGTCACTAAAAGCGCAGAAAAAATGATCGAAAAGCCTAAAATAGAGGTTCCCATTTTTCAAATTTCAAAAACCTCAGGTGAATCCGTTGCACAAAGCTATTTCCAAATACATATATGTAAACAAATTTAATCGATGAACATATAATATATGCGACGAATCTAATTCACTAAATTAGTATGGAAACTGTATAATTAATGCCATTTCAAATAAGCATTAATTTACCTTCGCAGAATTACTACCGGTTCTGAACGTTGCCTATTTCATGAAAATTAGAGATTAAGTCGTTTAATAAGGCCAAATTGAGGATATGACCCGGTCTGTTTGTACTAAAGTTGATGACCTTAAAATACCTCAATGAAGCTTGACAGTAGACTCAGTAGAATATCAATTCAGTTACCGAGATGAAACAAAGAACTAAATATTCACTATGATTCCTGAAAATTCATTCAGCCGTTTCAGAGTCTTATTATTCTACACAATTCTTTCCAACATGAATTTGTTATATCTTTGACAGATAATATAGCATACGCCATGAAAACGCGCTGTAGCTAACTTACCCAGACTTGATCCACTAATACTGTTAATGCTCAGCTCCTAAACATGATAGGTCCAGGAGCTGAGCATGCACGTGATAATGTCACAGACAGACAGACAGACTAAAATGCTAATCACCAATAGTAAACAGCGCGGCTTATTTTGACAATTGTTAGAGAGATACACTACAAAAAGAATCGATAAAATAACCTATGATAAGATAACAGGCCAAGATTCACGTACCAGAAACATGAGAAAGAACAATTTCACTAAAAACGGTTTTGCGAATATACACAAAACGGACATCATAAAGTATTTAAGCACGGGTCTTTCTTCTAAAAACAACCTAACTAACTTAACCCCATGTTTCAGAGTCTATTCTGACAGACAAAGTATTTTTCAGTGAACTGTAAAAATAAAGAATTTCAGCTTAGTCCTTTCGCGCAACTCTATTGAAAATACTCGATCGAGTGTAATTAAATAACTTGACGCTTTAATCAGGTCTATTGTCATGGCTTGCTTTATAGAAAATGGAAATTCTAGATACGATTGAAAGCTCCTAGGCATTTACATTACAAATCTCCTTTGTGGTGAGACGATATTGATTTACATGGAATCTAGCCCCAACTTCACTGGCGACAAGGTCCACATTTAGAGAGTTCACTATTGTTATATGGCATGGCAACGAATCTGCATCGTGTCGTGGGAAAATTCAGCGAATAATCTTGCCAGTTTTCCACGCGGACCTGTTTTTTTTTGTTTTTTAGTTAGCATTCTACTCCGTTTTCGCTTGTGGTTTTTTTTTACTTTCTTATAATAAATAAGATATACGTTTATATGTCCATCTAAATAAACTAATAAATGTGAAAAAAAAATTCAAATCGGTCTTCCAATCGTAGTGCTCTTGAGAGAGCAGTCGTGGTCAATCATGGTGGTTCACAGCGTGACGCACCTTGTATTGATTCGCCATGGTTAACTTTCTTGGGAAGAATAGTGTAGTGGTTTCCCCTTGCCTTCTGCACCATACATTTTGAGACGATTTTGGTCTTCAGGCTCGCTGTAGCCTCTTCCAGCCAGTTGCCTAGCTAGATGTATGGTTATACCGCCATTGCTCGGTCGTCAGAGCCTCGTTTGTTGTCTAGCAGAGGGTACAAAGCGTGCAGGTGAGGATGACATTTGGGGTCGGATAGATCTTATTTCTTACCCCCCGATATTACAAACAATCTAACACTCTCTTAATTATATTTGTAGTTATTAGTACAACGAAATTAGCCTTCATATGGCTGTATTTCAGTTAACTATCGACTCCGCTCCCGGCTTCGCACTGGTACAATATAGTTTACAAAAATTTGAATACCTATGTAAATACGCTTATAACCACTTATCTATTAGAGATAGATATATGCTACCGCGGACTTTTTTGTAGACCAATTTATTCTACACAATTCTTTTCTACTTCATTTTGTTATATCTCTGACGGATTAGATAGCATACGTCATGGAAAGTCGCTAGGGCTAACTTTTCCCGACTTGATTCACTTATACTGCTATTGCTCAGCTCCTAAACATGATAGGTCCATGTTTAGTACTTGTAAACCTTCCCAGTGAATAAACCTATCTAATAGTGAAAACCACAACAGAATCTGTTCGTTCAAAGTACTTTTATTTTATCAAGCATTTATTTTGATTTTGTAAAAAATGGGTATTCGTCCCCTCTCAAGTACGCGGACCTTAAATTAATATTGGTATTCTCGTGCGGACTGCAAATTGTGTTTTTGTGTTGTTAAACGAGTTTCAAAACTTTTTTTAACTTTAATAGCTTATTTTATCCAAGGACCCTTAACAGAATTTTTAGGTTTTCCCATTATATCTGTGCACACCAACCTTTATAGGGACTTGTATGTATATTTTAAAATAAGTTTGAAGTCTGTGGGTCTAAAATATAGTAATACAATTAATATCTATATATTATTTCTCAAATAATGTTTGATACGCCATTTTGAAGATTATTTTTCCTTTTAATGACGAAAAATAAACAAACAAATCAAAATTAAATGTTTCTTTAAAATTAGACTAAGTTATTTATTTTGTAAAAGACACCGTCTGTTGGAGATCAGTTGAACTAACGGTGCGAAGTATACTATATACTAGCATTTCGCCCCCGGCTTCGCACGTGGATATTTACGAACAAAATAAAATATACCCTATACTTACCCCTACCCCTACCCCTACTTCTATTCCTACCCCCCCCCCCCCCCCACCACCACTACCTCTATATCATCAATAGTTTTCGCAGCGCACGCGATGTAAGAAATTTCTTAGGTCATTTTTTTACACCTTGGGTTACATTATTGGAGTTTTAGTAAGGATCCCTAATTTATAATATTAGTAAAAATATGCAATCTAACATTGCTAGCAGATTACTTCATATAATATAAATAATTACGGAGTCCATCAGGCTGACCACCCATCCTAAGGGTTAAGATGTTAAAAATATACCTTGAACAGACCCAGTAACAGTGTCCACATTTTGCTAGTTGTCTATTTGAGACAGGGTGGTAAAGTAATTAAGTAATAAGTAGGTATCTGTTTTAGAAGAAGTGCTGACGCCGGCTGTACTTACCCTCCGAAGAAGGCATTTACGAGACTTGAACGCTTAGATTTAGCCCATAGAAATTACACGAACGAAGTCACGAGTGCACAAGACTATAAAAATATTTTTTGCCTGACGCGCACTTATAGCGTATTTCACGTATCAAATCCCAAATGTGACATTTGCATGATTTTTTTTACCTTCACACGAGAATTTCCTACCGACCGCATTGACTTTAACGTGTTATTTATGGAAAACCTCTTTTTGTTTCAGGTGAGGATCTTTTATATTCACAACAAAGACGAGGGAGTTTTGGTAGGAGTGAAAAATAAAGTGAGATATAGTTATGTAAGTAATAATTTTATTTGAAATAAGTAGTATATTTTGTTTAAGACAAACCGTCAAATTTCTGATTTTTTCTTACAAAATAAAATGCACTTAAAATTAAACTCTTAAAGCATTTTTAAAAGGGCCAAATGATACACATCCCTAATTTACAAAATTTTCGGAAAAACATACTTTTCTTTGGAACAGACAGACAGACACCAAAGCATAAGGAGAAGAAGCTGTGCGGTGAATGAGGAAAAACGTGATCTAACCCTATTGTTGTTGTTTTCTTCTCCACCGCCCAACCTCCTCGCACAGCTCTGATAAAAAGCCAGCATAAGGAGTTGGTTCAGACGGAATCCTAAATAGCTGAAGAAAACACCATCCTAATTGAGTCACATTTTTGGCCACACCACTGACTCAATCCAATCAACATAACTAGAAACTTTAGTATAAACTCCTGGAGACTTTTTAAACCCACAATAACTTCCAAAAGACGCCACACCTATCACTTTATGGAGAGGAAACGATTTTACACAATCCACCTTCTCTGGCATTACTTGTAAAGGACCTCCAGAATCACCTTGACATGCATCCTTTCCACCATTTTCAAAATCTCCAGCGCATATCAAATTTCTTGTTATTCCATCTTTAAGTCTACCTCTTTTGATTAATCTCTTAACACTGACATTACATTTAAAATCTTCCACAATATCCACGTCAACTGCCATTAAAGTTTGACTACCTGTTGCAGCCCCAGAACTTGTGGTACCAAATCCAATCACTATCGCTGATTTACTATCCAGTTCATCTTCTAACTGCAAACATGCTATTCTTATGTATCTATTCAAAACGAAGTATTCCTCAGCTTTTATTAATGCTATATCATGATATTTCGAAGGCGGTTTGTAAAGAGGATGTACAATACGTTTAGATACTTTTCTATCTTGTACTAAATCATCAACTTCATCAAATTCAAAAGTTGCTGTACCAATTTTGAGATCACTAGCTGGTCCATTGTATGGATCTTCCATGCAATGAGCTGCTGTTAGCACCCAGGATTCACTTATAAGTGTACCGCCACAATTCCATTTGGGGTTTTCAGTTTCGTTTTTCCTGTACCCTATTAAGACCATGTGTGGGTACAATAAAAGGTCTATGGGTACTCGGCGTCTGAACATAGGGTACAGAATATTGTGACATTCCAGCATGCTTAATGCGAAATTCTTACATGCTTGGAAAGCCTGGTCTCCTGTTTTAGATTCCATTGTTAAAATTAAATATCCAAATATTAGAACTACTTGTTCTAGTTTCCTGTTCAGCAACATAACTGTAACTGAATTATCAACATAAATATAATATACCGTGTATTTACCGCTCACTATTTTCTGCCGTGACAAATTGTGGCAATTTAAATTTCTGATAGTAAATATCTCAAATTAATGATTCTTTTGAAACGAAATTAGATTATTTGAAGATATGAATAATTTTGGGCTGGTTCATAGCTCCAGTTACGCATCTATTCAGGGTTCCGTAGCATGTATGTTGATAACTGAAATATGCATATATCTAAAAAAAACACACCTTTCACATGATTTTAGGAGCTTTTATACCTTGCTAAATGAACCCTTTAGGATCACACTTGTACCTGTCTGTCACAGCTTATTTTCTCCGAATATACTGGACGAAATTGTTGAAATTTGGTACATTATGTAGAGGTGTAGGGGTTAAGTTTGGGGGAAAAATTAAAAAGTAAAATAGTTTTTTTTTTATAATTTTAAAATGTACCTATAGTCTAAATTATATTAAAGAAAATATACGAAAATTTACCGCCCCCCCCTTACCTTTAAAACTACTTAGTCTAAAATTTTGAAAAAATAAATAAATAGGAAATATTGGCCTCGCTCATAGGTCTTAAAGTTCTCACGGAAAGTTCAATATATATCCATTAAGCCGTTTCGGAGCGTATTCTAGACAAACATTGCGACAGACAGACATGCTTCAGTGTCGTATAAATTTGTTCAGAAATAGGAGGCGATAGAGCGTAGACTTGAAACCTGGAGGTCCCCAGTTCAATTCGTGTTTCGGAGAGCACTTAAAACTGGCGTCCGCACTTCTTCTAAAAATAACAGATATTTACGTCTTTTAAAGAAATGACACATCTAGGTCTATTAACTTGCTACCAGTTCTGTTTAAGTGGATACGGGTACTGTGACTCTCTAGCCACACTGCAAGGTATAAATGCCGTGAACATGTAATAAGTAAAATAAAGCAGTCAATAGACTAAATACCATATCTGCATATATATTTGCACATAGAAACAGTACAATAAGTTTCTTAGAAGGCACATAGCATACATATATTACGAAATATTCCTTCCTACAATGTTCTTTTGGTGGTACTATCAGCATACTAAATAGTTACCTACCCTCCAACAAAGAATCCTTTTGTGTCGAAATGGGTGAAATTATTCATATCATCGCGCCTAAATTCCTTTAAGGAATCTTGAGCGTGGACCAAAAAAAAAAAATGATTCATTTAAATTAAATTAGTGATCTACCGACTATGGATTCGCCGACTAACAACTTTTTTTGATTTGCTAAAAAAGTTGAAAATATAATAAGTAATATTTTAGTAGTATGCCGACTAATCGCCGACTATAAAAGTGAACGAATTAGACACACTTGACATTTGCATCTCTTTCTTTCACATACACTTTCCACATGCGGGAACTGGCTGAATATACACCTTTTCCCACTCTTCAGAACGAGAATGGTTTTACTCAATCTTTCACCCTTTCATTGTATTCATATCAGTAAGGGGCGTTTCTTTTATTACTTAGACAATTTTGGCCTCCTTTTCACCCTTACATAAGAAAAAATAAAACTTGCTTGAAACTCTTCAGAAAATATATAATGATATCTTAACAACCTAAACGTCTCTCATAATAAATGTACAGCCCCTAATTAAATAGTTAGTAGCGTAATGTTGCTGACGGTACATTCGTCAGCTATTAAGAGTGTAATCTGTAGTGAATCTGGCATGGTGCCTAATGTTCTTACTAGATCGTACCTCGGTGAGTTTTATGCCAACTAAATATGACCCAGAAATAAAGTTCACTTTGTACAAGATACCTTATGTAAGGAAGAAAGCTTTGTACAGGAAGAAAGCTTTGTACATCTTTATAAATAAAAATTAAATGCTGTTCGTTGGTAAACGCTGAACGGCTGGACCGATAGGCAATTTTTTATAAATGTTTTTTCTATGAGATTTTTGTATAAACTCAAGAAAGTTAATATCTCCAGTCTACAATAATTTAAGTTTTGTAAAGATTTCGAATGAAGCAAGAAATGCAGTCTTTTTGTATTCAGTGATACCTCACCATCACCAGGTAAAGTAGATGTAGCACAGTGAAATGCATGACTGCTTATAAAAAAAACCCCGCCGCATCTGTCTGTCTGTCTGTGCCCTTTTCACACAAAACTACTAAACGGATTTTGTTGCGGTGTTCACTATTAGATAGGTTGATTCACTGAGAAGTTTTACGAGTATCAAACATGGACCTATCAAGTTTAGAAGCTGAGCATTAATAGTATAAGTGAATCAAGTCGGGAAAAGTTAGCCACAGTGAGTTTTCGTGGCGTAAGTTGTCTAAGCCGTCAGAGATATAACAAAATTATGTAGGAAAGAATTGTGTAGAATAAAATTAACTACAAAATTGTCTGATGTAGCATATATCTATCTCTAATGGATAAGTAGTTATAAGCGTATTTGTGTAGGTATTCAAATTGTTGCTATGGGTGCCAAACTCAAAAGATGAAATGACATCTCAGTAAACATCCATGACTCATCATACCTTGCACTTTAATTCCATGAAAATATTTGGAGCAACTAAATTTTCTTTCAACGCTTTTCACGGAAAAACGCAGCTCATCAAACTTTCCCAGCACAAACTAAAACCATGAGTATCTATATAATAAAATCGAAAAACCAGAACGAGATAAAAAAACGAGAGAGAGCGGGATGACGCTCTACAAAACTTTCTTGACAAGTTTCCCCAAAACGGCGTATTCCTTCTTAGGAATGTGCATGTAATTCGATTCCTTGATCTCGGGAATAGCGAAAAACTTAAGAAAATATGATATTGGATGTGTAATGTTTGTAAATCGCAAGTTCGAATTTCGAGCCAAAAGAGAGCCGAGAGTCGAAAAAAGATTTCGATGAACTTATCCCAAACCTGTGCACAATAGATTCTACGCGGGCGGAGCCGCGGGCGGTCGCTGGTCCCTATTTCTTCACATATGTGTAAGAAAACCAAAGAAATGCCAGCACTATGCACATAATAGTGTTCACTTGCACTTTATTTGCACCAAACAGAGTGGTCCGTAAAGAAAGTGGAACAGATTGTGGCAGCAATCAGATCTGCCGACGCTGAGCAAACTTTAATCTACGAACCTACCGCTGAATAGCGTGGTCAAAGATAACTTTATATACAGAATCGACACTGCACTTATTTAGATGCGCTTTTGTGGCGAAGTTAGGGACAACTGATAAGTGGACCAAACATTATCTAATTTTAACGAAATTTTAGTATGTTATTGATTGACATAATAGTTATGAAAATAAATTATATTATAAGAAACTTAAATATCATCAGATGCATAACAAACGTACAAAAACATAAATTTTAGTAAATTAAAAACTAAACATAACACTAAGAATATTTAAAAAATTATAAATAGAAAACTGCATTTAGGTCGCCATCTGCAGGTAAGGTACCCAAAAAACTGGCAACATTACCTCGTTGAATAGCTAGGCTAATTCGTTGACCGAGGTATGCTCCAGCCCTTTGGTCACCTGTGGTATCTTTAATAAATAAACAGCTCTTTTATAAAATTTAGTATAATAGTCAAAAACTAAATACATACGTTGTTTTTCTTTGTTTCAAAATTCTTAATTAGAGGCGCCTAAATTTTGAGCTACTCGTAGGAATAATCGAATTAGTGTTAAAATGGTACAAACTACATTATATAAAGGCATACTTTTTTAAAATGTATTTAAAAAAGATCAAGTACCCACCACTAGGCATCTAATTATGCATTTTCACAGTTCTTACATTAACTAATCGCTAATAATTATCATTAACTTTGACAAGCCCTTCAGTAACTGGGAGTTAGTCTATGATATATTTGTTAATTAACATAATTATAAACAGCTACAGCTAATTTAACATTTGTTTATTTGGCTGAGTATACCTCTTTTAGCCGGCTGTATTTGTGATACTATACCTAACGTGTCGCTAGCTCGATCCCTGTGGGAATTGAAGAGACATTTTATAACAAACTTAAATTCAATAAAGTGTCATTTCTTTTTTATGAATATATTCTTTGTCTATGATATATTTGTTAATTAACATAATTATAAACAGCTACAGCTAATTTAACATTTGTTTATTTGGCTGAGTATACCTCTTTTAGCCGGCTGTATTTGTGATACTATACCTAACGTGTCGCTAGCTCGATCCCTGTGGGAATTGAAGTGACATTTTATAACAAACTTAAATTCAATAAAGTGTCATTTCTTTTTTATGAATATATTCTTTGTCATTTTCACAGGCCTAGTGCCTATACACGAAGTGGTAAGTATACGCTATTTTCATCGGAGACAATCAGCAATGTGTGCTATTTTTCTGGTTATACAAATGGAAGTGAGGATTCTCCAATTATTGGATTGCAGTTGAAGAGTATGGGAAAACATTAACAATTTATTTGTTAAAGAAATTGCTTTTTATTGGTTTCCTACTAACTAATATTATAAATGCGAAACTGTTTGTTTGTTTGTTTTTATTTCACGTCAAAACAGAGCAACGAATTGATGTGATTTTTTTTAGGGCCGGAGAGTCGTACTTTTATCCCGGATTTTTTTTACTGGTGAAGTAATTGTATTTGTTTTGAAGTAGTTGTCTATGATGTTTAGGGGTCCATAGGCAAATGGTAACCAACAACGGATCTCTTTTAATTTCGACATTGCCGCCCTTGTCCGTCCGTCCGTCCGTCCATATGTGAACGTACAGAAGTTTCTTTTGGTACCTACCTACATATATTTGAAATTTGAACGAATATACGAAACGATTGGAGGGTGAAGCATAAGCAGATATGAGTCTAATTGCATTCAGATAAGGCTTACTTTACGTTGACATTGTAATCACATAATCGGCAGTATTTTGTTTCTAGCCAAACATTTTTCCCACAGAGTGGGCAGTGCAGGGGTGAACGGGTGAGGTAATATAGTGAAAATTTGGGATGTGAGTTGTGAGACGGGCCTGATATAACTAAGGAATTAAATTTTTAAATGAAATTGTATGGTCAGATTTTAATCTTTTACACTGTGATATCAAACAAATTGATACGAACGAAGCCGTAGGTAGCTTCTAGTTATATAATTGTTGAGCTTATTCTGAAGAATGATTCTACACTAAAGAAAATTTTGTAAAATTATTTGTAATTAAAGAGTTTATATTATATAGAGTTTGATGAAATTCAACCGTTTATTTTATTACCTTTTGAATTTATTAATTTAACTACGATAATTACTAAGTAAAAAAACTTATTCTATTTGAATGTTAACGCATACAATAGAATAGTTAGGAATTAATGACTTGCTAAGCCGAAAACTTTATTTGACCTCTGACAATTTAGATTTGGAGGTCAAACTTGAAAAACTTTAGTCTCTAAGGATTGGTAAAAATAAATACAAATAAATAAAATTAAGTGTCCATCTTTATGTCTGTTTGTCCGAGCAAATTATGGAGGTAAAAAGTAAACGGTAAACACGGTTTTTTTCTTCCCGGGTTGCCTTACACCTCTCGAAACCGAGTTACGATCCCAGGGTACCCAACGGAAGACCAAGTCTCCCTCTTTTACCCGATGGTATTTGTGAGGCTATACCTAACGAGTGGCCAGTTCTGTTGATATATTTAAATGGGAAAAAGTGTGGTTTGTCGGATTATGTGCATCCATTGGTACATGGCCGGGATCCGGGATCGAACACGTCTTAACCACTCAGCCACCGACGCGTACATGAGAATATATGGTTTAGGTTTTTGTTAACATAATATTAATATCTGATTAACTTTGACTGGGCTTTCAAAAATTGCCTGTTAGAGATTGATTTTAAAATTATAGTAGATTTTGTTTATATGCGCCCTGGAACCGTAGGGTACATCGCCTGTGACAGACGGACGGACACCGAAGTGATACCATAATTCCGACTTATTAAATCCCACTTCTTCTTTAAAAAAAATTAAATGAGATTATTTGAACTACGGATTTTATTTCGTGTGCTATTATTTTCGGAAGAAACGCGCATTTTATAAAAAATCACAGTCTCATGCACCCATAGAGTACTAAGCCTATGGAGGGGTCATAGTCGGGCTCCCCCTTTCGCCAATTTTTTGCTCTTTGACCAGTTAAACTGACCGTGCGCAGTAATAAGTTACCTTAGATTTCGTTGGTATCGTTTTGTGTCGCGAGACAGAGCTCTAGGAAAAAAGTTAATTGTGATGTTTTAAATGGGAAAGGCGATCTAGGACGTCTAACTTGTTTAAAAATAGTGTTTCCAATCATTAATTATAATTATTACGTTTGTATTTTAACATAATCATCATATAACGTAAAATCCGTTGCGACAATAAAACGACAGAAAAATACAGTGGTACAGGGGCTAGTACTAGACATTTAGCTCACCCCCACCAAAAGTGGCAGAAAAAAATGTTCGGTGATGTACACGCTACACGTCTCCTTTGGTATATATACTCCACCACATGAAAGAGCATTGGAAATTAAACATGTATATTTTGGTAAAGGCACGACCAGTCTAGGGTTTCGAGATATGCCCCTCTTAAATTATCTCCTTAAATTCCAAAAAATCAATATTATTAAAAAAAAATAACCTTTCTGGTACAAAAACATAAATAAAAAATTTTAGTGCCTTTTTTGTTTTTTCAAAAAATATGCATTGACTAATTGACTGAATGAAGGTATATTTAGTAATTTAATACCCAAGTGTGAACACGGTCGAAGTGTAGAAACTCAGGTGTAGAAACGGTGCAAATGCCCCTATTATCTCCTAAAGTCGCCATTTTATCCTTCATCTCGCAACGTAAGTACGTTTATGAGGTTTTATTTGAATTTAAAATTATATTAAATTTAAGGCTCTCAAGGATTTCAGGATTCGGGGACGTTATTTGAATCGCTTCAAGTGGGATTTTCAGATTTCGTCGTTCAGTCATTTGTAATTGCTGTTTTAGACATACTTTTTAATGGATCCCATGAGCAGTAGGCAAATACAATTGAATGCCATTTGTTACGATCCTGACATACCTCTTTCGCTTCTTTTATATTCATCATACCTTTCATACATGCTCGGCGATTGTGTGTACTTTTAATATTTTCATCGATCTATACATTTTTTATATGTTCCGTAAAAGTACACCTAGGTCGTCCTCTGCCAGCATTTCCTTTCACTTCAGCCATATATACCTTTTTAGTCAATCTTTTTATTCTTTCACTTTTTGCTTGATACCTACGTAACCCTAAAACATATCGAATGTCATAAATATTATGTTGCTTGTTATTTTCTAACAAAAACCACTGAAGCGTTAGCTTATTATTTTAAGTCTAACATTATATAAATAAAGTATATAGGTAAATATCTAATTTTACTGTCAGTACATTTTGTAACCACATTGCATTGTTAAGGCGATGCATGTGGTGAATATTTCTAATATAATGTAAAAGATGATGTTGTGACTAAAATGAAGAACAGTATGTTTACGCTGAATTGTACACGTTGAAAGAATGAAGGATCAAATTGACTAAAAATACTTATATGGCTGAAGTGAAAGGAAATGCTGGCAGAAGACGACTTAGGTGTACATTTATTGAACATATAAAAAAATTATTGAAAGCCAAGAATGTATGAAAGGTACGATGAATATAAAAGAAGCGAAAAATGTATGTCAGTCAGGATCGTAGCAAATAACTTCGATTGTTTCTGCCTACCCCTCTTGGAATAAAAGGCGTGATGATGGATAGATAGCAATGCCCTCCATTCATACATACTTATTCTCGCTTCGTATACACCCATACAGCGCTTTATACATGGACATAAATTTGATAAAAAAAAATAACTTTTTTTTTCCTCTACTGGTTGCCTTACTAAAACCGTACCCAGGTACTTTCCCAGGGTACCCAGCGTAAAACCAAGTCTCCCTCTTTTAGCCGATGGTTCTGTTGAGATAAATTTAGATGGAAAAGCCGGATTATGTACATAAGTTTTTAATTATAAAAACCCATCCCATTGATACATGGCCGGGATCCGGGTTTGAACCCATGGTCTGACTAGGGCCCGACGCACTTACTCCTTGATAAATCATTGCTATGATTACTGTATAAACCTTTAGATGTAAAATTAACCATTGAATTGACACAGCAATGACATCGCCATATATCTTGAGCTAATGTAATAATTTTTAGATCTTCAAATCAAATTATTTAAAATTTAGTTATGCACGTCTCTGACTCTGACTACCCACACTTCAACGTCTAATAAATAGTCAGTTTTAAATTGAACCAAAGACAGTGCCTTAACAAGTCAAAATCGCTAACCGTATCGACAGCTGGCCTCATGCACCCCTAGTATCTAACATGCAAAATGTCAAATTAAACTACCCGTTAGACAAACATAGGGTGGTATTAACCGATTGTGGGAAATCGAGGGTTATGGTTTTTGCTGACTTTAGTTTTTTTAATTTAATATCAATAGATATCGATTAAAATCCAATAAGCGGATTTCTTCTTCTTAGTCGTGGTGCTCTTGACAGAGCAGTCGTGGTCAATAATGGCGGTCCACAGCGCGACGCTCCTTGTATTGACTCGCCATGGTTAACTTTCTTGGGAAGAATAGTGCAATAGTTTCCCCTTGCCTTCTGCACCAGACATTGTGAGACTATTTAGGTCTTCAGGCTCGCTGTAGCCTGTAGCCTCTTCCAGCCAGTTTCCTAGCTAGGTGTATGGTTATACCGCCATTGCTCGGTCGCCAGAGCCTCGTTTGTTGTCTGGCAGAGGGTACTATGCGTGCAGGTGAGGATGACATTTGGGGTCGAAAAAATCTTATTTCTTTCTCCCCCTTACCCCTCGACGGATTTAGGTCTTTTGAAATGGAAACAGATTATATCCTGGATTTAAAGACATATTTTGATCATATAAATCGAAGAGGGAGGGTTTCAAATTAATGCAACAGGCAAAAATTATTCTGTCTGTCTGCATGTGACCTTTTCACACAAAAACTACTGAACGGATTTTGATGCGGTCACCATTAGATAAGTTGATTCACGAGAAAGGTTTACGAGTATTAAACATATACCTATCATGTTTAGGAGCTGAGCAATAACAGTATTAGTGAATCAAGTCGCGGAAAAAGTTAGCTGCAGACTCCAGCACGTTTTCATGGCGTATGCTGTCTAATCCGTCAGAGATATAACAAAATGATGTAGGAAAGAATTGTGTAGAATAAAATGAACTACAAAAAAGTCCGCGGTAGCATATATTTATCTCTAATAAATAAGTAGTAATTAACGTATTTGTGTGGACAATTTTTATAAACCGATATTGTACCCGTCCAAAATTCCATCAGCTAATTGAGGAAGACTTGACTGCGTGACAACACTGGTAACCCTTCAAAATGTCCATTTCTGCTGAATTCAGTTAAGGACTTCGCCCCTCCCCCCACCTTCATACTCTGTGTTCTATATAAGTCGAGAATGAAAACTAAATAAACCTTTACCAAATATTGTCGGGAGCGCTGAGCATCTGCTATCAAAACTTTACGGCGCGTATACGGGTCTGGAATACAAAGTCACTGGATTGCTTTTTGATGTGACATTTGGTGCCATGGTGGGACTAATTTCGTAAAATCCGACCGACTAATATCCCTAGACGGACGTGGAGAAAGCGCGTGCTATTTATTAAATTGATTCCTTGTAGCAATATTTCATCCTACATGAAATATTCCTGCAAGGAAAAGCATTCCCGGGAGGGCCTTCAGCCCACGGGTCTCATGCCAACCACCCGACAGAGCAGCTAAGGGCAAACAACGAACAAAAACTACTGAATCGAACTTTCTTTGTCACCTTGGGATGCCTCAAACTCCCAATCCGTGACATCCTTGGCGCGGCCTATAGTTTTCTCTTCAGTCTTTCTCATTTAGTCCATGGATTTTTTGAGCCAGTTCTGTTGATGCATTTTAAATATTTTTGAGATAGAAAAGCATCTTAGTAAAGTACTGTACGACTGACAACACTGAAAATACTGAAATACTAAAAACTGACGCCTTGTACATAAGTTTTTTTAACATACTTTATTTACGTGTTCTAATATGGTGAAATGAAAAATCCTAACACAATGTTTATAAGTAACTGGCGACTACTCAGGTGATCTTTACATTCTTAAAATTTTATTTTCACATAAATTCATACATATTAGATTTCATTTTTCTATAATTTCTATATTGTTAAAACTTTCATCAATATTCTTTCCGCTGTTTCAGAACCTATTGTGGACAAATATTGGGATTGGGACAAACTGAAAAATATTCTAAAACAGATGTAAATAGCAAATATACTATTAATTTTAAAATCACAAACCGATTTATCAATTTTATATATTTCTATTTAAAAGTTCTAATCCAGAAGATCGCACGGTCCTTGACCAGTGGGTGCCATGGGTACAGTTGCGTAGTTATTGCGTCAGTTCGCAAAGATTTTTTCTTCCACATATAATAGCCAACAATTCCCGTGAAACAGTGAGAGAAAACATTTATGTTTGTGATTGTACACGGGCGAATTCGTACGACCTCTTCAAATAGTTCAGTTTAGGATTCCGTAGTCCAAATTTTTCTACTGTTTATTTGTCTAAACTTTTTTAAATGCCCCAACGCATACATTTTATTAGTTTGAAGACAGAGTACGTGTCTGTAATTTGCTCTAGCTGAGATTATAATCCGTAACATACGAATTGGGAAATACAATGCATGGTATATATAATACAATATCTAAGAGGATTTTGTTGTGTGCCGCGCACGTCCGTATGTTTTCCCGTTTTCAAAATTCATAATAGCTTAAAAAAATTATTTAGTCACCTCAACTATGTTTGACTTAGTTTTTCACTAAAATTTCGTTGAAATCAGATAAATATTTAAAGGTAAAGTGTAGGGGTGTGCGAATAGCGTTCGAATCGAATAATTCGATTTTTCGAATAATAACAATATAAAAACCTTAAATCTAATTTAAACATCAAAAATAACTAGCGTTCGAATCGAATAATTCGATTTTTCGAATAATAACAATATAAAAACCTTAAATCTAATTTAAACATCAAAAATAACTAAATGAACCAGGTCCGCGTGGAATAGTGGCAAGAATACTAGCTGCATTTCCCCGCTGAATCGCGATGCTGAGTTGAATTTTAAATGACACCTTACTAAAAAGACATACACTTAAGTAAATCGTCTTTCCGTTTGTATGAAATTTCTTAAACGTGGCATTTAATTTTGCAATAAGTATAAGAAAATTTTTTTTTAGAAACTCGTCTTTACGTGCCCTTAGAAGGGATAAACAATTATTTCATGTAGTGAAGTGGCAAAAAAAGAAATCTTACGGAACCATACAATAGCATATTTCGATACACATTTAGCAAGCTTTTCTTTCTTTCATTACTTTTATGTTTATTTAGGAAATAATCGAAAATTGTAGATTTTGTTTGATGACCGACTGGTATACATAAAAATATGTATGTACCTTTATAGTTGACTAGCGTTTCGTACCGGTTTTGCCCGTGAAATAATGTAACTTTATAGCATTGAAATTTTTTCAGTAGTTTTCCAGTATTTTACTGTTAGTACCACTGGGCACATTAAGGCTGTGGTACTATTTTTATTACAAAAGAGTATACGGGACATAAACGGTACTTTACCTAAATTATGACGTCACTTTGTTGTCTGTAGGCAAAATTTTGAAAAAAACTACTGAAAAAAATATAAAATACATTTCTTAATTTTTAATTTACAACAATCGCCGAGCATGTATGAATATAAAAGAAGCGAAAGAGGTATGTCAGGATCGTCGTAGTTGTCGACTAATCACAACCATCACAGCATGGACAGGATTAAACTGGATTCCCCATAACGTCTCATGGTCTTTCATTGCAAAAATTGATTAATTTTTGACCTCGCGTTATGTTAATTAATCCACAATGATCTCTCCTATCCCTCGTTAGATCATTATTTATATGTACTATGTATCATCCCCTGTCTTTGTCATTAATTCTCGTCAATTCAGCGCACACGCACATTTAATGGGTATTAATGGTTCTGATTTAGATTAGACTTTATTGATTTATTGTTTCTTTTGATACTGTATATTAACCTCCGACGCGCAATGAAGGGTGTCATAGGTTTGAAGCCTTCCTATAAAGACGGGTGAACCGATTTTAAAGTGGTATTTATTTACAATACCTAGACAGTTCTTAGTCAATTGTGCCATGCTTTGTGGAAGTAAATGTCATTTCATGATATGGCCAATTAAAATGGTGGGATGCCGAATCCCGTCTCATCTCAGGGAAATAGCAATCAAAGCGGGAGCTACAGCGGAAATCGCATAGTCTAACAAACGGCGCAAAAATAGTGCAATATTTGAAAACTTTTGTGTAGAAACTCTAGGTCCGTGGGGTTCAAAAGCCAATCTCTTCTGGTGACAAGAGGGCTGGCTCCTTCCTCGCTCAACAAATCAGCTTGACACTATTCCACGCGGACCTGGTTTATTTAGTTATTTTTAATGTAAAGATTAGATTTAAGGTTTTATATTGTTATGTGTATAAAAAAATATATTCATACAAACTTCTAACGATGTGGCAGATATTAAGTTACTGTCTGCCTCAGTGTGATTAAGGCGTTATATTATGGTATATTTTAAAATAAGTTTTTCTAAAGAAAAAATCAATACCTTTATTAACCCGTGGCCTCATCTGTATAACAATACAACATTAATGCAAGTAAGGAAAGTACGCTATAATGAAAAATAAACAATACTAAAATTAAATTCTCGGTTGATTTAGGTTCTGAACAAACACTTTATTGTAGTGAGCGGCTGAGACCCCAAGATTAGAGGGGCCATATTGACCTTGGACATAGAGTTTACTAAATATAGAAGCGACTCTTCGTACTTACGATTAAAGTGCATTGTAAAAAGGCAGGATGATGGTCTGATTTGTTCATAAAAGTAGGGCTTAAAAGATTGATGAGTAACAAAATATTTTTATTTATTTATAACCATTTTGTAAAATAAAACCATGATTGCTGTCAAATGTACCGAAAATACTGGCATCAATGGCGACATTTTCGCGCTGTACAACGCGTATGTGCTGATATTTAATTCATAATTGTCCATTTCTGTACATACATCCAAAATTAGGTATATAAAGTAAAAATTTAGGTAATATGTTTTATATTTTTATATTTTAATATTATTGTTTTAAAGTTTTGCCGACAAACGACATAATGACTTTATCATTTAGGTAAAACAGCTATTCTTCCTCATTTATCAACTGATTTGTCTTCCGTAGTACCACGGGCACGTTATGGGCCGTGGTACTATTTTTATTACAAACGAGTAGTACCACGGAACAGAAACGCCTACCTAAATAATGACATCACTATGTCGTTTGTCGGCAAAATTTATTATAAAAAACTACTTCTTAGAAAATAAAAATATTTAAATTCGTTGCTTAAAATAACTTTTTAATTTATTATAAAAAATAATAAATTACTCCAAACATCACAATTCAACGACGATATACGTGTCACATCTGAATGTTAAGTTAACATAATCTATGCCCTGTCACCCTTTGGATAGAAAATGCAGTAAAATTGCATCATGCCATACACCGATTTGTTACGGATTCTGATCTGACCAAATGGAGCTTCGTAGTAGGGTTGCGGTTTATTTATTTTAATTGAAACACCGCATGTGCCATTTGCGAGTTACTTTACTAGAATTAATCCGATATTTATTATCAACTAGCATTCCGCCTCCGGCTTCGCCCGTGGATATTTACGAACCAAATAAAATATACCCTATACCTACCCCTACCCCTACCCCTACTTCTACTCCTACCCCCTACCCCCTACCCTCTACCACAAATTTTTTTACACCTTGGGTTACATTATTGGAGTTTTAGTAAGGATCCCTAATTTTTTTGAAAATAGAATATAGCTTATGTCACTCAGGTTGAATGTAGCTATCCAATGGTGAATTTTTGAAATCGGCACAGTAGTTTTTGAGTTTATTCATTACAAACATACACACACACAAAAATACAGAAATACAAATCTTTCCTCCTTATAATATTAGTATAGACTAGCAACTTGCTCTGGCTTCAGACGGGTATCTCTGTGCAAAGCATAAATAGTTCTTGCTCTCTGCACAAATTCACGTTGTTGCTCTGTTTGACATGAAATAATGACAAACTTGCTTTATTAAATTCTATTGTACTGATTTTAAAAACATACGTTTTTATCCATAAACTAGTTATATACCCTATCTATCTCTTAGATAGCCTTCCTGTTACACACTTCCGTCACTTTTCACGAAATCACTCCCACTGATTGCAAAAAAGCGAGAGAAACGATGTTACACATCAAAAAACAAGAGCGGGATGTTATGGATTTTCATAGTAATTTACTGCTCTTTCTATAGTAATGAGGAAATTACAGCGTAGTGGGCGAGGAACGACTCAGAAATTTTTAATCGTAAGCCACGCCCTAAACTTGTGGTTCGGGCGCATGAGTGGTTGGAGCGCAACGATCACGTCATGCAAGAAAACGACGACGCTTTGTCTGTTCTTGCTGCAGAAGTGAGAAGGGCATAATGTATCGCTTCTCGGAATAAATGACGTAAGCGGCACATTACAAATAAATTATTTATTAAAAAACGATCACATGCAGGGAAAAATCTTCTTAATCAATTGTAGGTACCGAAATTACCTACAGATTGGTATAAAATTTAAACGTAAATCCCTTCATAGTATGGTCGTATCACTAAAAAGGTGTTATTGAAGATGTTATTTCAAAAATTTAAGTTATCGAGAAAATTTTCACCAATCATGTTTTCATCCTACACAATACTAGATAAAATCCTCTAGTTTTCGATGCCCAAATTGTATGTTCATAGCATTCGTAAAATTCGGGAATTTCAGTTCAGAAATCAACCAAAATGATTCGTTCCTCCTTGGGCAAAGCAGGCGTTATTCACAAGTCTCATATAAAAACATCTATTACTAAAATTTTCTTTGTCTATTTTCTTTTGTATCAAAAAAAATATAAGGGGATGATTTTTCCACGCACGTGCCATGTCTGGAGGCTTTCAGTCAGTTTATTTTCAAAACGTTATCTTGTGATTGTGTCTATAAATCAACACAAGTGCGAAACGCTGGCTTTTCTTGTCATTTTCTTGTTTGCCTACAAGCCCAGAGGCTATATATCTCCAACGAGGCAATGATTTCATTCAAATGTGACCTTTTCACGTTCAGTAAGAACGGATTTTGATGCGGATTTCACTATTAGATAGGTTGATTTATCGGGAAGGTTTACGAGTATTAAACATTGACCTATCATGTTTAGCAGCTGAGCATTAACAATATAAGTGAATCAAGTCGGCGAAAAGTTAGCCCCAGTGAGTTTTCATGACGTGTGTTGTCTAACCCGTCAAAGATATAACAAAATGATGTAGGAAATAATTGTGTAGAATAAAATGATCTTCAAAAAAGTTCGCGGTAGCATATATATATCTCTAATAGATAAGTAGTTATAAGCGTATTTGTGTAGGTATTCAAGTTGTTGTAAACTAATAATAATATTGCACACAAACGAAGCCGGGGCAGGATAGCTAGAACCTAGAAAGTGTGTTTGTTTGTCAATGGAGCAACGGATCGACATGATTTTTTTGCACAGAGATAGTTGGATGACAAGGGATGGATGGAGGGTAAGGAGGAAACGGAATAAGATCTATCCGACCCCAAATGTCACCCTCACCTGCACGCTTGGTACCCTCTGCTAGACAACAAACGAGGCTCAGGCGACCGAGCAATGGCGGTATAATCATACACCTAGCTAGTCAACTGGATGGAAGAGGCTACAGCGAGCCTGAAGACGTAAATAGTCTCAAAATGTCTGGTGCAGAAGAAGGGGAAACCACTGCACTATTCTACCCAAGAAAGTTAACCATGGCCAGTCTATACAAGGTGCGTCGCGCTGTGGACTGCCATGATTGACCACGACTGCTCTGTCAAGAGCATCACGACTAAGAAGTTGGATGATTTGCTACACTTATTATCCCGGGAAAATATACAATTCCATACGGGAAATTCTTATTGGAAACTTTGATACAAAATATGTCTCAACTCAACCCGTGCGAAGCCGGCAAATTATATACATATAACATACTTAGGGCAAGCATTCATCTGCTCAACAAAGTTAGAAAATTATCAAAGAATATTACAAAGGGGAGGGAAATGAAAATAGAATTTGCAAAGCCATCTTTCAGAATTCCCGAAAAGTTGTATGAAAGTCGTAACTGATTATATAATACTTATTTTACATGACTTATGATCACGCCTATATGTGCCAAAGGGGTTGGCACATAATTAAGCTTTAATCGACTCGGCTCACAACTGAGAAGTCGCGGGTTCGATCCCCACATCCGACCATGTACCAATGCGTTTTTTATAATAAATTAACTAAAAATTAGCTTTTAAAAAAAAGTGTACCGCCTTCAAAATTTGCACTGAAAAGTAAGAAATAATAAATATTTCGTCGTAGAATTTGAAGACGGTTGGTGCCAAATTAGGATACAAAATTAAGTAAACATCTAAGAAGATAAAGATCTGTTCAATATTATCTATGTTTGTGCTGATGATCGTAGGTTCCTAATGAATTGTCTAGATTAGTGAATTTGGGAAGTAAGTTGTTTTTAATTTGGCACCAACCGTCTTCAAATTCTACGACGAAATATTTATTATTTCTTACTTTTCAGTGCAAATTTTGAAGGCGGTACACTTTTTTTTAAAAGCTAATTTATTTTTCCCTTTTAAGTGATTTTGCTGCCCTGAGAGACAAATAATAACGCAAATAAAAAAAATTAATGGAAAAATAAAAAACTGCTGTGGATGGGATTTGAACCATTTGCATCCTGAGCTGCACCATACCACACCATACCTTTAGCCGTTAGACCACCGTCGATACAAAAATTGACAACTTCGTGTCAATAGCAACCGTTGCTAAGGCTTTTCTCTGATACATAATTTTCAGGCGTAAACAGAGACAAATTACTGAATTTCTGAAAAACTGCTGAACCGATTTTCGTTATATGTCTGTGAGATAATGTCAAGAAAATATTATATACTTAAAAAAATAAGTCATCAAAATCGGTACATATTTCATCGAGATACTGATAATTGACTTAAAAGTGAGTTTTTTCAAAATTACTGAAAAACTAATGAACCAATTTTTATGACATAAAAATGGGACCAATCCGGAAAAATTATCTGTCGATTAAAAAAGAAATCATCAAAATCGGTTCCTAAACGTCGAAGATATCCGCGAACACACATAAAAAATATATATATATACGGTCGAATTGAGTATCGTCTTTTTTTTTGAAGTCGTTTAAAAAGTGTACCGACTTCAAAAATTTGCACTGAAAAGTAAGAAATAAATAAATATTTCGTCGTAGAATTTGAAGACGGTTGGTGCCAAATTAAGATACAAAATTAAGTAAACATATAAGCAGATAAAGATCTGTTCAATTTGTATGTACTGATGATCGTAGGTTCCTAATGAATTGTCTAGATTAGTGAATTTGGGAACTAACTTGTTGACACCAACCGCCTTCAAATTCTACAACGAAATATTTATTATTTCTTACTATTCAGAGCAAATTTTTGAAATCGTTACACTTTTTTTTTAAAGTTAATTTATTTTTCCCCTTTTAACTGTTTTTGCTGCCCTGAGAGAACAACAAGGAGGGGAGGGGCAAATTACAGCCACGAGATTATTATTTTTTTGGATCTATTTTCACGCGGGTGAAACCGCAGACAGAAGCTTGTACATAATATTTTTATAAGAAATTCGGGCACATCGGTTTTACATGCCCTCCGAAGTGCGTGATTTATACCTTCAGTCTCAATTCGAACAGTCACCCTTTAACTTTTGTATACTACTTTGTGATTTTGACGTGAATTCGTAGTAAAATGAGACGATATATTTTGCATGCTCCTGGGAAATCTCCAAGTTAGGTAACAAATAGATCTCTAGAATCTAGATCATCTCTGAGACTATTGTCGAATATCAACTTGACACTGACTTATTCCGTCGAAATTAACTTTGGAAACTTGCTATAATAGAGTTAGTTCCTTAAATATGGATTTCGTTTAATAAAACAGGTGGCAAGCCTGTTGCTGCCCTTTGACACATGTCCCTTCTTTAACAGACTTAAAATATCTGGAGTCTTTAGGAGTCGATTAAAGCACATATTCTTAAAGAAAATTGAAGCTTATCATTTTTGGCACGAGTAGGAATTGAACCCGGTTGCAAGTCAACACTCTACCAATAGGCTATCAACTCCTATGTAGTCACGATTTTTTACATTCAAAATCAAGTACAAGAGATTGAATGAATTATGGTAGACTATAGCTTCTGTCCGCGCGGTTAAATAGATCCAAAAAGAAATAATCCCTTGGCTGTAATTTGCCCCTCCCCCGCCCGCTTCGCGATATAAAAAATACTATATGTCATTCTGTGACCCCTAAACTACCACTATGCAAAAAATCATGTCGATCCCGTGAAAAACAAAAACAAATTTATCTCACGGGAACCATACATTTTTGTAGCCTATATGTGCTATTCCAGACTCTATCTTTGTAGCAAATTTAATCCAGATCCATTCAGCTGTTCTGTCGTGATTGAGTAACAAACATACATACATACATCCATACAAACGCGTTTATAATATTAGTGGGATTTTTGGAATAACTGAAATGTATGTCAAACGAACTGAAAATTCCAAATTGTATTGACATTCACACAACGATGTGCAAATTTGTATATATTTAGGTGACCACGGAACGATTTTGGTTTGTGGTAGCAAGAGCAGCGTACTGCACGACTTTGTTGTGTTGTGCTCATATGGACATAAAATGTAACTTTTACATAAATGTAAACGTCGGTCGACGTTAGGTGTGGGCCAATCGAGATCGAATCATAATATTTTGTCAAAATTTATAAAAAAAAACTATTTTTACCAAAAATAATCTGTGGACCAAAAAGAATCCATCAAAATCGGTTAATCCGTTTCCGAGAAATCGGTGAATATAACTAAAAAACAAATGCCTCCAATATATAACCTACTCCATTTGTCAGCCATTTTCAAGAGTTTGTAGTACAAATTTGCCTACTTCTGTTGCTTCATTCACATCCAATTTTTTCCCCGGAAACTGACCCTCAAATAAATGGTCGCGTCTGTAATTATGCTCGTTGACCTTGGGTACCCAGATTTTTTATTGCGAATTTGATTGGATTTTAGTAGCTTTTTTTATCGTGCGTCACACATACATTTTTATTTGTAACATCCTAGCTCTCGCTTTGTGGCTAGTAGGGAGTCATTTCGTAAAATTGGCCGGAAATGTGTAATGTCAAATGGGACGGAAGTGCGTAACCGGAAATAAAGAAATTCAAATTCGAGTTCTTTAGATAAGGCTCGCTATTTTTGATTTGAAAATATATTATCGCGCCTTGGGGTAAGACCGACTCGTATGCCGTGACGGAAAACTCTCCGCTATCGGTCTCTACTCCCTGTGTGCGTGGCGCGTATACTACATACTTCGTTGCTTCTCCGTGTGAGTGTGTGTACTACGTGTGCCTCTCAGTATACCTTGACGCGTTCGCTACTTGTATACACGCTAACTTTCTTTCTAATATTTTAATTTATTTTTTTGTTTTCTTTATTTACAAATTATTTCAATAACCATCAATGTCGATGTTTCACATCTTCCGGTCGGCACGTGGCGGCTACATTTTTTCTGTAAAGTTACATTCTATGTCTAAATCTGGCTGGTTGTATATAGAGTTATGTGTCCGCTCAGTGATTTGTGACCTTTGTTACCGAGTACCGCTTATTTACGATGTCCAACTTGACGACTCAGTGCACGATTTATTCACTGACACATTTAGTTTTTGAATTCTCAATTGCCAATTTGATTGGATTTTTTTAGATTTTAGAGCTCCATTTTCAAGTTTGGAAGTATAATTGTACTTTTTTCGATTTTAGAGGTTCATTGACAAAATTAAACGTGTCTGTCTGTCTGTCACAAGCATTTTTTCAACAGTGCGGGATATATTTTGATTAAAATCCCGTCAAGAAAAAATCTGAAAAAAATATTGTTGGCCTAAAAAACAAAATTTTGTACCTCTTTTTAACCATGTTGTACGTCACCGAGGAGTATGAGATTTGGTATAGTTAGTTTATATGGAGAAGGTGTGCAGAAAATAAATATATTTTTTTCTTTTTTTTTTATGGCAATCATGTGTTGGAAATTCATTAAATTAAATTAAATTTTCATTATTTACATTCATATTGTTAATGTCAAAAATGGCGGCTCGCGCAAAGTAAAGATTGTTGCCAAGGAACAAACAGATGTAGCGGCTTGACCGCACAGGTAGTTAATACGGTCACAGGGGCGCGGGGCAAGTTAACGGACACTCCCGCGCCGGACTTCAGTTATGTTCTAGTGGGCGACGCGACCGGACGCGCCCCGGCCCGGCTAGCGTAACTCAACAATTAGATCGCTCGTTGGTCCTGTCCTAGCAAGCAGGTGCTTAAGTTATCAATATAGAATCAGTAAGACAGTACCACCTTTATTGGAGAGTGACCCAAATAGAGACCTGCCACGATACACATGAGGTCAGAAAGTGTTCCAAGCATAGCACGCAACCTCATGCGTACATTGGTGACCCCGACGTGATGTTACACAGAATATAGCCAAAATGTTGCCAATAAATAATTTTTTTTTCTTCTTTTATTGTGACTCCACCAATGTTAATCGATGATTTGCCAATGTCAAGTGTTATAGACGATATAGTATCAATATCCCGATTAATCGGTATTTAACATGATCCCGCTGACTGTGATATGTCTTAATCATATTATTACACGATCTCCACGAACGTTCTCATCTAATAGTGACTACAGTATCTTAATAATAAGATTGATATGGTTAAACAGTAATTCGTGTCCTTTAAGTTCTGACTCATTTTACAAGTTAAAGCACTTAATTGCATTTCGCAAAAAATCATAAACGACAAAAAGTCATGATGCTAAATCACGCCGTGGTTTCGTGACTTCAAACACGGATTTTATAATGCTAACTAGGAGTTGCCCGCGGTATTAGGAATACAACGTTTACACCCCATTTTCACCCCTGTACCAATGGGTTTTTTAATAAAAAAATTATGTGCATAATCCGACAAACTTAAGAGGCTTTTCCATCTAAAATATACCTCAACAGAACTAGCCACTCGTTAGGTATAGCCTCACAAATACCATCGGCCAAACGAGGAAGACTTGGTCTTCCGCTGGGTAACCTGGAACCGTAACACGGTTTCGCGAGCTGTAAGGCAACCCGTGTAGAAAAAAAATCCTTTCCTCTACACTCCCTAAGGAATATACCTTCCAATTTTCATATTTATATCTACAGTGGTTTAGGCTATAGCTTTTGACAGCGGCTACCATAATATTTATTGACATTGGCTCACAGGTTCATAATGATTTTTCCCAAAATGATAACTTTCCTAAAATTACCTTTCCTAGGAATCATAGAAAAACCAGCTTTCTGCCCAGACTTCGCCTGTGGTTTATCTCGAAGGATTTCCTATTCAGCCCTACAATTATCTCCGCTCAAAAGAAATCGCCTCGGTTGCGCCCGTGTTTTTAAGTTCTTACTTCTTAAGGCGCGGCGCGTTATGAAAAAATTAACTTTAAAAAAAGTGTACCGACTTAAAAAAATTACACTGAAAAGTAAGAAATAATAAATATTTCGTCGTAAAATTTGTAGACGGTTGGTGTAAAATTGGTAATAAACTGAGGTAACAGACATAAAAAAATACAGTCGAATTGAGGACCTCCTCCTTTTTTTTAAGTCGGTTAAAAATGATGAGAGTGACAACAAAAATCGACAGGAAGAAGCTGCCGATAGTGAAATTTTACGATGCGCGCGCAAGCCTATTTTTTTAGTATATTTAATTCTCAATAATTATAATAAGCCATTTTCAAATAGTAATTATTTATTTGAATTCAGATATATAGCAACCGTACTTATGTTCACGTAATTTTATTTTCATTAAAATGAAGTATTTGCGTGCTAAATAAACATATTTGTATTCTGTCAAAAAGAATAACTTCTAAGGAGCTTTCATAAGTAAGATAAAAAACTAAATGATGGTATAAAAATATATATAGATTATTCGAGACTTCTCCACCGCCTGATCTGGCCGAGTTTTATGTTTTCATTTTTCTTTGAGAAGTAGAAATACCAAGTTTTTTATATAATATTTAAGTTGGGCCACGTATGCTTGTTCACTAAAGAGGGTTAACTGTCACAGATCAACATTGAAAAGGGTAAGTCTATCTCACCTTGCAACTGAATAAAACAGTAGTTATATTACTTCTTTAGGGTTCCGTGTTTTCATAAGTTTTTTCCATTTTTCAATTTAACTGACAGGCCGCGCCGGACGTAACCACGCCTGTCGCGGCCTGTGTAGTGTTCCACAGCGTGTATCGGTCCATGACGGTGTTGACATAATCCATTTACGTAGACCAAATCTCAGTTAGAAAGAGAAAGATATAATTTCTCATAGTGACAAAGCAGGACAAAAAGTAGCGTCCCGGAAACCGGTCCTTGTTGTCTCGCTTTATCTCTATAGGACATTATCTCTTTCTCTTTCTAACTGAGTTTTTATTTACGCAGAGAGATTCTCTCTACACGATCAAGCTCGCGCGGATACTAAGCGATTTCGATTCCTTTGAACTTACCGACTCCTATCGGATCTCACGGGTGACAAGTGTGACAACAGGCCATCGCAGCCTAATCGGACGCGACGGTTGCCACGGCCTGTGGCCTGGATAGGTGCTGCCTGGCCTGTCAAAAAACGGGCCCTAGCTCTACCGCTTAAAGTTTCAGCAAAAATATAAACGCATGCTACAAATTAGCATGGTTTTTATTTCTTTTTCAGACCTTAAAGGTCTTATAGCTTCTAATCTTGTATATTACGATATATGGATGTGGATGAAGCAATAAGTATGCAAAGATCAATAGAAGTGACGCTCCATACTCTCTGCCTACTCCTTTAGGATACAGGCGTATCTTCACACCTGTATGCATGCATATATGTAATAGATTGCTAAGACAAACAAAACACCAATTTTAATAATCATGTATATTTTCCTACGGAACCTATGTATTACGTTAAATCTATACACACTTGTACTTCTACTTTCCTGTTATGTATATTATGAATATTGTATCAAATGTCTAATTCTTCATTTTGCACAACTTATCTCTGCGCCCTAATTTGGCTCCAAAATAATATAGTCTCAACCAAAAGTTACAAAAAGTAAACATTTCATATCAACGTAATCACATAAAGGGATTTCATCTTATATTATCTATATAAATTAAAAATAAATGCTGTTCATTGGTAGCATCACTTGAGAACGGCTGGACCGATTTGGCTATTTTTTTATGTTCGTAACTAAATAAGGTTTTTAGGGGATGAAAAATTGAAAAAGTTGCCCGGAAAATTGGAAATATCGGCCAAAACTGAAATAATAGAGAATGAAGGTTAATATGAGCTACACAGGCGAAGATACAGGGGCCAGGGGCAGAAAGCTGGATTTTGGTAGTCCACCAAATCGGTGCAGTAGTTTTCAAAGAATCGAACTCACTTTAATAAGTTTGTATACTAATAATAAAGCTGAACAGTTTGTTTGTCAGAACGCGCTAATCTCTGAATCTATCAGTTGGATTACAAAAAAAAATTGCATTTGATAGCTTTGTTAGAGTTTTCACGTTTTAATCAGAAAACTACTGAACCGATTTTCGTCATATGACTGTGAGATAAAGTCGAAAAATTATTAAATCATAAAAAAATAAGTCGTCAAAATCGGTATATATTTCATCGAGATATTAAGAAAAATTTACTTTTAAACTCAGGTTTTTCAAATTTTCTGAAAAACTAATGGACCGATTTCTATGATAAAAAAATGGGACCAATCCGGAAGAATTATCTGTCGATTAAAAAAGAAATCATCAAATTCGGTTTAGAACTGACGGAGTAATCTATGTACATACATACATAAAAAAAAACGGTCCGAATTTTTTTGGAAGTCGGTTAAAAATAACTTCTATTTTTTTAAATATAATAGCATTTAATTTATCAAATATACCTACGCAACAATTTTTTTAATAACATTTAATCTATCTTCATATAATCAATTGAATTTTCTTCTCTTGACAGAAACATTCTAGTCACCATAGATATGACAGACGATAAAGCTGGAAAGTTTCTGAAGTTTGGAAGTTGAGGAAGGATATAGGCTATTTAACATCACGCTACCTACCTAAGGGGATGAAATGGGGTGTAATCGTTGTATTCCTAGTACAACTAAATTATAACACTGGTTGTGACATCCAATTAACCCTAAACTAACTGCCACTCGTCTGTAAGCACAAACCGTGATAACGTACCCATTTGTCCTTAGAAGGGATAAGACATTATTGAAATTCAATTAGCCTTCACGAAATTACAGCTATGTAAACTTGAACATGTGTATTCATTAACTTGGTATCTACATATCATCACGGTATATACTTTGCGGTATGGCCAGTAGAGTTGCTGTCGGCCATCTTATATCTGTCAAAAATATAGCAAATATCAATTAATCCTAGAAAAATGAGTACATTAATATACAATATTTTCAACTCAAACTGTTGATAGTTATTATTTTATTAATATTATTTAATAGCCATAGTTTTTAAAACGCAATAGCAATGTTTGTTTTAAAAACTACGAAAGGAAGTAAGATGGCCGACACTTCTTTAACAGACGTATTTGTTATTTTTTATAGAAGTTCGAACGTAGGCTGTTACGTGCCCTCCGAAGCAATGTTTCCTTGGATAAAAGTAGCCTATGTAATTTCTCGGCTCTCCAACTTTCGTCATTCAAAAAATGATCGAGATCCGTTGCTCCGTTTTGACGTTAAAGAAGGGCAAACAAACACTTTCGCATTAACATATCATGTATCTATCTATCATCACGCCTTTTATCCCAAGAGGAGTAGGCACCAGAGACAATCGAATGCCATTTGTTACGATCCTGACATACCTCTTTCGCTTCTTTTATATTCATCATACCTTTCATACATGCTCGGCTTTAAATATTTCCATCGATCAATACATTTTTATATGTTAAATAAAAGTACACCTAGGTCGTCCTCTGCTAGCATTTCCTTTCACTTCAGCCATATAAACCTTTTTAGTCATCTTTCATCCTTCATTCTTTCAACGTGTCCAAACCAGCGTAAACTACTTTTCTTCATTTTAGTACATCATCGAATTATAATGACTTTATTTATTATTAACATAGCAATGGTTATCAATTTGCAAAAATAACTCATCATCGCCTAAAAAAGGAAAAGACTTGTCTTCGACTGGGTACTCTGGGGACAGCAACACGGTTCCCGGGAGAGCCATAAGATACCCGTGAAGGTAAAAATAAATTATTGATTATTAATTTTATTATTTTCTTTGTTCCAGGTAACGTTTCGCATCATTGCTTTCACGATTTTTCAATTCTTCTGTATATTCGGTAACCATAAAGTGTTCATCATTGATGTGTAACATCTTTCCTCTGGCTTTCCTGCAATATGTGGGAGTAATTTTGTGAAAAGAGACGGAAATGTGTAACAGGAAGCGGGGAAGCGCGCGCTATTTGATTTGATTAGATGGTAGCAACCCATTTTTCGAGAGGTTGGTACTGTTGTTGTTGGCTAGATGTTACACATCATAATTATGCGACTACAGTAAGGCTCGCTCGTTTTTTAGGGTTCCGTACCCAAAGGGTAAAAACGGAAACCCTATTACTAAGACTCCGCTGTCCGTCCGTCTGTCTGTCTGTCTGTCCGTCTGTCACCAGGCTGTATCTCATGAACCGTGATAGATGGACAGTATAACAACAAATACTAAAAAACAGAATAAAATAAATATTTAAGGGGGCTCCCATACAATAAACGTGTTTTTTTTTCCGACTCGCACTTGGCCGGTATTTTATATTTTTTATAGGGGTAGGGTAAACGAATGCAATTTTCAACATTAGGCATATTTCGCCGTTTAACAACTTCATCTGATGGTAGAATAAATTCTAAATCAATTAAACATTGGTTAGTTGACCGTAACGTTAAATTTGTTTAACCCTTCCTTACTGAACGGGTCTCTTAGACCACTACAAATTTCCGTTTGGGCTTAAGCCAAGCCAATAAAGGTCATATCGGGTTACATTGATGTTAGTACGAAATGTCACTATATATCGATTTGTTCCTAATTATGGATGTGGTAATTAATAAAAACTACATATAAAAATAGCGTTAGGTATGAAGTATAATAAAACCGGCCAAGTGCAAGTCCGACCAATAGTATGCAATAAGGTCAGACGTTTGTATGTATTGCCATTATTAAGACCGAGCAAAAAACGCCGAATATAACAAGTTTCTTGTATGGGGACCCCTTACTTTATTTTATTTTTATTATTTGTAACAACAATAAATATAGTTATAGCGGCCATAGTAATACACAATCTGTGAAAATTTCAAGTGTCTATCTATTACGATTCGAAAGATACAGCCCTGTGAGTGTGACAGACGGACGGACGGACGGGGACGGACGGACAGCGGAGCCTTAGGAATAGGGTTTCCGTGAATAAGGTGAAAAAAGAATCTGCAGCAATTGAACCCGAAACCTCCAATTTTAGGTCTAAATGTAAGCGTTAACTTGCCACTCGTCATGTTATTCTATGGCACCAGAATGACGTGGCATCTCACTGGCGTGGTACTAGTGACACGTAACAAGAAACTTGTAGCAATCAATAAGGTCCGTTTTTCTAGCCACTCTACATTTGCAAAAGTACCTGATAATCATATTCTTCTATCTTATATAACATCTTTCCTAGCTTTCCTGAAATCTGTGGGAGTGATTTCGGGAGGGACGGAAGTGTGTAACAGGAAGCCAGGAAAGCGCGCGCGGATTTTCCGAGAGGTTGGCTTGGTACTGTCAGCCAACAGTGTGGGCGTGTCTGTGACGAGAAAGAGAAAGGGAAATAGAGAAGGAGAACGCACCAGCTGTATCCTACAGTGTTGCAGAATATAATGATAATATTGCTTATTAGCAAGGTGAGATGTCAGATGTTACACATCATATGCGACTACTGTAAGACTCACTCGTTTTTTAAACTGTTATTTAAAAAATTAAAGACTTGGAAACTTTGTTTACCAACTATACTAAGACTCTCTCAGTGCCACATCAGAGTCATGCTACTACCACCTAACAGTCTTCATTAATTACCATATCCATAAAATAGTTGCACTTCTCACATCAACGTTAGTGAACTCGCTGGGCCTCTGTTTTGTTGTTTGTTTGTGTAAAACTTCAATTACGTCCGGTGTAAAGTGACAAAGGCGGGGTCTGTGAGACCAAATTATTACTATCTCCTCCAATTTAGTGTTGTATTTTGTATACAGACTAGTTTGTATTTGAAATGTTCAATTAAGTTTATACGTGTTTTTAGAATTTATTACAGAGCGGAATATAATAGAATTTGGACCGTTAACACTTAAGATATGTATATCGGTTTATAAAAACTTTATATCTATTAGATATAGATATAAGCTACCGCGGACTTTTTTGTAGATCATTTTATTCTACACAATTATTTCCTACATCATTTTGTTATATCTCTGACGGATTAGACAGCATACGCCATGAAAACGCGCTGGAGATAACTTTTTCCCTAACTTTATTCACTAATACTGTTATTGATCAGCTCCTAAACATGATATGTCCATGTTTAATACTCTTAGACCTTCCTCGTGAATCGACTTATTTAATGGTGAAATCGGCATCAAAATCCGTTCAGTAGTTTTTGCGGGAAATGGTCACAGACAGAGTTTTATAATATGATCCTTTTTTAGGAAAATAATGATTTAGGTACGCTTTAGGAAACTTTCGTGTTAATTGATTTTCTATTTGTAGCGATATAAAAGAAAAATGCGGCCTAAATTATAATATTGTGTCTAAAATAGTGAAATTTTTAATTTAAGATCGAGCGAGGTGGCGAATTGTTTGAAGGTGTGTATACGGGAAATTATTTGAATTCGCACCTTTTGTGCTAATTTTTAATTTTTTCTCGCCTCGCAGTTCTGCCGTTTCGCTTCAATTGGTAACCTAACACCCGTGTTTCTCATTTCGTCTTTTCATCCCATCCCTTGATAATGGCTTATTATGCGCCCCTTAGTGTTGTATTTCAATGCTTAATATTTGTAAAATTAACAATATAATTGGGCACTCGTCCAAGCAGCTTTCATACAAAACGCGCGAACAGATGTTGGTCGAAAAAAGGGCGGATGTACCAAACAAAATTCAATGGATCCCTAGAGCAAATTGATAGCATATTTTTATTTATCACATATCCTTCAAAATTCTGTTCAAAAATCGACTGTAATATCTATTAGTAATAGAGGTTAGATTTATTTAAAGGTTTTAAAGACTTAATCCCATTTGATTTAAAAAAAACTGATTGCATCCCTTAGAAAACGCATTCAAAAGTGAGATTGAATCCAAAATGGGCTATGTTAAAAATTCCTAATTTTGAAATCAAAGTTCTTGGAATTTTAAGTCGATTATTGCATGTCAAAGTTGTAGTGAAAAAGTATGTCCCACCCTTTTTGTGAATGTTACTTGTAGCGTATAATTACGACTTTTATGAAGTAGTTGGGTAAATACTAGGTACACATTTTTCTTCTGTTAACAAGGCACGACAGCATGGTTTACAACGGTAGGCCTTAATACTTATTATTAAGTAATTGTTGGAACTTCAAGGCTCATATACCAGAGAGCTAGGCAGAAGGTACTTTTACATGCTACGGTTCTGATGTATGTGCGGTTAGTTCGCCGTAAATACTTGATGGATTTGGTAACGATTTTCTCTATTAGATCGCCTGATTCATAAGGAACGTTTTCATATATAATTGACAAGCTTCTGTCCGTGGTTTCACGACAAATAGATCCAAAAATAAATAATCTCGTGGTTGTAATTTGCCCCTCCCCCGCCCGCTTTCGCGTTATAAAAAGTAGTATATGTCATTCTCTGACCTCTAAACTACCACTATGCAAAAAATCATGTCGATCCCGTGAAAAACAAAAACAAATCTATCCCACGGGAACCATACATTTTTCCCGCATAAAAAGTAGCCTATGTGCTATTCCAGACTATAATCTATCTCTGTGCCAAATTTCATCCAGATCCGTTTAGCCATTTATAATATTAGTGGATATAGTTTTGTGTAAATAAAAAAAATAACCCCTAAATTAATAGTCTGGTGGCATGAGGGCTGGCTCGTTCCTCGTACAAAAAAATGGCACCATGCCTGCCACTTGGGCTTAATTTTCAATATTTATTAGCTATAGTTTTTAATTAAGTAATTTTATATATTAATTGATGTACTGAACTGAACTGAATAAAAATAAATTTAAATAAAAAATATGACGATTAATATCGGTGAGGACAGCAAGTTTTTGATCAGATTTTTTTGGGGACATTAGACCAGCTCTTAAATTAACTTCTGCTTTCTGATTATTTTATTCAACCCTTTTTAAACTTGTTTTGGAGTGGGTAGAGATTTATGATGGACATAATATGACGATCTTGACAGGTCTTAGGGGAAACGTTAATTTTTGATACACCTTAATCCAATTCTTAATACTTATTTAATTTCATGGGGTTACTGAATGTACCTCTATTGTAATTCTCCCTTCTTATTTTTGGACCCTAATTTAACGATACCTCTGTCGCTTAATAAAATCCAAAAATTGCCGTCAAGTGATGAATTAACTTCGATTTTTTTATTTTTGAACAAATTTGGCATAAGTCTTCAAGTAATAGGGGAACATACATAAAAAAAAAGATTCCAACGAATTGAGAACCTCCTCCTTTTTTTGAAGTTCGGTTAAAAGACATTTACTTGAAGACGCATGGACCGATTTGGAAAATTTTGTTTGAAAGGGTTTTCTGTTGATGGGGGTCCCGGAGAAATCGAGAACTCTTCAAATTTTATAGGCACACTTGAAGCGATTTGGGTATTATTTTTTTATAGTGACTTATGCATTTGCTTTCGGAAAGCACACTTTTCAGTGCATCATATTTGAAGTCGGTACACTTTTTTTTAAAAGGCAATTATTATTTGGATTGTGTACACAACACAACACATCTTCACGGCCTTTTTACCTTGCAGTGTAGCCAGAGTGTGTCCATATTAAACAGTTTTTTTTTTCTTTCTTTACGAGTTCAACCAACGTTCAACTCCTGAAACCGTGTTACGGTTCCAGGGTACCCAGCGGAAGACCAAGTCTCCCTCGTTTAGCCGATGGTATTTGTGAGGCTATACCTAACGAGTGGCTAGTTCTGTTGAGATATATATTTAGATGGAAATGCCTCTAAGTGTGATTTGTCGGATTATGTACATAAGTTTTTAATTAAAAAAACCCATTGGTACATGGTCTGGATCTGGGTTTTTTTTTTATATAATACTTCAAGGAATTAAAATCGAGACGATAAGGGGACACAGGAAAATAAGTGATTCATTCAATACTTTTGGAGAAGTTTTCGGTAACAAATAGACGAAAAGTTTTACATTGCAAAAGTTCACTTCAGCTAGAAGATGGAATCCATTTTACTCTATCTGTCTCCTTTAACATTGTATAAACTTTAATAATTTTGAAAGCTTTCCTAATTTTCCACATTCAATGGGCCCCCAAAAACGTTTAAATGACAGGATTGGAATTTTGCTTTGATTTATGAAAATTTTCGGTATTGTGCGCTATTTGGAGAAAATGAAAAAAAAACTCAGTGTATTTTTTTTGACGACAGGTGTTTTTTACCTGATTCTTGCCTTCCTTTACATTCGTTTCAGCCAGTCTAAAATTTCTCAACTAATTGCTAAAAAAATAATTAACAAAACAAACACAAAGTGCAAGGTTAATCAACCTCTTTTCGTGCACAATAAATGTCACATAAATAAAAAAAAACTAATTCCAAAATCAAATAAACGACCAATTAACATATCAAGGGAAGCCATAAAAACAACTTGTATAGATACGACGAAAGTACGAACGGTCGACTAAAATCTGACATTATTTAATGGGCCGTATGTAAAAAACCGGTTAAAAATTATCGTTAGGGTTGTCAATTTCTTAAATAATTTTGGAATATAAAATAGTCTCCATTTTTGTTTGTATTTAAAGATGTACCACGGTCGTAAAATCTCCTGAAATACTGAATAGCGGAGACAGCGAGGCTGAAAAATGTCTCTGTCTGTGCTCATTTTTTAAGAGAATTTAATAACGAACAATTTTCATAATGCATATGTTACACTAAATGTTAACAGGAACGGAGATTAAAGGAGAAGGGAAAATATTTTTTTTTACTTTTTTTTAAATAACGTGTTACGGTTCCAGGGTACTAATTGTTAATTATAAAATTAAGCAAACCAATTTGTAAGTAAACTTAGGGTGTACTCAAAAATCCAATCAAAACTCCCTACCGTTTAGCCTAGAACCAATTGGAACGGTGCTGTCGCAAAAAATCCCTTAACATTATTATGTGCATAGCGACCTTTTTTCGACTGTTTAGCAGCTAAGCATTAACAGTATAAAGGAAAAACTAGTCGGCCAAAAAGGTAGCGCCAGCGCGCTTTTATGGTGTATACTGTCAGAGTCAGAGATACAACAAAATGATTCAGGAAATAATTATGTAGAACAAAGTGATTACAAAAAAGTCCACTGTATATCTATCTTAAGTATAATAAGCGTATTTATAAATTATGTTTTGTATAAGTATTCAAATGAAATTTTCTTTAAACCGACATTTAGGGGTCGCGACACTAAAAACGTTGAGAAACAGTGCTACCTGTTTAAAGTTAGAATTGGTTAGTTGGATTTAGTTTTAATATCTTCCTATTTTTTATTTTCTTTCTTCACGGGTTGTTACGGTTCCAGGGTACCCAGCGGAAGACCAAGTCTCCTTCATTTAGCCGATGGTATTTGTGATTTTTGTGAGGCTATAGCTATTAGTGACCAGTTCTGTTGAGGAAAATTTGGATGGAAAAGCCTCTTGTGGTTTGTCGGATTATGTACGTAAGTTTTTAATAAAAAAGCCATTGGTACATGGCCGGGATCCGGAATCGAGGCGGTGGCCTGCCTAGTTAGGTCTTAATCACTCGGCTACCGACGCACTTGTAATAATAATATCTAATTAATTTACCTTTCTTCTTCTATTCTTTACAGTATGGTTGACAACCCTACCCCCCGCTGTTGTATTTTTAGCTTGTACCGCTTTTCACATGCTTCGCTTGGCCCCGACATCAATATAAGTCTAATTTTTTAACTGATATTTTTTATCATTGACATTAAACTATGGCGTCTAATGCGATTCGGATCATAAAAATTATGTTAAATATCAATTCCAATTTTATTATAGTGAGCTTTGTTAATAGACTAAACAACTATTGGTTTGTTTTAATTTTATAGTTTTTTGTAAATAATTACATATTAATAAATTTATCATCACGCCTTTTATTCCAAGAGGGGTAGGCAGAGACAAACGAATGCCAATTGCTACGATCCTGGCATACCTCTTTCGCTTCTTTTACATTCATCATACCATTCATACCTTTCATACATGCTCGGTGTGTGAGTGTACTTTTAACATTTCCTTTCGTTTCTTCCATATAAATCTTTTTAGTCTATCTTTTGAACTACTTTGCGTTATCTCTTTTTCTCTTTCATGATATATTCACGCCTGACTGTATAGACTTAGAACTTAGACTTGAACCTGGGACCTCCATTACCTTGATTAAGCGAAAAAGGTATGACAGGATCGTAGCAAATGACATTCGATTGTCTCTGCCTACCCCTCTTGGGATACATGGAATAAATAGATAATTGTGTCGGTGACCGAGGGGTTCTATCCCGGATCCCGGCCATGTACCAATGGATTTTTTATAATTAAACACTTAGAGGCTTTTCCATCTAAATACCTCAACAGAACTGGTCACACCTCACAGATACCATCGACAAAAAAATGGGAGAAGAAGAAGCTGTTCCATGTATGAACACAAAAGTAATTTAGTAGTCTCAGCTGTACAGAATTAGAATACTTAGAGTACTTTAGAATATAAATAGTTCCTTAAAAAACCCGGGCAACGCCTTTCGCCTACTCTAGTATAGAAATAGGTATGTATGTATGTAGTTTTATTATTCACTTTTGTATAGAGGTTCACGCAACGATCGTGTCTTCAAATTCATGCTCGGGTGATTTTCTGTGGCGGCGCTATGTGATGGAATGTGAACTAGGGTTGTCACAAACTGGGTCCGATTTTATTTTCTACTAGCTTCGCCCGTAATTTTCCGGGAAACGTTTCCAATTTTTTTTTTACCTAAAAACCTTGTTCAGACTATTACGAACGTTTAAAAAAACTACCAAACCGTTCTCAAGTGATGCTTACCAACGAAGAGCACTTAGTTTTTTTGAAATATAGATTTGGAATGTCTGTATGTAAAGGAAATTAAGTGGTACAAAATTAATAAAAAAAAATCAGGAATTAGTGCTTTTGTCTTTCTCAATCATTTAAAATGATTGATTGTAATCAACTTTTTCGCGGTTTAATTTAGGTAGGTACTAAAGTAAATTAAGGGCATTATTATTAAAAAAATACCTAAATATGAATCAATTTTTTCGTCTGTTTATTCACGCAAAACTAATGAATTTACCGCAGTTGCAAAATGTAAGTGTATAAATTACTTTAAAAAAAGTGTACCGACTTCAAAAATTTGCACTGAAAAGTAAGAAATAATAAATATATTTTGTCGTAGAATTTGAAGACGGTTGGTGCCAAATTAGGATACAAAAATTAAGTAAACATTTATGAAGATCTGTTAAATATTATCTATGTTTGTATGTACTGATGATCGTAGGTCCTACCTAACGTATTGTCTAGATTAGTGAATTTGGGAACTAAGTTGTTTTTAATTTGGCACCAACCGTCTTCAAATTCTACGACGAAATATTTATTATTTCTTACTTTTCAGTGCAAATTTTTGAAGTCGGTACACTTTTTTTTAAAGTTAATTTATTTTTTCCTTTTAAGTGATTACAAATATCATTACAAATATAAATAATGGAAATCGGCTTGGCATTTCATCGAGTTATGACAAAAATTGACTTAAAATCAGTTTTTTTTTAATTACTGAAAAACTAATGAACCAATTTTTATGAGATAAAAATGAGACCGATCCGGAGGAATTATCTGTCTATTAAAAAAGAAATCATCTAAATCGGTTCATAAACGACGAAGTTATCCGCGAACACACATAAAAATATATGTATACGGTCGAATTGAGAAACACCTTTTTTAAATGCTATTTTAGGTTTTTGTCTGTCTGTCCAAACATTAGGTAGCCGAACTTAATTTTGATGAAACTTTCAGTGAACATAGTGAGGTATATGAAAAAATATAGACTTTTTATAGTTTTATTATCCTAACAAATATTATAAATGCGAAATAGTGTTTGTTTGTTTTGTTGTCCGTATTTCAGGCCAAAACGGTGCAACTACTGATTCTGAAAATTCTACATTATCCCCGAGTGCTATAGGCTATATTTTATTTTGTTCCAAAATGTCCACGGGCAAAGTCATGGCCGGAACACTTGTAAAAAATAATTTGCATTGATATCAAAATAACAAGATTAAAATCGTGGGCAGGATCTTTAACCTAATTGAAAATAGTGTCAACCCTAGCAGAAAACTTAAAGTTGGAGAGGGACAACATAAGTTATTATACTTTTGATACAACCTTCGTGTGGTTTGGGTCAGGTAGCGACTGTCGATACGCGCTACGATAGCGTCAAGAACCGTATTATTTCTATACTACTATTGCCTGCGACTTCGTTCAAGTTAAGGACAGGAAAATATAGGTGTGTGGAGTACATTTAATTGGCTAATTACATACTAGTGACCCGCTTAGTGGTCGAAATTTGACCATAATTAATTTTCCGAAATATGATTCAATGCTTCTGTGTGACAAAATTAAAAAAAATTGTAACACTGTGTGTAATTATATACTGGCAACATTTTAAAATTATTTGTAACGTAGTGGTTATATTCTCTCTGTTCTTTGGCGACAATCTTTACTCTATACGAGCCACCATGTTTGACATTGACAATAAACAATTAAATTTTAATTAAATTTAATTTAATGAATTTCTAACACATACTTTAACTATGTCATGTGACGCGCAACATGCTTAAAATGTGTAAAAAGGTTTGTCTTCACGTATTATTATTATAGAAGATTTGTCATGCCATAGATAGACCAATCCTTATTCATGGACCAAATCCACATTATGCTTAATAAACAGGCGGTGGCAAGGTCACATGTCGTCTTCTCTATAAAATAAATCAACGGATAGACGTAATTTTTTGCATAGAGATGGATGATCGGATATTTTTATCCCTATAACTCTGTCTGTCTGTTACGCTTTCACGACTAACCACTGTATCAATGTTGAAGAAATTTGATACAGAGAGAGCTTAAACCGTAGATGAGGACATAGAATACTAAATTTTTTAATCCAGCGGTATAATAGGGCATGAACATTAGTATGACTGCGAACAGCTAGTTGGTAATAATTTTGAAATCAGAAACAGATTTCAATTATTAGATTTATAATTGCCTTTTCAAAAATTATGCACTGAAAAGTGTGCTTTCCGAAAGCTAATGCACAAGTCACTATACAAAAAAATACCCAAATCGCTTCAAGTGTGCCTATTAAATTTGAAGAGTTCTCGATTTTTCCAAGATCCCGTCATCAGATCCTGACCTAATGACCAAGGGACCACCTGGGAAGTATACCCTTTCAAACAAAAAAAAAATTCAATATCGGTCCAGTCGTCTTCAAGTAATCGGGGAACATACATAAAAAAAACAAAAAAGATTCCGACGAATTGAGAACCTTCTTCTTTTGAAGTTCGGTTAAAAAGACATTTAAACACTTGAAATAATAGATATTCAATAAAAAGCTCAAAGACACGTTTAAAGTTCGCGTGTCGATTAATATAAAATACTTATAGCAAATAATTCAAACAATGCCCATTTGTTGTCTGTCGGTAACATGTGAGGTGTTTCCAACAATACATAAAATTGATGTTCGATGCTACAAGAGAAATAATCTCCTAAATGGAGGCTTTACAAAAAAAGGCTTTGCTATATACTACACCCATATAAGAGTATTAATAGCAAGTACTTGGACCATAGAACTTGAAATTTACAGTTGGCATGCATACAGTTATATTTTCTTAATTTAATCTAGGCAGACCCCGGGTTCGATCCCGGACCCGGCCATGTACCAATGGGTTTTTTTAATTAAAAACTTATGTACATAATCCGACAATCTAAATACCTCAACAGAATTGACCATTCGTTAGGTATAGCCTCACTATCATCGGCTAAACGAGGGAGACTTGGTCTTCCACTGGGTACCCTGGAACCGTAACACTGTTTCGGGAGCTATAAGGTAACCCGTGAAGAAAGATAGCTACAGGTACTTTTGCGGGCCGGTTTGGTCGGGCCCATACAATGGGTTACCGCACGTAGCCTGGAATTATGTATGCCTACTATTCATGCGCGGCGTTCGCCTTAGTACGTACGAATGTTGATAGGCTTAAACCTAAACACCTATGCAGTACTATTAAGTATTCACACCATATACGACACAAATAAGTTATTTTGTGTAATAGATGCGTTCTTACGCCGGAGGTTTTCAGTTGTTGTTGCTCTGCACACGCATTATTTGAGGCGGCTTGGACACAAGTAGTCTTCCCTGAGTCCAGGGTACGAAAAATACCGTCGGGTGTCTTGTCATGACGTGGTCAATGAGGTCGTAATTGAATGAACACCTATTTGACTAATGTCTTCTTGAAGACTTCTTGTTGGTAGAGTAATAATATTAGAATAGAAGACAGGTCAATCCTCAGTGGTGGCAAAAAAAATAAAAATGTGCTTAAATTGACTTGCGGCCGCTCTTCCTCTAAAGATAATAAATACTTATATATGTTAAATAAATAACAAATCTATGTATATTACGTGCAACAACAAGCTTAATTGCCACCTGCTCTGTTTAATAATGGATAACTGGCTAAAAGTGTACACTGTTACAGGTGTCTAATGTCTATGGCCACGCCCCAAAATATAAAGGTCGTGATGATGTGTGTGTGTGTGTGTGTGTGTGTCGCTACGTTACTATTCGCCTCTCCTTATGTCCATGTCATTTCTAACTTTATACACTCTATGCCATATGCGTTACAATAGAGAGAAACGAGGTCATTTGAGGCGAGATCGATCACCTGGACCACAACTTGTTTACATTCCAACTTCAATAATGTCTTGAGCAAACTAACTCCACTTTGTATGGAAACTTGTATGAAGAAGACTACCTACCCTGAACGAATATGAACTACTTATCCTTAAATCATTCTCCAAATTACCTCAGAAACTCAAAAATGTCATCGGCTAAATTAATAAGATTTCTACTTGTTAAACAAATAGAGGCAAAAGATATCCACTTGCTACGATCCTGGCATTCGCCTCATTCAATTTTATTTGCCATTTTAGGGATTCGTACACAAAATCCAACAGAAATCCTATTCCTATCCGCAGTCTGTCCGTCTGTCACAGAGCTGTATCTTTTGAACCGCAATGGTAGACACTTGGAATTTTTACAAACTGTGTATTACTAATTTTTTTACTAAACTATTTTTATTGTACGCAACCACTTAGCCGGTTTTTTTATTATTTTCAAATTATTACAGAATTTCTTTCTCATTTGATCATTTGATTTAAATCTAACGTAAATATACATTAAGTAAGTCTCTTATCATCCATTCTTTCCATATATCCAAACCATCAAAGCATCCCACTCTCTTATTATATTAAAAAAAGTTGTATATTTTGCCACTCAGTTACAAGCTGTTATTTCTTCCTTCCTGTATATCATTATTCGTCTGTCACCACATATGGGTGATATGGTAAATTAATTTAAAAAAATGGAGTGTGCCTTATGGTTCCTGAAAACCGTGGTTCCCAGGTGAACCTTCAAGAACCTGTTCATCGGCCCCAGCTTCGGACGGGTAACTTTTCGCCGACTTGATTCACTAATACTGTTAATACTCAGCTCCTAAACATGATAGGTCCATACAGACGCGACGGGAGACTTTATTAATATATTTGCTTTGGTGATACAGATGAGCTGCATATACATGTCAATGCAGTTGCGTTTTTAGAAAGCATGTTAAATTACATAAGTTGCTGCTAAATTGTGAGATCCTGCCAGATGGTATGGAAATATGCACGTGTGAAGTTGAAATCTATAAATAAATATAATGTTTGTCTATGATTTTAAAATATACAAACTAGCGACCTGGCCCCCGGCTTCGCACGTCTGCAATATGGGTTTATAACAATTTGAATACCTACATAAATACGCTTATAACTACTTATCTATTAGAGATAGATAGATGCTACCGGGAACTTTTTTGTAGATAATTTTATTCTACACAATTCTTTCCTACATCATTTTGTTATATCTCTGACGGATTAGACAGCATACGCCATGAAAACGCGCTGGGGCTAAATTTTTCGCTCTCCATCCGTCTGTCTGTCTGTTACCAGGCTGTATCTCATGAACCGTGATAGTTAGACAGTTGACATTTTCACAGATGATATATTTCTGTTGCCGCTATAACAACAAATACTAAAAAACATAATAAAATCATACAACAAACGTGATTGTTTTGCCGTTTTTATAGATAATGGTACGGAACCCTTCGTGCGCGAGTCCGACTCGCACTTGGCTGATTTTTTATAGTTAATTTTAATTATTATTTGTCCAAAATAGACTTTAAATTTGGAACGAAACTGCTCAATGAGTTTACATTAACTTTTTACTTCTTTACGTAGAATGTGTGATAAGGCCGATTTACATTGAGCCAGTAACTGACGTCAGTTCACTGTCGCGTCAGTGCTGACTCAAATATTCGCGCACGATATTTTTAGGAGACAGTCCGCTCCTCCCGCCACCCGCGCCAGCTAACTGACCTTGTGTAAACGCTGAAGTCAGTAGTTGGTCAGTCGCTGTCGTTTTGTTGTAAGACGAAAATGAAAACTTGAGGTTGATGCAGTTATACCGTGACAACGAATGCCTATGGGATATTAAATCACAAAATTATAGAAACCGAGACATGAATATTGAAGGACTTGGTCCTAATAAAATTAAAAATAAATTAAGGCTATAAGAGCAACTTATTATCTGGAATTGGAAAAAATACAGGATTTTCATAAGCAGAACCTCCACTTTATTTGTATTGTCTATTCAGCCGTTTTTTCTGTAATTCTCGAAAACTATTTTTTCCTTACTGACTTTACTAACGTGTGTACACTGTGCAGAAATAACCACGACTACCGACTTCGTGTAAACAGTCCACGTCAGTTCTCGGCGCTAGCACTGCCGTCAGTGACTGACTCAATGTAAAGACCGCATCCGGAACGATGTCATTAGACAAGAATGCGGAGTGAAAGATGTTGTTGTTACTAAAATGGGGAAAATTAGTTTACGCTGGTTTGGACACATTGAAAGAATGAAGGATGAAAGATTGACTAACAAGGTTTATATGGCTGAACTGAAAGGAAATGCTGACAGAGGACGACCTAGGTGACCTTTGAACATATAAAAAATGTATTGATCGATGGAAATATTAAAAGTACACACAATCGCTGAGCATGTATGAAAGGTATGATGAATATAAAAGAAGCGAAAGAGGTATGTCAGGATCGTAACAAATGACATTCGATTGTCTCTGCCTAGCCCTCTTGGGATGAAAGGCGTGATGATAGATAGATTTAGCAATTACAATATTGTTCTTTGTTTGATAACCAAAAAGAATTTCTATAATTTTTAAAATCCTACCCATATCATTACGGTAACTTTAACAAAGAAGGGATGGCAGCGCATTCATGTTAGTGAAAGAAAGCGGCAAACAGTGAAAGATAATTCAAAATACAAAATAACTCTAATTTCCTTTTCATATAAATTTTATTAGTAACATAATATTTTATTAAAAAATAACCCATTGCACCAAAAGGATACATCTGGCACCGCTATATGGCTTCGGTGTATAGAATTACGCGTTTCAAGGTATTCTTTAGAATTAACGTCGACGAATTCGTAAAAAGGTCTATATATGACTTACTATCGCTTGATAGAGACTTCGTATGTATTTTTTAAATCGCGTATATATCTATGAAGAAAACTCCCGTGCGCCATTTTGGGAAATGATTTAATCGTTTTTTACGATTATGTAAGTATACTAAAAATGTAGAACTATCTATCTATAATCACGCCTTTTATCCCAAGAGAGGTAGGCAGAGACAATCGAATGCCATTTATTACGATCCTGACATACCTCTTTCACTTCTTTTATATTCATCATACATTTCATACATGCTCGGCGATTGTGTGTACTTTTAATATTTTCATCGATCAATACATTTTTTAATTGTACAATAAAAGTACACCTAGGTCGTCCTCTGCCAGCATTTCCTTTCACTCTACGTAAAGACCGCATTTCCACAGCATTTATCTTACTTTCATGCTTTTTATTCCAAACCCAAGTCTCGCTTCCATAAGTGCTATAAGTGATGGAACTAAAAGAATTATTATTTAATGCAATACCAAGTTACAAGTAATTCTGACAAGGAAAAATGTTTACAATACAAACTTTGCCACTCCCTTTCTCTCCTTAGGGGTTGAATTTTGGACAACGCCAAAATACCTGTTTCATTAAAAGTTTTGACCTGAAAAAAAATCCATACAAACTTTGACACCGCTTCCGATGATAAGTCAGTCAATCGGGTCAGGACTTTTTATGTAGAGGTCATAGAGTACTAAAAATAAAGAGGGGCCATAGACGGGCTCCCCTCTCCGCCAATTTTGGCCATAAGGTTGACCATTAGGATAGTAATAAGTTAGTTTAGGTTTCGTTGGTATCGCGAGACATAGCTCTAGAAAAATAATGAATTGTTTTGTTTTTAAATGTGAAAGGCGATCTAGGACGTCTAATTTGTCTAATTTGTGTGGCTGTAATTTGCCCCTCCCCCGCCCGCTTTCGCGGTATAAAAAGTAGTATATGTCATTCTCTGGCCCCTAATCTACCACTATGCAAAAATCATGTCCCGTGAAAAACAAAAACAAATCTATCCCACGGGAACCATACATTTTTACGGAATAAAAAGTAGCCTATGTGCTATTCCAGACTATAATCTATTTATGTGCCTTTCATCCAGATCCGTTCGGCCGTTCTGGCGTGATTGAGTAACAAAGTGTATTTTTCTATTTTAACATTATCTCCATATAAAGAAAAAGCTTCTGCGACAATAAAACGAGGCCCCCTCCCCCACTAAAAGTGGCAGAAAAAAATGTTCGGTGATTTACTGGCTAAAAATAACCTATTCGAAGCCAAAGTTCCATTGCCATCTGCTCTGCAAATATATATCATAAGTATTTCGTGAAAGAAGTACCTATTAAAGAATTTTATAATTTGAAAGTTCTTCAAAGATTTCTGTTGCTTCCCTTGTGTAACGTATTGAATACTTGGAAAACTTTCTCTGGCAGGGACAATAACTTCAAACTACTTTGCAGTGAAAAGATTCTCTCGACGAATCTGTGAGAAAATGTATTAATAAATGTACTAAGAAGATTTTAGATCTCAAATACTGCAGGCGTAAGCAAAAACTACCAACTGAGCGTGAAAGCGAGCTTTGATTTGTTAAAAAAATCACAAATCTCATGCACCATAATAATATCTGTCATCCGAAATGAAGATCTCATCGAGAGCTTTCATTTTGGTAAAGACACGACCAGTCTAGGGTCAGTGGTTTTCGAAATATGGCCCTTTTAAATTTTGATCTTAAAATCGTCATAACCCAAAAAATAATATAATTTTTCAAAAAAGCGTCCCGCCCGAGGTAATATGTAGATATATTTTATGTAGAATTTAAAAAAAGAATGTCATGAATAAGACTATAATTAGGGTAAACAAGGTACCCCAAAATATACAATTTTAGAGCCTTTTTTAGGGTTCGCTGTCTGTCTATCCGTCTGTCACAGGGCTGTATCTTTTGAGCCGTAATAGGTAGACATGCGAAATTTCCACAGAGTGTGTATTACTATGGCCACTATAACAACCAATAATAAAAATAAAATAAAGTTAAAAATTTAAGGGGGTTCCCAGTCCCCATACAAGAAACGTGTTTTTTTCGGCGTTTTTTGCTCGATCATTATAATGGCAATACACACAAACGTCTCTATTGCATACTCAAAAAAACAACAGATAATAAAAAACCGGCCAAGTGTGAGTCGAAGTCGCGCTTTACTAAACTACTTTTATTCTACGGAACCCTTCGTGTGCGAGTCCGACTCGTACTTTGCCTTTTTTTTGAAACCGATGTTAATTTTTTTAAGTGATTTTTTTTTAATACAATTGTATCTTAAATCAAATCTAAAGATTAAAAATAACTAAATAAACCAGGTCCGCGTGGAATAGTGGCAAGAATACTGACTGCATTTCCCCGCTGAATCGCTATGCTGATTCGTTGAGCGAGGAAGGAGCCAGCCCTCTTGTCATCAGAAGAGATGATCAGTCGAGGGGATACATCTTTAATAAAAATTTTGGCATGTTAATTTATACAAAACATGAATCAATTATAGATAGATCAATACCTAAAAACTATAACAAAATCCGTACAGTAGTTTTGGAGAGAATCACAGACAGACGCGGCGGGAGACTTAGTTCTAATAATAATACAATGATGTTGTATGGGAACACGGAAACCGCTCCCTCAAAAACAAACATGGCTATGTTTTTGTCGTTTCCTTGCAAAAAATCTTTCGTCACCGTCATAAATTAAATGCGATTCACTTTGTGTCTCTTCTGATTTGTTATTTAAGGAGTTTTTTCAAGCATATGACACAACCACCGCCTGATGTTAAGCTATAGTGGTGAGTCTACGGCAGTTTCGTTGTGCTTATGAGGTTAAAAACGTTTTAAAAGAGTTGCCAAATAGTTTTTACAATAGATAAAAGTTAACATTTCAAATGTTCAAGTCATTTGTATGGATTACTACTATGGATTTGGCCGACTAACTACTAACTAAACACTAATAGTCGGCATATCCCTATACTATTTAGCCTAGGGCAGCGTTTACAAACATACAAAACTAACACATCTTCACGATCTTTATATACCTTGCAGTGTTAGGCCAGTGTCAATCTTTTGCCACTGTTGCTGCACTTAATGGAATATCTACGCAGATGTGTTATGAATATGTGTCAATTTTAGAGGTGCATTACGCGTTTTCCGAAGTACTAGAAAATTTTATATTATTCAGAGGTATAGGTTACCCAGGGTCCCCAGTTTGGGGCCAAAGAAATATGTGTGTTTAAATATAATATTACGGAATAATATTTAGTTTGTTACACATGACGGAAACTATGCCAAGTTTCTCCACGCTGTATTTTATAAATGTACGAAGAAAATTGGATGCGTTATCTTTAGTTAAAAAAAGCTGAAAAAAGGTTTCAAACTATTTCCTAACGCTATTTTGTAGTTTACTGACTGAAATCTGTGTAAGAATTATTTTTAGTATATTTTTTAGGTGTCATTTAAGAAATTGGAACTGTGAAGAACGTTTGCATATATGTATTTGGCGATTCTTAACTCCAATAGGAATCCAACCCCAAATAAAAAATCATTATTGATATTATGGAAAGTTTTATAAAAATGCATTCATCAATAAATTTCAGAGCATATTCTGGTCAAACACCCAATTGAACAGTTTATTTATATATATCGTGTAAAAAACATATTATACCACTTAAATATTAATATTATAAACCTTTTAAAAAAAAGTGCACCGACTTCAAAAATTTGCACTGAAAAGTAAGAAATAATAAATATTTCGTCGTAGAATTTGAAGACGGTTGGTGCCAAATTAGGATACAAAACTAAGTAAATATCTAAGAAGATAAAGATCTGTTTAATATTATCTATGTTTGTATGTACCTACTGATGATCGTAGGTTCCTAATGAATTGTCTAGATTAGTGAATTTAGGAACTAAGTTGTTTCTAATTTGGCACCAACCGTCTTAAAATTCTACGACGAAATATTTATTATTTCTTACTTTTCAGTGCAAATTTTTGAAGTCTGTGCACTTTTTTTTTAAAAGGTTTAAGTGATTTTGCTGCCTTGAGTGACAAATAATAACGCAACTAAAAAAATATTATGGAAAATTAAAAAAAAATACCGCTGTGAATGTGATTTGAACCATGTGCTTGTGCATCCTATGCACCCCATTACATTTAATCGCTACACCATCGTCACGAAAATTGACAACTTCGTGTCAATAGCAACCGTTGCTAAGGCTTTTTCTGATACATAATTTTCAGCCGTTTAATTACTGAATTTCTGAAAAAGTACTGAACCGATTTTCGTCATATGTCTGTGAGATAATGTCGATAAATTATTATGTCTTAAAAAAAATAAGTCGTCAAAATCGGTCAAGAAAAATGTACTTATAAAGTCAGTTTTTTCAAAATTTCTGAAAAACGAATGAACCAATTTTTATGAGATAAAAATGGGACCAATCCGGAAGAATTATCTGTCGAATAAAAAAGAAACCATCAAAATCGGTTCACAATTGGGGGAGTTATCGATGTACATACATACATAAAAAAAAAAATACGGTCCGAATTGAGAACCTTCTCCTTTTTTTGGAAGTCGGTTAAAAATAACAGAGATTCTGCCTAACCCTATAGGAATCAAGCGTGAAGGTCTGTATAAATTATTAAGACAAAACAGAAATTTTAAATTACCGTGCGTTAAGTTTTTTGTCATTATTTAAAAAGTAACATTTAGATTTGTAATATTGGACAATAATCCCAAAATCCCGACGTTTTGAAATTTTGCCCAGATATTTTAGTATTCCCATCTGTCAACCATAGATGGGCCTAAGGATATCTGTTTCCTTTGATTCGGAGAAAGCTTGAACCCTAGGCAAGGACATATATGTTACTTTTTTAATAAGGGATGAAATTTAGTATGGGCTAGTGCAGAATATATTTCGTACATCGGTGGTTTAAGAGTGCATCTAGTATATCAAGTGTTGAGACGAATCTTGTTTGTGCCGAGAAATTTTATAGGGAATTTATTGCAATCGACTTTATTTTTTATGTTTCCGTGCCTTATTTGTAGATATTTTAAGAATAAGGCAGCCATACTCCATGAAAGCACGCTTCTAGAAATAGGTTTAAATTGTGTGGTTACAATTTATCTATCATCACGCCTTTTATCCCAAGATGGGTGGGCAACCGAATGCCATTTGCTACGATCCTGTCATACCAATTTCGCTTCTTTTATATTCATCATACCTTTCATACATGCTCGGCGATTGTGTGTACTTTTAACATTGCCTTCAATCAATATTATTTTTGGTAAAGGTTCTAAGTTTGGATAGGGGGTTATCTATCAAATCAATTCTAAAAATTCTTTCATAGGCTATATTTTAACGGGCGAAGCCGGGGTCTGAGAGTACACCTAAGTGTTCAATAAAAGTACACCTAAGTTTTCCTTCACTTCTGCCATGTAAACCTTTTTACTGTGGTTTCCTGTTAGTTGAAAAGCTGCACGCGGTTTCTGTATGTGAACTTTGAGGTTAAAACTAGGTCCCACTGAGCTAATGAGTTGCAAGTTTCATAGTTGTTTATTAATTGTTTTATGAAGTGGCGAAGTATGATAAACCCGTCCCGACTTCTCCACAATATGGGTTATAATATGCTACCGCGGACTTTTTGTAGATAATTTTATAATAAAAAATCTATGTACATTATCCGACAAACTTTACAAAGAGGATTTTCCATCTATATACCTCAACAGAGCTGGCCACTCGTTAGGTATAGCCTCAAAAAAAATATTGGCTAAATGAGGAAGACTTTGTCTTCCAGTGGATACCCTGAGGCCGGCAACGGTTCTCGGAAGCTGTAAGGCAACCCGTGAAGATTTAAAAAAAATTAAAGAGGTTATACCCCTCGACTCGACTGATCATCTGTTCTGGTCTTCTGGTGACAAGCTGGCTCCTTCCTCGCTCAACGTATCAGCATCGCGATTCAGCGGGGAAATGCAGCCAGTATTATTGCCAATATTCCATGCGGACCTGGTTTATTTAGTTATTTTTAATGTTTAGATTATATTTAAGGATAACTAATCTATACTAATAATAAAGTTTAAAAAAGAGTTTATTTGTTTGTTTGATTGGATTTGAAAGATTATTTTTGCTTTTAATAGCCCAATTCTTGAGAAAGGTTTGTAGGCTATATAACATCACGCTACGACCTAAAGGGGTAAAGCAGTAATCATTAACGCGGGTGCAACTGCAAGGCAGTTAATTAATATATACATTATACATCTATTATTACATTCAAACAAAAAAAAAATCAAAATTTAGACAAAATCGTATAAGAATGTTCTCTTGTACTTGAAACCATTATTTTGAAAACAGGGATTGCAGCGACCGCAGAACAACAAAACCCGTCTGACAATGCATTTTTTCCCGGAATAAACACCGTCGCAAGTGTTTTCAATGATTTTGAAGATAAAAACCTTGCAGTGGAAACAAAAGGCTTTTGTGCGCTTTGTAATTATGAGGAAAAAAACCATTTTAGAAATTGTAAAGAAAAATTTATTGTTCATAGAATTAATTCGTTACGTTAGCTTTTAATTTATGAATGAAACTAGCGACACCACCCCCGGCTTCGCACGGGTACAATATGTGTTTACAACAATTTGAATACCTACATAAATACGCTTATAACTTATCTATTAGAGATAGATATATATGCTACCGCGGACTTTTTTGTAGATAATTTTTTTCTACACAATTCTTACCTAAATCATTTTGTTATATATCTCTGACGGATTAGACAACATGAAACGCGTTGTAGCTAACTTTTTCTCGCCTTGATTAACGCTCAAGGCTCCGGCCTCCGATATCCATAATTTTTCTGAGGTAAACTATTCCCAATTTCTCTGTAAATCCACCTGTGTCACTGTAATTTAGCATAGTTACTTATTCAATAAATCTAAGTAAATTAGCTGTTATTTTTTCAATGGTTTTTTTTAATTAAGAGCTTTGTGATTGTAAAATTAACCACCCATTTTCCCTATTCAATTAAACACGTTAATTGAACCTGCGACCGCAACAAGTTAAAACTATCGATTAGGCAGACGACGACCTATGTGTACTTTTAAACCTGCGACCGCAACAAGTTAAAACTATCGATTAGGCAGACCTATGTGTACTTTTATTTAACATATAAAAATATTGACCGAAGACAATAAAATACACACAATCCGAGCATGTATGAAAGGTGTGATGAATATAAGAGAAGCAAAAGAACATTAGATTGTTCCGCTTACCCCTCTTGGGACAAAAGGCGTGATGATAGCCAGTGGAGGGTGGCAGAGGTAATGAAACATAGGTACCTATTACAATTTGTCATTGCCTAAAACATTGAGCAGTTTTTTTTCTTCACGGCTTGTCTTACAGCTCCCGAATCCGTGTTATCGGTCCCAAGGTACCCAGGGAAGACCAAGTCTCCCTCTTTTAGCCGATGGTATTATTGAGGCTATACTTAACGAGTGGCCAGTTCTGTTGAGAGTGTTGAGGTATATTTAGATTTAAAAGCATCTAAGTGTGGTTTGTACCTACATAAGTTTTTTAAATTGGTACATGGCTGGGATCAAACCGTGGTCCGCCTTGTTATATACTAAGAGCCTTAACTACTGGGCTACCGACTCAAGTCGGAGATATAATGAATAAATTACATAATTTGTATGGTTGAAGTAAAAATCATTGAAAAAAAATGTTTAATTATTTATTTGTGTTGTAAAATCCTTATGCTAAGTTTAAAGTAATCAAGGAAAAAAAACCCATCTTCTTCGTCTTCTTTTTGCCTGGTTCAATATTGAACAGAACAGGTGGCAAGCATGTTGCTGCACTTAATAGACCTAGATGTGTCACTAACATTTCTTATTTATAGAAGAAGTTTGGACGCTTTACGTGCCCTCTGAAGCACGAGTTTGGCACGAGTGGGAATTGTACCCGGGACCTCCCGGTTTCAAGTGAACGCTCTACCAATTAGGCTATCGGCTCCTGTATATATTTGTTTTGTAGAATATTAATATTTGAAATATTTTCTACATTCATGTTTTCAAAATCACATCGGCGCCGGCTGACATGCAAATGACAAACTCTATACGAGCAATTAGGTTTACATACCGGTACGAAACCCTGGCCTGGGGCAAGGGGCCCTCGCAAATGTCACTTGATTGTGTTTGACCGGGGGCTATATTCTATATAGTGCCTATGTTTTGTGATTCGTCTCCTTCTATCATATTGATTGACATATTTGTTAGAGAAGGACAAAACATGCATAATTAAACTACATTTTACTTCGCACGGGTACAATATAGATTTACAACAATTTTAGAATACCTACGCACTTTTTTTTCTTTATTATTTATAACACATAACAATATTAAAACTTTAAAGATGGTCAACATGAGCAGTACATCAGTGGATTAACATAGACTCAATTAGCACAATAAGAAAATTATTTATTAAAAAAAATTTTTTAGATGTATTTAATAGTTTTAGCGTTGTGTTGTTCATTGTTATATATTTTGTATGCATGTTGTGTGTCTTGTGTACCCACAAAGTCCACAACTGTCGACAGACCATTTTTAAATAAATAAAATCAAATAAATAAAAATAAAACCTTAAATCTAATCTAAACATTAAAAAATTAAAAATAACTAAATAAACAAAAACAAACAAAAACATTAAAAAACATAAAAAATAAATTAAAAATAACTAAATAAACCAGGTGGCAAGAATATTGGTTGCATTTACCAGCTGAATTCACAACATTTCATTTTTCGTTAAGTACCAAAATTAAAAATCCGTTTGGAGATCTTCATACACATATTAAATTTTTTTTTATTCAGTGGTTTAAGAGATATTTTGAAAAAACTACACTGTGTAACGAGTACGGTTCAAAGCTACTATACTCTCTGCCTACAAAGGTAACTGGCAATAAAAAGTATTAGTTGTAGTTGTAAAAACAAAACAGGATACAAGGGGACTACTGATGGAGCCATAACACGAAAAAATAGAATAGAATAGATACAAGGGAATTTAATTTACGTGCTTCTCTACCCATCTTTGTTAATGAAAGTGAATAAAATTTAATTTTAAATTAATAAACTCAAAAATAATAGTTAATTTATCAAAAAAAGATTTTTTTAAATGTTTTAATTCGTCTAGACTGTTAATTATTTTATCAAAAGAAAAATTTCTTTAGAAAGTAATGCTTTATTCCCACCTCAATTTTATAATAACCCTAGACAAGTTCAATTCTTATAGAACCAACATTTTTTGTGACTGTTACCTGCACCACCCAGCGATGACAACTCTTCCTCTTTTAGCCGATCATATTTTTGAGACTCAGTAAATGTAATTTGTCGGAATATATACGTAACCGCAAAGTGTAGCAACAGATTTGACAGTTTTAGGATGACACCTGTATAAATGTGAACATTGTTAGAAAGACTATCGTAAAGAGTTTTTTTACATAACCTATTTTACATTTACAGTGATATTATATTTTTTACAAAACACACTTGCCCATAAATGGTTTAGTAAAAACTAGCTGTTCGCTCCGAGCTTCGTCCGTGGGACCCAAATATACTAACTTTCATCCCCTACTATACTCCCTTAGAGGGAAGGATTTAAAATAAAGTAGCTTATGTCCTTCTCTAGGGTTGCAGCTTTCTCGATTTCCAATTATATCAAAATCGGTTCAGTTTCAGTTTAGCTGTGATTGTCCTCGACCATCCAAACAGGATCTCAAACTGTAGGTCAAAAAACTCCATAGCTGGAACCATATGTGGCCCCATAGTAGGTACCCACAGAAGACAAGGTTTCCGCATTTAGCCGATGATATGTTATAGCCGCCAGTTGAGATCTAAAGGCATTCGAATACTTTGTCAATTTACTGTTGAAATATGTTAAAGATTTGCCAATTATGTACATATATACATACATACATAAAGTGTATTTTTTTGACTTGTCTTATTTGGTAAACAAACTTTGCATGTCTATACACTTCAAAATACACTTTACATACATACACACCTTCACGGCCTTTATACCTTGCAGTGTGACCAGAGACACGAGTAACAGTGTCCACTTTTTGCCAGTTGTCCATATTGAACAGAACAGGTGGCAAGCCTGTTCCTATATGAACACTGACCACACCGTAATATATCTTTTACAAAACACACTTGCCCATAAATGGTTTAGTAAAAATTAACAATAAATTGTCCCCGACCATCCAAAATGTCGGTCGTATCCTTAAAAGAAAGTCGCCCGCTGGGACAAAAATGTCTTCTCTTTTAAACAAAACGAAAGAATCATTCGTCAGATATTTCTTGAGAAATGTCTAAGGATCCCTTTTGTTTATGGCCCTTTTAGAATTTTAATTGGCTCGACGAAAGTCCACGCGTGTGTCTTTACAAATGTGCTTTGGTTCCGTATGATTTTTTAATTGCTTCGTAGTCTACATAGAATTAAAAGGGTAAAATAAACCTTTTAAAAAAAAGTGCACCGACTTCAAAAATTTGCACTGAAAAGTAAGAAATAATAAAAATTTCGTCGTAGAATTTGAAGACGGTTGGTGCCAAATTAGGATACAAAATTAAGTAAACATCTAAGAACATAAATATCTGTTCAATATTATATATTATGTTTGTACTGATGATCGTAGGTTCCTAATAAATTATCTAGATTAGTGAATTTGGGTACCTACTAAGTTATTTCTAATTTGGCACCAACCGTCTTCAAATTCTACGACGAAATTTTTATTATTTCTTACTTTTCAGTGCAAATTTTTGAAGTCGGTGCACTTTTTTTTAAAAGGTTTATTTTACCCTTTTAATTCTATGTAGACTACGAAGCAATTAAAAAAATTTTATGAGATAAAAATGCGACCAATCCGGAAGAATTATCTGTCGATTAAAAAAGAAACCATCAAAATCGGTTCACAATTGGCGGAGTTATCGATGTACATACTTACATAAAAAAAAAATATAAAAAAAAAAAATACGGTCCGAATTGAGAACCTTCTCCTTCTTTTTTTGGAAGTCGGTTAAAAAGCGACCGTCACAGTGATTATTTTTTCACAGATATAGTTGGAGGGCCGAAGTTCTTATTCTGTGGTGTGACCTAGGAAATCCTTCTGATAAATTATTATGTCATATTTCAAACAATTCCACGGGCGAAGCAAGGGCGGAAAGGTAGTCCTTAATATTGCTTCTAAAAAAATCTTGCCTTACAGCTCCCGGGAACCGTTGCCGGCCCCAGGGTACCCAGCGGAAGACACAGTCTTCCAGCTCTGTTGAGTTATGTAGATGGAAAAGCCTCTTTGTACGGTTTGTCGAATAATGTACATAGATTTTTTAATCATAAAAAACCCATGGTCGGATGTGGGTATCCAACCCGGGACGTCTCAATTGTGAGCCGACATCTTTCCCACTCGACCACCGACGCCCCATAATTAGCTTCTTCCCGTGGATTAAAAGAAAATATAAAAGAATATAAATGATCCCGAGGCTGTATTACGTCTAAACGGTCAACACAGTTGCCAGCAATGACAGTCATACTATGCAATACATGACACCATTATCATAAAGGCCCGGCAATATGTGTTGCTGGTATTGCCAGACGAAAATGCTCCAATGTTGCACGGCCAGCTCTATTGTTGTATCGTATCTCTTTTGTGCTGTATGGACTCAGTTCCTTTGCCTGATCCTGAAAAGGAACAAACATAGAGTACTAAGCCTATGGAGAGGCCATAGACGGGCTCCCCCTTAGCCAATTTTTTCCCCTTTGACCAGTTAAACTGACCAGGTGCGCAGTAATAAGTTACCTTAGGTTTCGTTGGTATCGTTTTGTGTCACGAGACAGAGCTCTAGGAAATTAGTTAATTGTGATATTTTAAATGGCACGTAAAGCCGGCGTCCGGTCACCAACCCGCCTGCCAAGCGTGGTGACTATGGCAATTCCTCTCAATGAGCACCACTAAAAATGGTGCACCTAGAGGGAGACCATGATCCAGCAGTGGATCTTAAAAGGTTGATGATGATGAAATGGTAAAGGTGATTTAGGACGTCAAACTTGCGGGAACATAGTGTTTCCAATCAATAATTATAATTATTAATAATCATCATATAACGTAAAATCCGTTGCGAAAATAAAACGACAGAAAAATACAGTGGTACAGGGGCTAGTACTAGGCGTTTACCTCCCCTCCCGCCAAAAGTGGCAGAAAAAATTGTTCGGTGATTTACACGCTTCACGTCTCCTTTGGTATATACTCAAACAAAAGGAACAAATTAACAAAAAAAATAAAAATATCTTTGGTCCAATTTTGAAGTCCAGTTCCAGGTCCAGTTGATTATCAAGGTTTATAAAGTATCACGCCTATTGAAGTAAGGTCGAATCCATTTTTTTTCTTTTAAAACAATATTATAAGCCGCTGCGATGCGTATGATTTCGTCAACCATTGTTGCCCGTGTATGTGACAAAAGGGGCCATACTTTTACCGAGATATTCATTTTCCAGCCATAATGCTGCAGTAAAATGTTTTTATTCAACCGGGTAATAGTTAAAGATATTATAGCCACATATTGCAGTAAAGTTATGGTATTATATCGTTAAGTATAGCTTCACAAAAAGCAGCCTAAAGAGGCAGACTTAGTCTTTCGCTGGGTATCCTGGGACACACGGTTTCGGGAGCTGTAAGGCAACCCTTGAAGAAAAAATGTTTAAAAGCTGCTTTTCTTTCGCCAGGTAACAGTTTATTCACATCTAATATGTCAATATTACATCAAACTTTGGCGGTGTATAATACGGGGCTTATTAATTTCTGTAATTTCTTTCGCGGTATTAAAAAGATTGACGCACAACCGCTTAAATTCGTTCAAGGGTTCAATTTAAGAAATTGACATGCGGAACTATGAAAACAAGAAAAAACTCTTGATCGACGTATGAATTTAATATCCTTTGAAGTTTTGATTTCTTTTAATTTAGATTCAATAAATTCAAGTTTCTTTTATATTCATCTGATATTTTACATATAAATCCTTATATCTGCGTTTATGTTGAATTAATTTGAAAAGAATGAAGGACGAAAGATTGACTAAAAGGTTTATATGGCTGAAGTGAAAGGAAATGCTTGCAGAGGATGATCTAGGTATTGAATATATAAAAATGTATTGATCGATGGAAACACATATTAAAAGTACTATATCCGAGCATGTATAAAAGGTATAATGTATAAAATATATAAACGATTAGAAAATTAAAATCGATTTCAAAAATATTGTCTGAATGTAAGAAATAATTAAATATTTAGTTGTAATTAGGAAATGCAAAATATACATGTTGCGGGACTAATCTGGGTCGAAAAATTTGCGGGATCCCGCTGGACTGGCGGGATTACAGAGAAGCGTGGTACATACGTGTTTCTCTAAGATGCGGGGGCGCCGAGCCCTAGGGGAACGGTGTGAAGGCGTTTGATTACTTATATTTTGCCAGTTACAACTTTTAATTATGACGCAATGCAATGATTTATTCATTGAATATTGATTGTCATAGAATATATAGATAAATCAAAATCAAACTGAACTTTATAAGAAATAATATTATTTTTGGAACCATCGGGCCGGGTATACCCTGCAAACACCTGCGACCTTTTCTAAGAATTTTATTTTTTATATTTATTATATTAATAAACCATTTAAAATGTAACAAAAAGCTTATTTAATTTGGGTTAAAATTAAAACCGTGAAAACGAGGTCTATTAGGTCTTTATTTTACGATTATTTACGATTGATTTCAGAGGTTTAAATCCCGCAAATACCTGGATCCAACGGGATTAAGATGGTTCAGTCCCGCAAATACCGGGATTGAAATTATTTTGCGGGATTGCATTCCCTAGTTGTAATGCTTTTCATTGCATGTTATATTAACAATTTTACATATTAATTACCATTTTTGAAGTGAAGACTTCTTTAGGCGTGTTGAGTGATTTTTGATTGCGAAAAATCTTATGGGTTCATGATATGTTTAGCTAAGGTATGAACAAGCCCGTGGAATAGCTATAGCAGCGCCATCTATCCGCTGAACCGTACCGGGCTGGACCCTACCCAACAAACAACAACTACCGACAACAACAGATACATTAGATAAAATAACATATGGATTCCACTTGAATATAAAATCACAGACATACACTACTTGTATAGATATATGCCACCGTATGGTGCGTATACCTTGGATCGCATATCGCACAAATGTATCCATACTGTCAGAGCTGAACATCATGACTGGCAACAACCTGGAAAAGCTTGTGGAGGGAAAGAGACCTCGAGGACGAAGCCCCAAACGATGGTCCAAGTGTCCGAAAACCTGGACACCTCTATCACAGCCCTGCATCAGGCAGAGGAGAAGCTGATGAGTCACGATCCAGCAATGAGGAACTGACTGTGGAAGACAATAGATTATATTACAAAGCGGCTCATATATATTTCATTCAGAAAGTTTTAACTGAGGCATCATAACTATAAGTTATTGTTACAAATGATGTACAATTGAATTTGTTAGTTTAGGCAACAAATTTGTAACGAACCCGGATTAAAGGGACAATTGTGTAAAATAAACTGAAGCAAGCGTACATTTGAATTTCAGGGTTTGTTCTATTTAATTAAAGATATATACACATACGTTGGATAGACTGTTCAACGGACCTCTCAAGCCGTGAAAAGTTTAAGAAACAATTAATGAAATAGAGTCATAGGCAAAGGAGATCCCTACATTTGGGCCATTTTTTTTATCTTCGCGAACAGAACCGATAATACCCACAGTTGTTAGATATAATATATAGAACTAAAAAATCGTGGTCCAGTATTTTTAGCTCTTGAATTAATAGTTTTCAGATTTTGATTTTGAACACCTATTTCAACATTATTTGTTGCTGGTTGCTGGCAATAATTATTTACCTACCTGTCACTTTCAACTTGACTGACATTGTTTGACTGATTGTTTTGTTTACCCTATTTTAGTAGGTTGTTTTATTAATTATATTTTATCTATTTATATTGAATAACATAAGAAATAACGAGAGAAATAACAAAAACCGACAAAAACAGAAGCTAGCTAGCGAACTGACAGCCTGACTGACTGACTGAACTGGCTGACGACGGCTGACTTAAGTAGATACGTTCCGAAGCGTAAACATTTTATATTAGTGTTACTAGTGTTTAAAACATTATAAGTAAAAATACGTGTAAAATACGGCCGCTAAAAATATAAGATTAATTTATTTTGGTTCGCCCATTTGTGACCTTTATTAATATATATATCTCATGTCGGCAGTCGGTTGGTGCCAGACATTGCCCGACACTAGCCCAACTATGTATGGGAATATGTTGATCTCCTTTTTCCGTCACTTCTCTTTGTTTATTCTATGTGTGATTTACACCGCTCTTTTATACTATATATTGAGGCAACTACTAAAAGTACACACTGAGAATAGTATCAAAATAATTTAAACCTTATTTCGTATACATTTAAGCGTTACGTAAATTAGAGTTTACAAGTCTTGTTGAAATTATATAATAGCGCCATTATAAACGACAAAATTTTAAAAATGTAGGACAGACAAGTATTTTATGTACGTGCGAACATAATGTCTCATATCATGGTTCACAACATGTAAAATATATTAAAGAAAGATTAGAGATTAATATCTGGCCGGTAATATGTAAGCAAATACGCAATCTAGCTCGCGACTCGTTTACAAATGTACTTTTACCCGCTTGAGCGGTATATTTTTTGGCCCCGATGAATACTGATACAAGTCTCTGTTTAATTTATAGGATAAAAACCGCGTATCTGAATCGAGTTATGAATGTTTAATTTGATAGTGATCTAATTGCTTTTAGCACCGAGTTCTTATCTATATACTACCGACACCACCCCCGGCTTGGCACGGTATGGGGTTACATCAATTTGAATACTAATACACAATTATTTCCTATATCTATCTATCTATCTATCATCACGCCTTTCATCCCAAGAGGGGTAGGCAGAGACAATCGAATGTCATTTGTTACGATCCTGACAAATTTTTTTTGCTTCTTTTATATTCATTATACCTTTCATACATACTCGGCGATTGTGTGTACTTTTAATATTTCCATCGATGAATGCATTTTTTATATGTTCAATAAAAGTACAATTAGGTGGTCCTCTGCCAGCATTTCCTTTCACTTCAGCCATATATATAAACTTTTTTAGTCAATCTTTTATCCTTCATTCTTTCAACGTGTCCAAACCAGCGTAAACTATTTTTCTTCATTTTTGTCACAACATCATCTTTTACACCGCATTCTTCTCTAATGACATCGTTCCGGATGCGGTCAATACGCTATATATATTTCCTATATAATTTTGTTATATCTCTTTCGGGTTAGACAGCATACGCCATGAATGCTCTCTGGGGCTAACTTTTTCACCGACTTGATTTACTAAATTATACTGTAGCACTCTTATTAATAAACTCGAAGTAGCGACGTATTAACTAAACTGTATTTCGTCTCCGTCTAACAAATCTGCAATTAATTATGATAGACGGAGACGAAATACAGTTTAGTTAATACGTCGCTACTTCGAGTTTATTAATAAGAGTGTTAATGTTTAGTTCCTAAAATTATGATATGATGTTTAATACCCGTAAACCTTCCCGGAAAATCAACCATCTAATAGTGAAGACCGCAACAAAATCCGTTCAGTAGTTTTTGTGTAAAAAGGGCACAGACAGACAGACAGACACGACGGGAGACTATGTTTTATAATAAATGTTGTGATATATCAAAAATACGTATTTGTTTCTACTCATAAATGTTATCTGGTTGCTTTTATCACAGGGTTCTTACCTACATTATCTTACATATCATCATTCCCTTTTAAATTTAAGACACATGCTCGATGGCTAGAATCTTCTAGTATTTTAAACCTCACTTGAGCTAAATATAGCCAATATTATAAGACTTTATAGACTAGACAGTTCGGAGGAGAAAATACTTATACTACTTTTCATCGCCACCATATTTGATAGCGTATGGCGTATTTCCTAGCAGATATTATATAAAATTGAATTCTTCGCCCATCAGGCGATATCGTTCCTACGTGCTTGGATCAGATAGAAATATTATCATAGGAAAGATTTTTTATTTATATAAATCTTCAGGAACGACCAAAGGGCAAAAGGTACGATTTTATTAACGACAATAATGAATACTTCATCGTCCACAAGTTAGCTATGCTATGAAAAGACCTTTTTTAAATGTAGGTATAAATAAATATATTTTCAAAACACTTGCTCGTAACGTGACTCTTATTACCTCACTTTTAGACCCATAATCCCATATATTAATCACGCGTGCTTTTTTTTTTACAATTACAGCACAAGTGTTATAATATAACCCAATGAAATTAAATTCGTACAAGATTGCAAATTGTATGTGTGTTATTTTTCAACCACGACTATATTGGCTGTTTGGCGAAGTTACCCGTGCTTTATCTGTCACCTGTGTACTTCAAGTGGCGAAGAATACGTAAATTTGACTTCATGAAGTTTGTTTTTTTCCTCGCAAGTGTATTGAAAAACTCGTATGAAATGCGTGTGCATTGGTCATTACATACTCAGCTTTCTTATCGTAATGACCAACATAGCACACTTGTATCATAATGTACTATTACGCAATCTACTTGCAAATGTTCTATTTATAGAGCAACGAAATGACGCTTTTCCATACTAGATATTGAAGTAAGACAGTTCACAGACACAACAGAGAAATGTATCAAAGTAATTTAAACCTCATTTCATATGCATTAGACCAGTAAATACGTCTTTAATCGTGGTAGCCCCTGAAGTTGTATTTTGACTAACTTTGAGCATATTAAAAACAGTGATATTGTAACGAATAGGTACTTAAATCGCACAAATAAATACCTAAACACATCAAGGTCGATAGACGTCTCTAGAAACATCCAGAGAGAATCAAGTACAAACGAAAATGGACCTAGCCATAGGTACCAAAATCGGGCGCGGTCTGTGTGTAGGTATTTGGCGCCGAGTCGCATCGAGCCGCGTCTACAACTTTGTACAACAATCTCGGCGTTTCTCGAATGTTCGGTGGGCAATATAAACAGAGGATCATTGCCGCAAGGAACACAGTGCGAATCAGAGCGATCAAAGCGAAACAGTGAAGTGGAATTTAGTGCGACTAAGTGATATTCAAGTGTTTTCATTTATTTAACTGTATTTTTGTGGTGTTAAAGTAAAGTTTGTCTATTTAATCGGTATTTTAAATCTCTTCGAACCCTAGCTCGTAACAATATTTACGTTTTCGACTTGATTCATCTTCCTCAAAATACTGATAATTCCATCGTGTCTGCCTACCTATCCTCAGATAAATGCGTAATGATAGATAGCATGAACTTCCGGAGTAGAGTGGAGGCTTCATTTGACTACAAAATGCCGGATGGGAGATTTAAATTGGGAATACGCGATGAGGTATCGATTCAAACTGAATCTTTGACAAACAAGAAAAGATGGACAGATCACGACGGTCGATTGAAGTCAAGCCTGACCGCACGCACACGTTCAAGCATCTAACTAAGCCATGCCTCAGCAGTCGTTAGTATGGCTGGTACGCGTATATCAAAATCTACCAATTTAGTTGTGAAAGTTTGACTTTTTCTAAACTCTATTGGTAGATTTTGATTATATGCGGCCGTGACGTACGCGTGTGGGCCCCACACTGTGGGGACGTGGTTTTTCTGGCTTGACTTCTATCGACCGTCGTGATCTGACTATATTTTTTGTTGGTCTGCGAATGGAGGGTGGATCTGCAACTTTGACTTATACGAAGTTTTATCTCGACGCCTCGCAATAATTTATTAGCTTCAAGTAGGTGAGAATGGGTTTCACGTATGGATTTGTTACGGAACCCTGAAACAGGATATTTAAAAAGTTTTCTAACAAAGAGTTTTTATATGTAACACTTGCTGGTTTATATGTCAATTAAAACTATGAGTCATAAAAACAAATCATTCCAAATTCCCTCCATATTTTTACGATTGTCATATACACAATTCCTCGTCAAAAAATTGTTCCATTTTGGTGCTTCGGAGAGCACGTAAAGCAATCATCTGCATTATTGAAAATCTACTTATATGTACATACAACAAGAGATAAAGTTTGTAAGTTTTGATGTAGTGGGTAATCTCTGAATCTCTAAACCGATTCTAAAAATTCTTTCACTAATAGGAAGCTACATTATCCCTGAGCGATATTATGCTTGTTCTCATGCTGTATATATATGTAATATTTAGGTTAAAATATATTAATTGGAACAAACCATTAACAGACCATCCCTATTAGTACAGTCTACAGATATTAGGGAGTCAATTCTGTGATTCACATACGAATATTTTGCATATTCCAATCCCGTTTTTCCGATACAATTACTAAAATTCGTTTGAAACGTGAGACGAGAGAGGTGTGTCAAAATCGTAGCGGGTATGGCCTTATCTAGAGGTGCGGTTTTTTTTTTATTTTAAGTTAGCTACCATATGATTTTTTTAAGTTGAGTTTATATTAAGGGGAAGTGGTCGATGGAAAAATGAGTGACGAAAGAGCAGAACGCATTTATCTGTAATCGCTCGCACGCGAGCAGGATAGAAACAGTAAGCAATTTAACGTAAGCGATAATTTTTGTTTAAAACGCAATTTAAAAAAAAATCTTATACAAAATAAAAATAATTTTACAATGAAAGGATAGATAATTACCAAAAAAATATTCATGTTAATTTTTGTAATGATACCATCTATATTATAGCCATAAAATTTGATAAATAAAGTTTTCAGAGCTATATTTAGGATTTTTTTCTATCGAGTAAAATGTTTCTAATCGTATTTTCAAAACAATAACACTATTTGTCATATTCTTAATAACAATTTTTTTTTCAGTTTCGTAAATAGAACAGGTTTTCTGAAAAACCTTCCCCCCCGAAATGCTAATCTTTAATATCTGCGACTGTTTAACCATTTACTAAAGCATGAACTAAATAAAGCATGTTCATTATATTTTTGCCAGGACTTTTTATAAATGAGAAATATTGCAAATGTTTTCTTTAGATCACTTTAAGAAATACTGGATGGCCAGTGCGAATATTTCGCACCGTTGCTTTAAGTGATATCCAACAGACGGCGTCTTTTACAAAATAGAAACTTTAATTTTGATTAAATAATTATTATTATTATTAAACAGACAGACATAATAGCGAATTGAAATCATATGGGTTTCCTTTTATATGGAAATCGAATTATTTTTTTTCGACAAACCAAATCTTTGCATAGTAATAATTTGACTGGATTTGCCTACGAGTTTTACAGTGCGTAAAACGAATGCAGTGTTACTGAATTTATCCTGAAGGTCTTGGGCAAAATAATTAGTCATTCGGAACAACGATTTGCAACCAGAGATAGAGGACTCCTCAATTTATAGTTTCGATGACAATTTGTAACTTTTCTAATATAATTCTGAGGGTTGAATTAGTCATATTGAAACCGCAGGTTGTCATTTTGAAAATTTGAAAACAATAAGTGACCCTTTTGTAGATTTTATATGTAATTTTGCCTGCCACAATATTCCCTTTTTGGGAAAAAAAATCTTTTGTAGCTTGAAATGTTCGTAATTAATAAGGTTTTTAGGCAAAAAAACCGGCCAAGTGCAAGTCGGACTCGCGCACTAAGGGTTTTGTACAATTATCTATAAAAAACGGCAAAAAAATCACGTTTGTTGTATGGGAGCCCCCTTAAATATTTATTTTATTCTGTTTTTTAGTATTTGTTGTTATAGCGGCAACAGAAATTCATCATCTGTGAAAATTTCAACTGTCCAACTATCACGGTGACAGACGGACGGACAGACAGACGGACGGACAGCGGAGTCTTAGTAATAAGGTTTCCGTTTTTACCCTTTGGGTACGGAACCCTAAAAAGGCCATGTACCAATGGGTTTTTTTATAATTAAAACTTATGTACCTACATAATCCGACAAACCAGACATTGAGGCTTTTCCATATAAATATACCTCAACAGAACTGGCCACTCGTTAGGTATTCCAAATACCATCGGCTAAAAGAGGTCTCGGAAACTTGGTCTTCCGCTGGATACCCTGGTACAAAAAGCTAGTACTAGATATCTCAGAGATATATTTAAAAATACCTCTATAGAATGAAATTCGATTTTAAACCTAGATTCTAAAATCTAACTTGGATGCATTAACTAAATTGAAATACTGACCTCAGAAACACGATCACTTCTAGTAATTTGAAATATAAGTATAAGAAAACTAGCTTTTGACTGCGGTTTCACCCGCTAGAAAGATAACAAGGAAAATTAATAATCCTGTGGCTGTAACATATTTATTCAAGCCCCTCCCCCATCCCGAATTAACTAAAAAATACGACAATGTTCACATGCATGTATAGCTTGTTCTAAAATCTATCTATCTATCTATAACCACGCCTTATATCCCAAGAGGTGTAGGCAGTGACAATCGAATGCCATTTGCTACGATCCTGACATACCTCTTTCGCTTCTTTTGTATTCATCTTACCTTTCATACATTCGGCGATTGTGTGTACTTTTAATATTGCCTTCGATCAATAATTTTTTTATATGTTCAATAAAAATACACCTAGGCCGTCCTCTGCCAGCATTTCCTTTCACTTCAGCCATATAAACCTTTTCAGTCAATCTTTCATCCTTCAATCTTTCAACGTGTCCAAACGAGTGTTGAACTACTTCTCTTCATTTTAGTCACAAAATCATCTTTCATTCCGCATTTTTCTCTCTACTATTGATGAAATTTAATACGCAGTAACATTGGACCCTAGGGTACTTTTTTAAATAATAGGGGTCGAAAGTTAGTATTGGCCCCACGGGCGAAGCCGGGGCGAACAGCCAGTCATTTTTGTTTGACACTAGTTTTCCGCTCCGGCTTTGCTTGTGGAGTTTTGAAATCAATATCGAAATTAAATAAAATCAGATTCTACATAACTCTAAATACAAAATCCATTCTGCCCTTTTTTCTACCTGGGCATCGAACTTGGGACTTTCTACTCCGTAAGTCCGTGAGTCACCACAAGGTAAAACCTGTCATTGGCATCTACATAATTGATTTGTCAGTTATGTATGATTCATTTTGATAATGAACTCTAACCATGCCTGTATAATAATTGAATTATACTCTGTATATATATGCGTCAACACTCAACACAGTGGATTTACGTACAAAATGGAAGGTGTTGGGTTTGAATACCGTCAAAAGCAATAATCAAAGTTAAAATGTGTAATAGAAATATTTAAAATTATGTTAAAAAAATGTTCAATCCCGGATCCCGGCCATATGCCAATGGGTTTTTTAACCGACTTCCAAAAAAAGAAGGAGAAGGTTCTCAATTCGGACCGTATTTTTTTTTTTTTTTTAATGTATGTATGTACATCGATAACTCCGCGAATTGTGAACCGATTTTGATGGTTTCTTTTTTAATCGACAGATAACTCTTCCGGATTAGTCCCATTATTATCTCATAAAAATTGGTTCATTCGTTTTTCAGAAATTTTGAAAAAACTGACTTTATAAGTACATTTTTCTTGATATCTCGATAAAATATGTACCGATTTTGACGACTTATTTTTTTTAAGACATCATAATTTCTCGACATTATCTCACAGACAGACATATGACGACAATCGGTTCAGTAGTTTTTCAGAAATTCAGTAATTAATTTCTGTTTACGGCTGAAAATTATGTATCAGAAAAAGCCTTAGCAACGGTTGCTATTGACACGAAGTTGTCAATTTTCGTGACGATGGTCTAGCGGTTAAATATAATGGGGTGCATAGGATGCACAATCACATGGTTCAAATCACATCCACAGCGGTATTTTTTTTTAATTTTCCATCAATATTTTTTTAGTTGCGTTATTATTTGTCTCTCAAGGCAGCAAAATCACTTAAAATGGTAAAATAAACCTTTTAAAAAAAAGTGCACCGACTTCAAAAATTTGCACTGAAAAGTAAGAAATAATAAATATTTCGTCGTAGAATTTGAAGACGGTTGGTGCCAAATTAGAAACAACTTAGTTCCCAAATTCATTAATCTAGACAATTCATTAGGAACCTACGATCATCAGTACATACAAACATAGATAATATTGAACAGATCTTCTTAGATATTTACTTAGTTTTGTATCATAATTTGGCACCAACCGTCTTCAAATTCTACGACGAAATTTTTATTATTTCTTACTTTTCAGTGCAAATTTTTGAAGTCGGTGCACTTTTTTTTAAAAGGTTTATTATAATTAAAAACTTATGTACATAATCCGATAAACCACACTTAGAGGCTTTTCCGTCTAAATATACCTCAACAGAACTGGCCACTCGTTAGGTATAGCCTCACAAATACCATCGGCTAAAAGAGGAAGACCGTACACGGTTTTCTTCTCTTCTGTGCATCCGGCTAAAAATAATAATTCGTTTAACCGCGTAGGCTTTAAACGATTGCGCGTTTAGGCCATTATCCCTGCTTTTGAATTTGGGCTAGAATAGAAGTGGCTACAACCACAACTTCATTCATGTCTTCCCAGGTCTCTATGGAATTGGACTTATATGGATACTCGATACTGGCGATTTGTATAAGTACTTGCGAGTGGCTGTGGTATCGAGTACTCAGTATCGAGTATCGAGATAAAAAGTATCGATACCTACTCAGTATCGAAAATATCGTTCGATCCGTAACTGTAAGGCAACCGTGGTACCGTTAGGCAATGAGACTACGGTGAATTAAATTTTCCGTAGTCCCATCAATGGGTCAACCATGGGGACTACGGAAAAAGACTGGTTTTATGTGAAATGATTCATTACGTAAACCTTTTCAATATTACTCATTGTGCCAATGCTACAAAATGACACATCTTGAGTTTTTTGGGAGAATTTATCTGGAATTTAACTTGAAATTAGTTGCGGTTGCGATTTTTTAGGGTTCCGTACCCAAAGGGTATAAACGGAACCCCTATTACTAAGACTCCGCTGTCCGTCCGTCTGTCTGTCTGTTTGTCCGTCTGTCACCAGGCTGTATCTAATGAACCGTAATATTTAGACAGTTGAAATTTTCACAGATGATGTATTTCTGTTGCCGCTATAACAACAAATACTAAAAAACAGAATAAAATAAATATTTAAGGGTGCTCCCATACAACAAACTTTTTTTTTTTTGCCATTTTTATAGACCGACTCGCACTTGGCCGGTTTTTTTTACTATTATATTAAGTTAGCCCGTCGATCAGTTAATTTGTTGTCGCGTGAATGAAGGACAGACAGACAAAAAAACATAATAGTCCGGGATCTGTCCGGCATCGAAATCGTCCACAGACACGATGGGGCCCGTTCGTACAAGAATTAGGTGAGTCTGAGGTCGATTATTTATACCGCCGATTTAAAATTCAAAGTTTATAGATTCATAATAAATTTATTTCAAATTTAATACCTATTAGAAAATTAATTATTTACACTCTTATTAATAAACTGGAAGTAGCGACGTAGTAACTAAACTGTATTTCGTCTCCGTCTAACAAATCTGCAATTCATTATGATAGACGGAGACGAAACACAGTTTAGTTACTACGTCGCTACTTCGCTAAATCTAAATTTTAGACAAAGAATATTAATCTGTATGTTTTCAAGTGTGCCATGTGCAGAATAGTCTTCGAAACGGTTGAATTAATTTTGCTGAAAGCTTCAGCGATACCTACGTACTAGATTTATTTCAGATATTTTCGCAGTTAAAAATTACTTTACATAATCTATTTACTAAATAATAAAGAAAATTACTTGGTGTTAGCATTTTTCAACCATATTATAAACAATCTCAGGTTATCATATGGTAACAATAATTTATGGTTTTCTATGGATAAATATTTTTTTATTTTGGTCTGCTTTTTTAACTGCACATTCACAGTGGTTTATTTGATTCTTGCTTCTAAAATATAAAAACGAGTGTGCTATAATTATTTCATATCATCTTGGGATCAGACCCTAAATACGCGGTAATATTGAATAACGATAACAGAATAAATGAGAAATATAACTATACTAGCTGTGCCTTGTGATTGCATCCGCGTTAATAGTTACTGCTCTTCCCCTTTGGGTCGTAGCGTGATGCTATATAGTCTTCCTTAAGAATTGGGCTATCAAATGCAAAAATATTTTTTCATATCCGCCGCGACTCTACCAGTTGTTCCAAACAAACAAACATTTTTGAGAAGTTGCAATTTTATTAATCTCCAGCACTCTAATTAATACCTCGCTAATTCGAGTTTATTAATAAGAGTGTAAAAGTATTTTATAATATACAGTCAACATATGCCTTTAAATTTAAAAGTTTTTAATTATAATATTCATTTTTAGCTAATCTTGAACTGAATTTCTTAGGATTTTTAAGGCTAATTTTTTACCGGGAGCCGTTTCAACCCGTGAAAGGAAAAAAGTATCCATACATAATACCAAACCATGGTCACTGTTATTACCATCAGTCTAGCTCAGTGTTTCTCAAAGTGGGCGATAACGCCCCCTTGTGGGCGCTGGAGGCCTAGAGGGGGGCGGTAAGGGGCCCAGAAAAACTAATATAGCACACAATATATAAATTAAAGTAATTAATTTCATTGTGATTTTTAAAATGTGGTAAAGTAAAAAAAATGGGGGGGGCACTGAAAAATAATTGATTTTCAAAGTGGGCGGTAGACAAAATAAGTTTGAGAACCTCTGGTCTAGCTAGACCGCTGGGCCATTATTAAAAAGGGTGTAGGTAGGTAAATTAATATCTTCTGTTAATTCATGCCTGAACAATGAGAGATGAGATTTTGGGCCCAGTCCGGTTTTTAAATTACGTTCGAGCGTTAATTTTAGAAATGCTCTCAAGCTTGCTTTTGGGATTTTGAATAATTTTGGTTATCTACTCAAATTCCGGATATTAGCGTTCCAGCATATACTCATGATTGTAATCCTTTTAGAGGCAATTGGATTTACGAGTCAGTTACTTCCCAAAATTACGTCGGTGGCCGAATGGTTGAGATGTCTGGTATTAACTAGGCAGACCATGGGTTCGATTCCGGATCCCGGCCATGTACCAATGGGTTTTTAAATTAAAAACCTATGTACATAATCCGACAAACCACACTTAGAGCCTTTCCCATCTAAAAATACCTCAACAGAACTGGCCACTCGTTAGGTATATCCTCACAAATACCATTTTGCCAGTACATTTTTTTTAAATGCATAATATCCCTCCTGTTTCTTTGGAATAATGTAGCTTTATAGTTTTGCAAAAAGTGGACACTGTTACGTGTCTCTTTACACCACCGTTAGAAAGTTTTTGTAAGAGATAATTTACAATTTCTGTTATTTTTTACAGGTAAGGATTACAAACAGTCATACTCCACTACTCCACTTGGTTTAATTCGGTTTGGTAAGAATTTCATATATTTTGTAACCAGAGTAAAATTGTTGGAAAAATGTATTATACTAGCTGTTTCCCACGACTTCGTACGTGACTTTTTCAGAATGTTGGCAAACATACACTTCAGACATAGCTTTTGTCATGTTCACCTCTGCCCACCCCGTTCCCGTCGTCAAGCCGTGATGGTATATAGCCTATGTTACTCAGGGTGAATGTAGCTTTCCAATGGTAAAAGAATTTTTGAAATCGGCACAGTAGTTTTTGAGTTTATTCATTACAAACATACACACAAACATACAAAAATACAAATCTTTCCTCTTTATAATATTAGTATAGATTTATAATTGCTTACCCCATTTCACCCTCTTAGGGGTTGATTTTCAGTCATTCAGCGACACGACAGTTTCATATATTTAGATAATAATATGTTATATATCTCTCTGTATTATATTGAACTAGTGACCCGATTATGAAAAATTAAACTAGACAGCTTTCAGACGTCTGTGACCTTTTCACGCAAAAACCACTGAACTAATTTTGTTGCGGTTTTTACTATTAGATAGGTTGATTCACAAGGAAGGTTTACGGGTATTAAACATGGACGTATCATGTTTAGGAGCTGAGCATTAACAGTATAAGTGAATCAAGTCGGGAAAAAAGTTAGATCCAGCGAGTTTTCATGGCGTATGCTGTCTAATCCGTCAGAGATATAATAACATGATGTAAGAAAGAATTGTGTAGAATCAAATGATCTACAAAAAAGTCCTCGGTAGCATATGTCTTTCTCTAACAGATAAGTAATATTATTGAATTTAATCTGCAAATCAATATTATTTTAGCAGTTTCGATGGAAATTGACTTTCCAATACAAACAGAGAGTTGGAAACCGACAATCAAATAATTTTACTTGTCCAACTATTATACTCCTTAATAAACTTAAATCTATTTAATGCTAGAGTAACCATATTTAATAATTTTACGAAAACCGGCCAAGGACAAGGCAAACCCGTAAAGAAAGAAAAAAAATGATATCTCATATGCTAGGTACTCGTTTTAAATAAAATTATGACTGTTATCATCGCAACGAAATTAAATTCAGGATTTTAGTATTTAAATTTGAAATCTAAGGTAAGAAGAAGCTACCAGAGGTACCCAAAATGTTTGGCCCCATAGATCACCTATCGATTTTTTTATTCGCTGATATCGATGCCCAACAATTTGAAATCGACTCCTTATGGTTTAGGAAACAATGGTCTAGCCAGATTATCAAAAACTATCATGGCTAAACTGTCTGAGTTTTAGTCCTGGCGTAAGACCCATGCTTAGAATCCTTAGAAAATACAAAATCATTGATACTCTAAGCTAAGATAGAACTTATGTCCAGTGCCGTTTAAAGGTCCAAAACTCCTCAAGGGCCATTTTCAGTTCTAACTCAAATGTTTGACTTTAGGTACCTACCAACTACCAAGTCACCACTGGCTAGTGACAAAAGCGGAGTCTCTCTTCTATTGAGATGTGTCCACACTTAATACATATCTATTTATTACTCTATCTATCATCACGCATTTTATCCCAAGAGGGGTAGGCACAGACAATCGAATGCCATTTGTTACGATCCTGACATACCTCTTTCGCTTCTTTTATATTCATCATATTTTTCATAATGTTCGGCGATTGTGTACTATTAATATTTTCATCGATCAATACATTTTTATATCTTCAATAAAAGTACACCTAGGTCGTCCTCTGCCAGCATTTCCTTTCACTTAAGCCTTAAAACGGTCCCAGGGATCCCAGCTAAAGAGCAAGTTCTTTTCCTAAAATCGTCATTGATAAATCTTAATATTTGCTAAACTCCAGGTAAAAGCCCGAAAAATTTGTATATCTGTATATATAAAAGAAAGTCAGTTAGTTACACCATTTATAACTCAAGAACGGCTGTACCGATTTGGCGGAAAATTGGTGGGGAGGTAGCTTAGAGCCAGGAGACGGACATAGGATAGTGGTAGGGGTTGGAGTAGGGGTAGCTAAATAATTATAATTCATAATTGTGAATATGTGGCGTCATCTTAATTTTTACATATGTACTAAAATGTATTTGCAATCGTCAATAGATGGCGCTGCATTATACTTTTCTTATCTCTATATATATATATATAAAAGAAAGTCGTGTTAGTTACACTATTTATAACTCAAGAACGGCTGTACCGATTTGACTGAAAATTGGTGGGGACGTAGCTTAGAGCCAGGAGATGGACATAGGATAGTAGCGGTAGTGGTAGGGGTTGGAGTAGGGGTAGGGGTAGTGGTAGTGGTTGGAGTAGGGGTAGTGGTAGTGGTAGTGGTAGTGGTAGTGGTAGTGGTAGGAGTAGAGATAGGTGTAGTGGTAGTGGTAGGAGAAGGGGTAGTTGTAGTGATAGTGGCAGGGTAGCGGTAGTGGTAGAGGTTGGAGTAGGGGAAGGGTAGTGGTAGTGGTAGTGGTAGTAGTGGTAGTAGTAGTGGTAGTGGTAGTGGTAGTGGTAGTGGTAGTTGTTTTCCACGGACGAAGGAAAGTAAATAGCAGGCAAGCCAACGTACCAGTAAGATCTAAGGTTTCCAACTATTCGGGCTTTTACGGTAACATAGAATATAGATAGATCTAGATGTGAACACAGCTTCAGTACTTTAGGAAACTCGGACATGACGAAGTTTCTTGCCAAAACTACTTGACGAGGGCCTGTTATTTTTAAAAACTTTTATATCTTATGGGATTTGAGTTCGCCATCTCATACTGCTATCCCTTTTATTTGTAACTAGTCTTAGATAAAAAAAAGTATACAAAAAGCCACGGCTCCGCCCGTTTTAATATAACTGTCACCTATAAGAAAGGCCCTATATTCACTATATTTTTCAAAATTTTAGACTATTTTCGGAGATATTCTTATAACGTGCCCTTTAATTTGACAAATCACATTCGATTTTATTTACGCTATACGTCCGTGATTAGGTCATGAAAATCTATAATTGTAGGTAAGTACTAAGTTTCAACATTTTCTCCCATTAGATTCGGAGAAAATAAACTGTCACAGACGGACAGACAGACGAATTATCCTATATGGTTTTTCGCTTTCTCATCGGAGATGCCTAAAAATTGAGAAACGAATGCTAAGAAGATTAATGAAATAAATATATGCGGCGAATATGAAGGGACCATTGGAAAGGGAATACCTCTGCGGAAGTATGTCAGGATCGTAACAAGTGGAAATCCGTGGTATCTGCCTACCCCTCTGGGAAACTGGCGTGTATATATGTACTTAGCTACTGCTTACACATATTTGCTATTACATTCTTCAGCAGTCATGGGAACTAGGGAGGTCACCCTCATCTCGTGCGATGTAATTTTAAAATAGCTAAGTTTAAAATATTACCACTTCGGGAGACTAATTCTTTGCGCTTGCAATCGAAAATCTTAACTGTCACTAAGGTGCGCAGGTAGACCCCGGGTCGATCCCAGTCATGTAAACTTATGTACATAATCCGACAAACCACACTTAGAGGCTTTTCCATCTAAATATACCACAACAGAACTGGCCACTCGTTAGCTATAGCCTCACAAATACCATTGGCTAAAAGAGGAAGACTTAGTCTTCAGCTGGGTACCCTGGGACCGATAACACGGTTTCAGAAGCTGTAATTGCTGAAGTATTCATCAAAATTAATTTAGCCGTTATACAGTATTTCTGGTTTGTTCATCATTACAGGTTATTTACGCTTAAAAATATATACATACTAAATAAAACACCGCTTAGATAATATGTAATAGGTAACTAGAGGACCCGTGCGAATACTTCGCATCGTCATAGTTCAACTGATCTCCAATAGATGGCGTGTTTTACAAAATAAATAAATTAGTCTAATTTTAAAAGAAACATTTAATTTTTATTTGTTTGGAAAAAAATCTTCAAAATGGCGTATCAAACATTGAATCTTTGAGAAATAATAATTTATTTATTACTAGCTTTGCGCTCCGGGTTCGCCGGTTCCTACAATAGATTTTTAAAATTGAACCTATGATCCCTTAAAATTTCATCAAATTGAGCAGTTTCGGAGCTTATTCTGGACGAACATTGGGACAGAGAACAAAAATATTTTGTCCATTGTTGGCAAGCTCCAAATCAACCCTTTTTAACCAACAATATTTTTTGCATGTTTTTTAACCTAGGCGTAGTGAATTGACTCATTGCAGAAGTACAGATGTTCGTATCGGAAAACATTATAATAATTATATATTTTAGAATTATTATTTTACAGAATAATTGCAAGCCGCCCTAGTGGTTAAAATTACACGTTTGCCATACCGACCTGCGATGCATAGGCAATAATTTTTAGACCAATTTATTTACAATTATATTAAACGTTTGCGTAGTTTTTAGAATAATATTATAATCGAAAACAATTGTTTTTAACTGACTTTGTGAAATAATTTGTAATAATTCACTTACTTTAAAGAATACGGTCCCAGGGTACCCAGCGGAAGACCAAGTGTCCCTCGTTTAGCCGATGGTATTTGTGAGGCTATACCTAACAAGTGGCCAGTTCTGTTGAGGTATATTTAATTAAATTTTGAAATTTCTCACAACAAGGATTCTTTTGATTGTTTCGTTGCTCGTTTCGTTTTAATTCTGTTGTAATTTTATATTTTATTGTATTGAATTAAAATTCCAGTTAATTATTTCTTTATATTGTGAATTTCAGCTTAAGCAAAATATTTGAATAAAGCCGCTTGATACAACATTCATTCAGCAGTTTCGGAACCTTATTCTGGACAAACATCCAAATAAAAAAAACCGGCCAAGTGCGAGTCGGACTACCATTATCTATAAAAACGGCAAAAAAAACAACACACGGAGTTGTGTTGTATGGGAGCCCCCCTTAAATATTATTATTTAAAATATTTTAGTATTTGTTGTTATAGCGGCAACAGAAATACATCATCTGTGAAAATTTCAACTGTCTAACTATCACGGTTCATTAGATACAGCCTGATGATAGACGGACGGACAGCGGAGTCTTAGTAATAGGGTTTCCGTTTTTACCCTTTGGGTACGGAGCCCTAAAAATAGAATAGGTACTTACATTGAAAAAAGTTTTTTTAAGCACGAGCATGAGGGAACGTAAATCTTTTTTTAGATCCATTAGGTTTAGCAATAGGCTTGTTGTTTGTTCTCTTTAATATGGACAAAGGGCGTCAAGTGGAGGCCGTGAATCTTTACCAAGCAAACTATGAACAGGTGTTGGCTAGAGTTTTTAAATTACTTAAAGTGTTTAACGTACTTGCTAAGATGTACGCAATGTGCTGAGTATAAGAAACCTGTAATTATTGGTTGGCGATCGTGCAATTTGATGCGGGAATTATAGCCGACTATGTGTTTTGTAGGGTGACAATCATTTAAGAGGTTTATTAAACTTTTCTAAAACGAAGAGACTATCGGCCATGATCGGTATTGCTGCGGTTTTGTAGAACGTCGTGTCGTCAAGGTAAAAAAACCGGCCAAGTGCCAGTCGGATTCTCACACGAAGGGTTCCAATATATTATGTAGGTACATTTATTTATTTATTTATTTATTAAAAATCCACAGCACAACAGATTAATAGATTAAAATAATATAATTACATTTGGCCACAAAAGGATCTATTTTATTTGGGTATATATCTATTCTGATTCAATAAAAAAAAATAGATTAGTAAAAAATAGGCGCGAGTCTATGTATTGCCGTTATTGCCAATATCGAGCAAAAAACGCGGAAAAATACGTTTCTTGTATCGGGACCCCTTTCATTTTTAACTTTATTTTATTTTTAATATTATTTGTTGTTATAGCGGCCATAGTTCTGAAAATTTCAAGGGTCAATTCGGGTGTGAATGTGAAAATTACGGTTCAAAAGATATAGCCATGTGACAGACGGACGGACAGACAGCGAAGCCTTAGTAATAGAGTTTCCATTGGCACCCTTTGAGTACCTACATAACCTTAAAAAGATTGATTTACTGGATATTTTTGAAAAATAAGCTATATCTTTTTGGTAATCAAAACAGACCTACTACTTAGTTATACAATTACGTGCGTCGGTGGCCGAGTGGTTAAAATGTCGGGTATTAATAAGGCGGACCACGGTTTGATCCCGACATTCCCAACAGTACCAATGGATTTTTTATAATTAAAAAACTTATGTACATAATCCGAGAAACCAACTTAGAGACTTTTCCATCTAAATATACCTCAACAGAACTGACCACTCGTTAGATATAGCCTCACAAATACCAACGGCTAAAAGAGGGAGACTTGGTCTTCCACTGGGTATCCTGAGACTGATACGGTTTCGTGAGCTTTAAGGCAACCCGTGAAAAAAAAAGATTAAGCATTATTTCTGTCGGAAATAACAAAAATAAAAAAATAATTTCTTCCACATCATCCCTAAGGTAATGGGATATCAAAGTAAATATGGGTTCAGCTGTGGTCCGAATTGTCCTAAATTAAATACAAATTATTGTCACAACAATTTCACTAAAACCGGGCGTTGATTTGCGGTGTCCGTTTATAAGCCACTAAATATTTTCTAAAGTAACGGATTTTAAGACAGAATACACGAAACGTCTTCGTTTTAAAACACAATGTGGGATGAATGATATAGTACTTTCATCCCCTATTATATGTCCTTAGGGGGTGGATTTAAATAATAAAGCCTATGTCCTATTCCCTAGGGTTCAAGCTTTCACCGTAACAAATTTCATCAAAATCGGTTCAGTGATTGAGCCATGAAAGAAAGCGTAACAGATATTCGCATATATATTATTATGAATAAAATTGAAAGGGAAATGCTGAGATGGATCGGAAAAGGACGACCAAGATGAACATAATGGTTAAGTATTAAAAATAGACGTGCATGTATGAAACGATGTATGGATGTGGATGAAGCAAGAGAAGTGACGCTCCATACTCTCTTCGTGAAGGTATTGTATGTGGCCAGATACACATAGTAGTAACATTGTCCGCTTTTTGCCTGTTGACAAAATTAAACAGAACAGGTGACAAGTCTTTTGCTGCAGTTAATGGACCTAGATGTGTCACTTCTTTAACAGACGTAATTTTTAGGGTTCTGTACCCAAAGGGTAAAAACGGAAACCCTATTACTAAGACTCCGTTGTCCGTCCGTCTGTCATCAGACTGTATCTCATGAACCGTGATAGTTGGACAGTTGAAATTTTCACAGATGATGTATTTCTGTTGACGCTATAACAACAAATACCAAAAAACAGAATAAAATAAATATTTAAGGGGGCTCCCATACAACAAACGCCGTTTTTTTGCCGCTTTTATAGATATTGGCACGACTCCGACTCGCACTTAGCCGTTTTTAATTATTGTTATTGATCTCCGAAGCACAAGAAGTCGATTAAAGAACATATTGTCACGAGTGAGAGTTGAACTCGGAACCTTTGTGAAACCGCAATGGATGCGTAAATGGCGTTTTTACGAAATTACTTAGTGATATTTGCTGCACTTATGCGTACTGATGGCTTGGTTATGGTGTAAAATTATATGGTTTCAAAACGTATGGGCTTGAGAAAATGCGCGGCAATTTTTATTTTGATCTGTACGGAAGCGTATCTGATGAATTGATTGGGGAGGGTAGCCTGGTGGTTCTGATTCTACACAATAAGATACGGTTCAAGGTTCGAATCCTGAAACCTATGTTAGGTAATACAAATAAACATTTACTAAGATTATTATACATTACTTTATCTAAGATAAATGTATGTGTTTTTGCCGCTGGGAACCCTGGGATCGACAACACGGTTCCGGGAGCCATAAGGCAACCCGTAAAGATAAAAAATGCCCAACCCAGGCTTACGTGGAAGCCAGTACACGAATTCCTTCCCGGACATTCTCGGGTTGGGCAATCCATGGCATGTACCGAGAGCATGTCGCGAACCCATAAGATTTTCCCCTGCCAAAAATCGCTCAACGCGCCTAAATAAATTTTCAATAATATTGAACCTAGAAATTAGCGCCATTTTAAATTAAAGTCGTTTAAAATTCGTTATTAATTAAAGTAATATAAAGATATAAAAATAATTTAAAAAGTACGTGAAAATCCATAAATACTTAATTTTCTAGACTAAGAGTTTTCTTGCTTTTGCCCCTTGAAAAAGCTATATATGACCGGTTTACGTTTACAGATTTTCTCAACATTACAAAAAACCGGATTATCCAATCTAAAACCCATCTTGGTCACCCTTGGTTTTAATTTCTGGAATACTATATCCACGTTCCAGGACCCCTAGACCCTGGAGTCCATGAAGATCAGAACAGAAACTTGAACAAACAAAATGTCATTGACATTGAAATGCATCCATCCGTGGCCATCCATAATCGTGACCCGATTTTTTATTTAATATTTTTATCTTGTCAATTCTAATTCATTGCGAAACTTTTTAATAACGGCATATTATACACGGTTGACTGGATTTAATCCACAAATATTATAATTTGAAAGACGCACGCGCAGACAAAAAACCACGTAATTTAAAATTTAGATAGAATATAAAGAAAGAAGAACATTACCTTAAAAACTTGTGTTCATAATCCGACAAACAGAACTGGCCACTCGTTAGGTATAGGCTCACAAATAACATCGCCTCGGAGGAAGAGGTCTTCCGGGAACACGGTTCCTAGGAGCTCAGAATACAAAACAAACCAGAAAATACTCATGCGCACTGAATAGTATAAAAGCGTCGTGTCCAAAAAAATTTGATTTTTTGGACCCGTCATATTTCTTGCCACGATTTACCAATTTTGGAATAATTCATGGTCGGCATTTATACCGAGAGCATGTCGTGACGCGAACCAAGAAAATTGCGCCTAAAGAAGTTTAAGAAGAAGTCAGAAGTGAAACTTCTTTTTATTTATTAAACGCCATATTATACTCATGCCCCATGCTCAAACCCATGCAATACTCTAATGTGACCCTGGAAAATAATTGTAAGCTAGCGCCATCTGTATTTATTAGAAAGAGTTCCTCACGCTTCTAAATATTTTATCTACCCTATCTAAAGGGTTTTAGTTTAGGGTGCATATCTTAGGACTTTATTATTATTTCTAAAAATCCTTTCAAAATTAACGCTACGTCATGTATGTAAATGAATCCTCTGATATACATATTCCTGAAATCAACAGTTTTTAACATGATTATACTTAGGTTATTTGATACTCTATCACGCCGCAACATCTAAATGGATTTGCTTCCTTGTTCAGTATCTAACAAAAATTTTACGCATATTATCGAATGATGTTATGGTACCCTATTGAATTCATTTTAAAGACCCATCGTTCACTACCTGAGAATATTGTAAAACGTTTTTTTTTGTTCGTACGGATCCTTTATGACCCAAGCTTGCTTCAAAATTAATCTGAAGTGTCTGTACGTGATTTAAAAATTAGGAGGTATTATTAATACTTGAAAAAATGTTTTTTTGACTGACTCCTTCTGATAGTCTTGCTACCCTTGTGTGCGAAAACCGAAAAGATATTCTGATTCTGATCTCATTTTTGTATTATGTAATAATTATATATTTATCTTGTAATGAAACTTGGGATATTACCTATATTTTAAGAAAGGTTGGGTACTTAAACCTTCACGGGTACCTTACGGCTCCCTGAACCGTGTTACCTGCCCCAGGGTACCCATAGGAAGACATGTCCTTCATTTAGCTGATGATATCTTACCAAGTGGCGGAGTATTTAGTGATCTTTTAAAAACAAAATAAACTTTACCTTACGGCTCCCTGAACCGTGTTACCTGCCCCAGGGTACCCATAGGAAGACATGTCCTTCATTTAGCTGATGATATCTTACCAAGTGGCGGAGTATTTAGTGATCTTTTAAAAACAAAATAAACTTTACCTTACGGCTCCCTGAACCGTGTTACCTGCCCCAGGGTACCCATAGGAAGACATGTCCTTCATTTAGCTGATGATATCTTACCAAGTGGCGGAGTATTTAGTGATCTTTTAATAACAAAATAAACTTTAATGATTTTAATTTGGTAGATTCGCCTTGATATCGGATACCAATCTAGTGTAAAAAATATGGTAGAGAATTTATAGTTCTCAGAATATTGTGGGCGGAGACGTAATCAATTTTTTTTTGTTTACTGTAATTTTTATACTTTGGCCCCAAAGTCTGTATATTATGCATTTTTAACACAAACAAACACATCTATTGACGTGACGGTAAACTGCGTTATGCCCCCTCTCCTCCGCCGCTCTCTACTCCCTTGTATGTGCGTGGCGCGTATACTATATATATACTTCGTTGCTTGTCCGTGTGTCTTCAGCTTTATTATTAGTATAGATATAGGCGTCACACTCACAGGCCTTGGTAATGTATTTTATCTCGACCTAGGAATCAAACCCGGTAACATCTCAGTAGGTAGTGTAAATAATAAAAATATGACCTTTTGCACTACAAAAGGAATAAACGTATTCTCGTTTTTCCTTAAACAGATTCAAAAATATTTTTTGTAAGCATTGTACTATTGTATTTAATTTTATTAATAAACTTCCTTGTGATAAATATATCACAAAAAAATACACACCTTCACGCTTATTTCCTAGAGAGGTAGTTAGAGAACAGTACAAGTAGTAACTTTTGATAGGCGAAAAATAACAACCCCTAAAACATACAAAGACCACGCTCAACTGCTCAAACAAGCGCCGAAAATATTCAAATATATAACAAATTACAAATTTATACGTCTGATACAGCTCTGTGACAGACGGACGGACAGAGCGGAGCTTTAGTAATAGGGTTTCCGTTTGCACCTAAAAATGGCCTATATGGACATTGAACCCGCCTGACCTGCTAACATTTTATTTACTTATATACTTATCTTATACTTATCTTATTCATACTTAATTATATTCAGGTCAAATAGATCGATAAGCTTGTATAGTGCAATTACCAGCCAAGGTCTTCAAAAGAGTATATTTATCGATGAATAGACAGTCTATCGGGTTCAAATGTTATCGATATCTTTAGTTAGCATTATATGGGCATGCTTAAATTCTATTACGAAATGCATTAGGAATTTTGCAATAACCAAGTAATATATAAAACTAATTTGGACACATAAGCATGTGTAATAAGTTTAAGTACTCTTACCAAAGCCTACTATAGGATCAGTATATTTGTCAAGTCTATTTAGTTTTATTACGCGCATAAGGGTTTCCGTTTTTTCATGGGAGATGTACGGAAATATTGTACCAATTTTAATCTAAATCCGTTAGCACAATATTTATCGGTGAGTTTTAAAATAAGTTTCATTAGAAAAAAAAATGCTGTTTAGTTTCAACTTTCAACACTTACTTATGGAAGCAAGACTTGGGTATGGAATAAGAAGCATGAAAGTAGAATGTGTGATATAAAACGTGTTGACCGCACCGGAACAATGTGATTAAAGAATAATGCGAAGTGAAAGATGATGTTGTGACTAAAATGAAGAAAAGTAGTTTACGCTGGTTTGGTTGGACACGTTGAAAGAATGAAGGATGAAATATTGACTAAAAAGGTTTATATGGCTGAAATGAAAGGAAATGCTGGCAGAGGATGATCTAGGTGTGCTTTTATTGAACATATAAAAAATGTATTGATCGAAAGCAATGTTAAAAGTACACACAATCGCCGAGCATGTATGAAAGGTATGATGAATATAAAAGAAGCGAAAGAAGTATGTCAGGATCGTAGCAAATGGCATTCGATTGTCTCTGCCTACCCCTCTTGGGATATTATTGTATCCGGGAAAAGTCGGGTCGGATCGCTAGTGTAGAAATAATTTATATACTTCATTCATAATTGGCCAATTATGCATTGAATGTAAATTAATTTACTCATAATTAAGTTATGTGGAATTTATGAATTTTAACTCTATTGAACTAAATGTATGATATAATAAAATTTATAATGATTTTTGATATATAAAAACCTTTGACCTAGAGGTTAGTGATCCTCGGCGTGGACCACTACGCATGGTCGAGTCCCAGGTTGGCAAAAATAATAAAATCTAATTGATTTTAATAACGCCAATTTTTCAATACACTCAAAGTCTCCAGCCGCGTCTGTCTGTTTGTGATCTTTTCACGCAAAAACTACTGAACGGATTTTGATGCGGTTTTCACCATTCGATAGGTTGATTCACAAGGAAGGTGTACGAGTACTAACTATGGACCTATCATGTTTAGGAGCTGAACAATAACAATAATAGTGAATCAAGTCGTGGAATATGTTAGCTCCAGCGAGTTTTCATGGCGTATGCTGTCTAATCCGTCAGAGATATAACAAAATGATGTAGGAAAGAAATGTGTGGAATTAAATAACCTACAAAAAAGTCCGCGGTAGCATATATCAAAAGTCTTACAATTTTATGTCTATGACTATGCATGTCTTTTAATCTCTTATTTAAAAAAATTACAATAAAACGACATGCAAAGTTTGTTTACCAAATAAAGACAAATAAAAAAAAACATTCATGAATTATCTACATAGAATAAAAAAGTCTCAACACACGGAAATCCTGGTGCTCAGCTGTTTTTAGCTCGATTGAACATTGAATCCGGGACTCTGGGCTATCCAGGCATCCATTATTGTATGAAACGTAGGAAATTAAATTTAGAGCACTAAACATTTGACCGCTGTCACCGCTAAATTCAAAACTCATTCAACCTTCTCTATTATGTTGTTCTTTGATTTAATTATCGATTGTATTATGTCATTTTAATTAAGTGTCGGAATGATTCTAAAATATATTTATCTATCATCACGCCTTTTATCCCAAGAGGGATTGTCTCAATCGAATGCCATTTGTTACGATATTGACATACCTCTTTCGCTTCTTTTATATTCATCATACCTTTTGTGCTCGGCGATTGTGTACTTTTAATATTTCCATCGATCAATAAAAGTACGCCTAGGTCGTCCTCTGCTCTGAAATCCTTTCACTTCAGCCATATAAACCTTTTTAGTCAATCTTTCAACAATTATTTCTCAAATGTGTTTTTTGTCGATATCAAATATCTCCCTTAATACCATATCAAATTTAATGTTTGATACGCCATTTTGAAGATTACTTTTCCCTCTAATGACGAAAAATAAGCAAACAAATCAAAATTAAATGTTAGATAATTTTTTTTATTTTGTAAAAGACGCCATCTGTTGGAGATCAGTTGAACTAACGGTGAAAAGTATTCGCACGGGTCATCTAGTAATGGTTTTGTTTATGCAAAAGTATATAAAATGCTACTAGTGACACGCCCCTGCTGCATGTAGGCAAACTCTACCAACCTAGTTGTCAAAGCGATACCTATCTGATTAGTAAAAAAAAATTATTAAACTCAATTACTCTTATTAATAAACTCGAAGTAGCGACGTAGTAACTAAACTGTGTTTCGTCTCCGTCTATCATAATGAATTGCAGATTTGTTAGACAGAGACGAAATACAGTTTAGTTAGTACGTCGCTACTTCGAGTTTATTAATAAGAGTGTAACAGACGTGTAGCTTAAATAATCGAATTTCGGGTTAATTTTGTGGAAAAAAATAAAAAAAAATAAACCAATAGAAAGTTCATACTTTATAATAAGGTAATATGTACATCATGTTTATTTTTGAAAAATACCTCGTAGCCCTATTTTTCAATATGTAAAACTCTGGTTCTTCTTAAAAATAACAGATATTTATCTATCTATCTATCATCACGCCTTTCATCCCAAGAGGGGTAGGCAGAGACAAAACTGCAGCCACCTGTTCAACTGGAAAAAATAGACATCATTACTGGTGTCTCTAGCCATACCGCGAGGTATAGAAGCCGTGAATATGTGTTTGTTTGTGTCATAACTTTGGAAGAGAGAATAAATTTTCATTTTCTCCCGAAAAAGAAATCTAAATTCGTCGTAAAACTGAAAAAGTCCAATAAATTTCATGTCACTATATTTTTATATCGAAGTTTCAATCTTTTAATTAACGTAAGCTATTAAAAAACAGTTTAAACTTCAAATTAATTTTTATCTTTTCATAGATTATAATTTTTATCTAATAATAAAAAAAACCGGTCAAGTGCGAGTCGGACTCGCTCCGAAGGGGAACCCATTATCTATAAAAACGGCAAAAAAAATCACGTTTGTTGTATGGGAGCCTCCTTAAATATTTATTTTATTCTGTTTTTACTATTGTTGTATATTTTTTGCGGTAACAGAAATACATCATCTGTGAAAATTTCAACTGTCTAACTATCACGGTTCATGAGATACAGCCTGGTGACAGACAGACGGACGGACGGACGGACAGCGGAGTCTTAGTAATAGGGTTTCCGTTTTTTACCCTTTGGGTACGGAATCCTAATAAAACAAATGAATTGAATAGCGTGAATAACCTTTTCCCGTGAACCACATCTAATGGTACCAACCAACACTAACAAAATCGGTCCAGTAGTTTTTGAGTATAGAATACGAGAAACAAACAAATATTGATATTTTATATATTAGTTTAAGATTAGATTAGTTAAAGAGACGTAGATTAATATTATCTTGCCATATCCGTTTATTCGTTACAATACAAACGTGCATTCATATAAATATTTTATTAATAAGATAAGATATATAAAGATCAAAGGACAGTAGATCGTACGTCTACAATTTGACTTTATCATTTGGCATATCGCACTATAACGGTATTTATACCTTGCAACGTGGGTAGCACTAATTTAGTAACAGGGTCAACATTTAGCATAATAAACATGACAGATGGCATGCATATCATAGTATGTTTTTCGGATTAATTCCTTTAAAATTTTGAATTCAAACTATTCGAGATATGGTTTAGATTCTTGCTGAGAGAAATAGTAGAGTTTTTGCTGCGGGACGCACACGGTCTACAAACTGGTTATCAAAGCAGACTTAATAATATTTTGCTTTCGTTTGTGTAGGACCCCATACAATTTTCTTTGTCTGTGTTAAGGCCCCCCTCCACTGCGCCGCGCAACATTCCGTAATATACAACTAACTTCATGCCAGTTTGCTTCTAGGATTGACAGAGGGCGGACGTATGTCGGTCGCTCTCCCAAATATATCGTACAATCATTAATTCAAACGTATTTCAAGTTCGAAAATAATTCCAAATTCGAATTATGTGACGGAAAAGTGAGAAATAGTGTTGTGCTGTGTGTTATCGTTGGATTATCGATGATAAAAGTCGAGTACGATGACCGAAAGTTTGTGTAGTGTTGAGAAGAAAAAAAGTTGTGTCCCGAATGCACTCGATACAAAAAATACGTGTTCTGTTGTGTGTTTGTGATGGGCAACGCTGGGGATGCGAGCGATGTGCACTGTGATACTGATGTAGAGTTTTTGTGATATTAGTTTATTTTGTTACCAAAGAGTCCTCATGATCTTATATATTAGCCTGTGTTTTATATTGGTAGTTTTAGGTGAGTTCCTTTAATAGTCTACTACCCTGGTAATTTTTGAAATCGGTTCAGTAGTTTGAGAGATTACCCCAAACTTACTTTAACTCTTTATAATATCTAGATTTTAGAATCGATAGGTCCTTTAGCAATTTTTTTATTTTACCATATTTACTTTTGACAAATGTTGTCAACAAAATAAATTATTAGATTCTAAGTCTAAATAGGTATCAGACTATACAAATTTATTTATATTTTTTAAACTACCGTTATACCTACAAGATTTGACCTTTCCAAAAAGATGTCCAAAACAAAATATTTAAAGAATAGTCTGACCACATCCAAAAATGAAAGTAACTTAGCATTGTCCTATTCAGTTATTATTTTTATTATCTCCATGTTCACGACACTGATGGAATTCGAGCCGCTTTCTAAAAAATATTTTATCTTCTGTAACGCACGAGTACTCAGACAACAAATGAAATCTTTCCGAACCCATTTTTGAAAAAGCTCTACTCTATTTCTTTTACTAATTACCCACACGGGGCCGGCCATTCACCAATCTAAATCGAAATTTCGTGTTTCGAACGATTTTAACGTCAATTAGTAACGAATACATTATAATTAACATGGCGGACCACCGACCGATATTTTGAATTTTTTAACTAACGCATCGAATTTACAATCTTCTAAAGTTTCCGATAAAATAAATTTGTAGATGAATAGATTAAACGAACGCAATTTGGAAGTCTTGAAACATATTGAAAAGATTACAATCTAAAATAATAAAATCTAATTCGTTATCGATTATTTATCGATTAATCGGTTGGTTTAAATGTTAATGCCCAGCCGTTTAACGGTACACCAATATTGCTATACTAAAATAACGTTTTAAATTAATTTAATTATATTTTATCAATACGTTTATTACATCTTCTTTTGATTGAATCACATTCAGCCTCAAATTTAAGCTGAAATTTACGTTTTCCAATTTACAATTCGATATTTTAATTAATTTCATAGTATCATACTTTGAATAAAAAAATTATAATATATATATTTTATAATTTAAATAAGCTTCTGTCCGCAGTTTCACCAGCGTGGAAATAGATTCAAAAAGAAATAATCCCGTGGCTGTAATTTGTCCCTCCCCCGCCCGCTTTCGCTGTATAAAAAGTAGTATATGTCATTTTCTGACCCCTAAAGTACCACTATGCAAAAAAACATGTCGATCCCGTGAAAAACAAAAACAATATATCGCACGGGAACCATACATTTTTCCGAGATAAAAAGTAGCCTATGTGCTATTCCAGACTATAATCTATCTCTGTGCCAAATTTCATCCAGATCCGTTCAGCCGTTCTGACGTGATTGAGTAACAAACATACATACATCCATACAAACTTTCGCGTTTATAATATGATTATACCATTAGGATAGACAGAGAATAAGGACTTTCACATGATAAATTCTCATATTAAAATTTGTACTATTTTTGATAATTTTGTAAAAGCATTCTTTGAGAAATTCCAAAAGTTACTGAAACACTCGTTTCAATTAATTTTAACCTGAATCCGCGACATTTTGAGCTTTTGCCAATTTTTTAATGAAACTGCCTATAATTCGATTGGCTCTGGTGCCTATAGTGATTTCTTTTCTCTGAACAATTTATCAGCCACCTTAAGTTTAGACTTTTTTTGAACTGGTTTTTATAACTTTGCAATTTATACCTTTTAACCTTTTTTTTAGCAATATCTTAAAGATGTCCCGTCCCTAATGTAGGCTTTAATTCTTCATTAGATAAACATGGCTCTGAGCCTAGCATTATATTTATTAAGGAAACCTTTTTACTTAATATTTCAAGAAATAAAACTCAGCAATAAATCCCAGTTAAGAGGTACAATTTTTCTTAAACCTTTTTCTGTGCCGGTCGTGTCAAATTAAATTAAAGGTAATAAGCGTAAACCACGATTCCTCGAAACAAACTCCTAAAGCAATTTATTAGGATTCCGTACTGAGATAATTAAAGTTCGTGTTTTCAATTAACTACGCCCTTGATTTGTATCGAAAACTAAATTTTCAACTTTAGACATCTACATTTGTTGACTGCTAGCGCCATCTCTTGTTGAGTAGCGCGTCAATTTTATTTTTTAGAAGTTTAACGTTTTTAAATTTTTAGAAGTTTATATTTATTGCCCGGGGCTTCGCACGCTTTATTTATCGAGTTTAGTGTAGAATAATAGAATCTACACAAAGATAAGTAGTTATAAGCGTATTTATGTAGGTAATCAAATTGTTATAAACCCATATTGTACCTGTGGAGCAATTGGTACAGCGTTGTCTAAAATTGGACACTGTTACACTGACCACACCAACAGTTATAAGCCGTAAGTTTTTGCGTAAAACTGTTTATACATAGTTTACTCAAGTTTTATGACGTATAGTTATTCGAAAACTTAGTCCACAATGAAGGGGAAGTGGCTTGATATCATTAAAAGTAAAAGGCCGGGTAATAACAAGAAACTTATTTTTATGTAACCTTGAGAGGTCAACCCTAATAATTTGGGTTTTTTTTGTTAATCTATGTGAGACTAGTTTCTGCCCCGGCTTCGTCCGTTACTGCTCCTCTCCCAAAAGACATAGCGTGATGTTATATAACATACACCTAAACCTTCCTTGTGTAACGATCTATTTTATCACGCAAACAGTAACAAAATCGGTCCAGTTTTTGAGTCTACACGGGATAAACAAAGAAATTAGTTTTGTATATATTCTATAAAGTTTTAGTTCCATCACTTACTTATGGAAGCGAGACTTGGGTATGGAATAAGAAGCATGACAGTAAGATAAATGCAGTGGAAATGCGGTGTTTACGTAGAATGAATGTGAAATAGTTTAGAGAAGAATGCGGAGTGAAAGATGACTAAAATAAAGAAAAGTAGTAGGTATACGCTGGTTTGGACACGTTGTAACAATGAAGGATGAAAGATTGACTAAAAAGGTTTATATGGCTGAAGTGAAAGGAAATGCTGGCAGAGGAAGACCTAGGTGTACTTTTATTGAACATATAACAAATGTTTCGATCGGTGGAAATATTAAAAGTACACACAATCGCCGAGCATGTATGAAAGGTATGATGAATATAAAAGAAGCGAAAGAGGTATGTTAGGATCGTAGCAAATGGCATTCAATTGTCTCTGCCTACCCCTCTTGGGATAAAAGGCGTGATGATAGATAGATATTTAGTAGCTTTTCGCCCCGGCTTCGCTCATGGAACCCATATTAACTTTCAATAAAAATCTTATAGAAAAAAAGCACTTTTAGTTTTCCAGAATTTTCCAATTTCTCTGGCAACTTTACAATTTTTGTTTCCCTAAAAACCTTATTCAGACTATATTTATAAAAATATAAATATATTTAAAAAAAAATATTTATGTAGAATAATGTAAATGGACTGTTATTAGAGAGAATGTATACAGCTAGCGCCATCTAACGCCAAGTAGCGATACTACATTTTACGATTGTATTTTATTATGGTTATATGTACAACGAAATGAGTTTTATACATACTTTATATAACTTTCATTACATTATCTTCTATATTACATATATTATATCACTACATAGTATAAAACAAAGTCGCTTTATCTGTCCCTATATCCCTATGTATGCTTAAATCTTTAAAACTACGCAACGGATTTTGATGGATTTTTTAATAGATAGAGTGATTCAAGAGGGAGGTTTATATATAACATGCATAATATAGTAGAGAATCACTGATAATTTTAAAGGTTTCTAATATGATGTCGTAAATAAACACATTTTCTGCGCTTACATTGCAAACGCTGGCTGAACCCTACGAGAGGTAAAATAATGTACTACAGTATTGTATATGTATGCGATGGTATATGTCTATCTCCTAGGGATAACCCACAATAACTATTTTTATCCTTTACTTTTTACGAGAAATAATGGCTTATTTACGAAGCGATTTTAAACAATACATCATTATCCAATTAAGTACCTTAAATTATTTTTCACCCTCCTACCCCCACCCCCGGTTTTTAATCGCGTTTTTAGTATTTTTGTATGAACAATATCCAAAGTTAGTGGTAGTGGTAGGGGTAGGGTTAGTGCAGACAAGCCAACTTTTGGGTAGGACAACGTCTGCCAGGTCCGCTAGTATATATATATATATACACCAACTTTGCCCGTGGAAATGTTTGATTGGATTTAGTGCAATTTAAAATTCATTTTAGGTTTCTTATAAATTCTTATAAGTACTTACGGCCTTATTCATAAACGCTTATTAGCAACGTTTTTGTTAAAATGTGTTTTGTTTCTTTCTATTATTAGTAAAGACAGGTTTGTTAGAGAGTGACAAAACATATTTTAACAAAAACGTTGCTAATAAACGTTTATGAATAAAGGCCTTAGTCTTTTTTTTCTTCACGGGTTGTATTACAGCTCCAGAAACCGTGTTACGGTCCCAAGGTACCCAACAGAAGACCAAGTCTTCCTCTTTTAGCCGATGTTATTTGTGAAGCTATACCTAACGAGTGGCCAGTTCTGTTGAGGTATATTTAATTGTTTTAATGTTTGTTGAACTAAAATGAACAGCTTTACCGATTTGGAAGAAACTATTTCCACACGGGTGAAACCGCGGGCAAGAGCTAATACTTAATGTATTAGACTGGAAATGTGCATTTGTATATTCAGAGATAATTCGATTAAATTAAGTGTTCCGTTTCTCCCCTATATTAATTGATGGCCATATAAATTGACTATTGGAGTTGTTAGGAAATGAATTCATTTCTCAAGCTAGCGTAGTTATTCAGACAAACAGACACTATTTATATTATTTGTTTTTATTTTTGATGTTCTTGTTTATATTTGTTTTACATAGGTACCTTTATAAACTCTTCTTAGTCGTGGTGCTCTTAACAGAGCAGTCGTGGTCAATCATGGCGGTCCACAGCGCGACGCACCTTGTATTGACTCGCCATGGTTAACTTTCTTGGGAAGAATAGTGCAGTGGTTTCCCCTTGCCTTCTGAGGCTATTCTGAGATATTTTGAGACTATTTAGGTCTTCAAGCTCGCTGTAGCCTCTTCCAATCAGTTTCCTAGCTAGATGTATGGTTATACCGCCATTGCTCGGTCGCCAGAGCCTCGTTTGTTGTCTAGCAGAGGGTACCAAGCGTGCAGGTGAGGATGATATTTGGGTTCAGATAGATCTTATTCCGTTCTCCCCTCCCCCTTACCCCCATATAAACTATATTAGTTTAATTACCTTTGGATATCGAGTATACCTTTATCCCGAATAAAAAAATACTTTATTTTATTTTTAAGAAACTCTAATAGAACCTATTTTATAAACATTGGAAATAATTTTTCAATAGCTTCTGTATCACTATAGATAGATGATTGGATGTGTCAAATTATTCAAGTTATTTGGAAAAAAATTAAAAAATGGTTGTAAAATGGTAATGGCAACTTGTCTTATTTAATTTTTTTTTTAATAAATTTTAGAGAAACGATTTTGAGGTTTTTCATTTCGGATGACAGCTGTCAAAATATACATAGTTCAGTATTTGAAGGTCATATGGTGCATGAGATCTGTTAATTTCTAAAATAAGACCCCTAACCTATTCTCTATTCGCGTATCTAAAGTGTTTGATTTATATTTTCTCTCTTTGACCTTATTTTTAGTTCATAACATAATGAAAAAGTATAATTATTAGACCGTACCTAAAACACATAATGCCACAAATACACGTATGTATTTCTTTAAAACAATATTAAACAGTTTAATCGTTTATTAAGTCATAAAAAGGTCCACAAACAATGAATTTCTATGAATCAGTAACTCGAATACCGGACGAGGCTCGTATTGCGTTGGTGCGACTTTTTTTGTTAACATATTACCTATAGCCCGTGTTTTTATACTTGTCTTATTTAGAAAACAACAGTAGTAGAACATTAATCTACTCTGCTTCGGAGAGAACGTAAAGCCGGAGCCCACACTTGTTTTAAAAATAACAGATACGTTTGTTAAAGATGAGATGTTAATCAATGATTTGCCAATGTCAAGTATTATAGCCTTTATATTTTCAATATGCCGATTAATCAGTATCTAAGATGATCCCGCCGACTGTGATATGGCTTATTAATCACAGACTAATCACTCGTGCGTCGGTCGCCATGACATGACGTAGAATCTCCATGCCAAGATTGTTTACTAGACTAAATCCAACAATTTATTTTACTTTTGACAGCTCGAGTAATAATCAAAGGCGTTTAATTGACTATATAAACCATTTATGTAAAGCACTACTGTAAATATATCTATTATTTGGCAACATCAATCAGGCGGATCAATGTGGGCTGCGGGCTCAATAAATATCGATATCGATAAATATCGGAGCTAAAGAGCACGTCACTTCACTATTGTAAAGAAAAAACAGCGTCCATGAAGTATTGCATTTTTTTGTCTATGTTTGCCTGTCACTAATTATGGAACTTCATAGGCGTGCTTATGTTGACATAAGTAATATAAATAGAATTCTGCGTCATGTCATGGCGACCGAGGCACGCGTGATTAGTCTGTGATTAAGACTATTGTTTAGCTAAAAAATTTCGTACAAAATGCGTTAACGTTTCTACCTTACTAAACATAATCCGTTCTTGCTGTTTTTTTTTTATATGTTATAGAGACAAGTAAAAACTAGGTCGACTCGTTTTTGTTTTTTTCATATTGCTTATAAATTGAGAAATAATTAATCCTCAAAAACCGTTTTTTTTTATCTCGTTATAATTATGAAACTAAACAAAATTTTGAAAAAATCAAAACGAGCCGACTTAACGATAGAGACTAAAATCAAATAATTTCGTTAACGTTTAGGTATAGAAAAACATTAACACCTAAACACCTATTTTGCGCGTAATTCAAGACAATTGGCCATGCTACATATTTATAATATACTTTTTTTATAATTTGTTTTGAAAATATAGCCCATTTTAAGAAACTAATTTCGATATTTTTGTTTTTTATCCATTGCGTCTATTTTTAATATATTTTACAAATTTTACCCGCGAAAAGTAAACGTGACGTCACAAGAATTTAGAACAGGATTATAATCTTGGCCACTACACATAAAAAGTGACAGTCAATCAAATTAACGTCAAGCAAACGTCAGTCAAGGTCGACTAACCTAAAAATTACTCTTGTTTATATACTCGTGTTTATATTTATTTAAATTGAATAGTTTTTTACAATGGCAAGTAAATAGTGTTTCATCCCGTCATGTCCTAATAACAAAGAAAATAATTACACGTAAAATATAATTTATAAAGATGTCATTCAAAGATTGACGATTGCCCTTTTTTGTAGGCAAAGGTATTTTTTTTTCATACTGCTTAAGATGACGTCATACATCGGTCAAATTAAAGTTATTGTTTGTTATTGAATATCTTAAAAAGTATAGACTTAATTTAAAATCTGATAAATAGAAATTGTACTGAAAGCTTATATCTCGAAACGGTTTCGAGATCTTCGTTTCTGTTCAAAAAGTTAGCATGGCCAATTTCGTCAGAAGCCTGCAACTCTCTCTATCGCACACGTGTAAGTGAACGCGGGGTGACTGATGAGATAGCAAATATTCGAAGAACGCACAGCGCCCGAACTCTGTGACTAAATAAATACCGATTAATCGGGATATTGATACTATAACGGCTATAATACTTGACATTGGCAAATCATCGATTAACATTGGTGGAGTCACAATAAAAGAAGAAAATAAAATGGTTGTATTTAGTATTTAATAAGACAAGTAGATAAAAACGGACTATAGGCAACCAAATGTTTTGTCTCTAGTTTCGAGACATTTATGACTTGTTAGCTATTCCCGCCGGGTTTGTCTGTGTTGTTATGAAATACTATAGTTATTTGGTAAGTCAATAAGAAAGGTGTGAAGACGTTAGCCAAACATTTTTCCATTTAAAAAATCAAATTAATTGAATTGTTTTATCTCCTCTAAAAAAAATTAAATGTACATATTTAAATTATTGCAAAACGAACGTTTGTCTTTTCATATTCTGGGTCTGATCAAGACTGACTGTCATCAAAGGGAAGTGGGAGTAGGAGGGCAAATCATGTAGATGTGGCTGGCATAAGCTGTGTTCTATTAAAACGTATTAAACTATACTTTGGGTACAACGTCGGCTCACAACTGGGAAGTCGCGGGGTCGATCCCCACATCCGACCGTACCAATGGGTTATTATAATAAAAATCTATGTACATTATCCGACAAACCTCAACAGAGCTGGCCACTCGTTAAAGGTATAGCCTCAAAAAAAATTCCGGCTAAATGAGGAAGACTATGTCTTCAGCTGGGTACCCTGGAGCCGGCAACGTTTCCCGGGAGCTGCCCGTGAATATTTTTTTTGGGTATAATAAACCATACAGCTCTAATTTAAAAGTATTTCCAAAAAATAGTCAACACCCCTCCCTATTATTAACAAGTACCTACCTAAAAAAAAATGCATTGATTTTGACAGCTTTTCAAGCACTTTGACAGCTGTCATGGGGATCAAGCTATATTTTACAGAGTATAAATACTAATTGAAGTAACATAGCTAACGGTAAAACAGTAATTCAAAAATTCATTTCAAAATTTCGTGATCGCAAGGTGTTTTCCAATATCCAAGAAATATCGCTTCAATACAACCGTCACTAATCTGAAACTTCTATTGTGTAGCTAAACAATGTTTTTTACGGATTAATTATTTTTATAAGTGACCGTGGAAATTAAATATCTATCTATCTATCATCACGCCTTTTATCCCAAGAGGGGTAGGCAGAAACAATCGAATGCCATTTGCTACGATCCTGACATACCTCTTTCGCTTCTTTTATATTCATTATACCTTTCATACATGCCTTCGATCAATTTTTTTTTATATGTTCAATAAAAGTACACCTAGGTCGTCCTCTGCCAGCATTTCCTTTCACTTCAGTCAAATAAACCTTAGCACAAAGTATCGGAACCTGTTATAATTTTCTTTATAAATATATAAGACCTTTTTAATGACACCCCACTCAATGGGTTAGGGTTTAAAATGTTTTTTCATCTCACTTTTACAAGGGGAGGTACATGAAACAATTTAAATAAATAATATTTTATTGTGTCAAAATTTCTCGAGTATATTTACCAAATTTTATCAAATTCAGTTCAAAACGAAATATTCTAGATCTTAATTATATGTCACAGAATGTCCTGAAACAGAAACCATTTAATGTTGTATTCTAGAAAGTGTTTCATAGAAAATTTGGCCGAAGCCGGGGGCGAAAGCTTAGTAGTCCTATAAGAAATACCTACCTAAGTACGAGCTTACAAACCTACGCAGGAGCTGTTATTGCGACATTTATTTTTATATTTATGTATGGAAAAATACAAAAATTGAAATAATATTTACTTGAATACTAGTAATGAATACATGACCTAAATATCACTTACCTATATGTACGGCTTATCAATTTCTTTCCCACGGACTATATCAGTTTACAAGCCATTGTTTTACAAAATATAAGAGTAGTGTGCGTTATTTCTAAGTATAATACCTTCATAATACCTTGATTACCTCTATTACCTTAGATTTTCTATGATTTGTTAATGTCAAGTATTATCTATACTACTATTATAAAGAGGAAACATTTGTAAGTTTGTTTGTAATGAATAGGCTCAGAAACTACTGGGCCGATTTTAAAAATTCTTTCACCATTAGAAAGCTACATTCTTCGTGAGTGACATAGGCTATATACCATCACGGCATGACGACGGGAACGGGGTGGGCAGAGGTGAACATGACAAAAGCTATGTACGAAGTGTATGTTTGCCAACATTCTGAAATAGACACGTACGAAGTCGTGGTAAACAGGGTAGGGGTAGGGGTAGGGGTAGGGGTAGTGCAGGCAAGCCATTATCTATGAGTGCTGTAGGGTAGATTTTATTTTGTTAGCAAATATCCACGGGCGAAGCCGGGGGCGGACAGCTAGTAGTATATAATATATGCCGATTAATCAGTATAAGATGATCCCGCCGACTGACATCTGATAAATTAGTTAAAATTAAAAACCGGCCAAGTGCGAGTCGGACTCGCGCACGAAGGGCTCCGTACCATTATCTATAAAAACGGCAAAAAAATCAAATCGTTTGTTATATGGGAGCCCCCTTAAATATTTATTTTATTCTATTTTTTAGTATTTGTTGTTATAGCGGCAACAGAAATGCATCATCTGTGAAAATGTCAACTGTCTAACTATCACGGTTCATGAGATACAGCCTGGTGACAGACAGACAGACAGACAGACGGACGGACAGCGGAGTCTTTATAGTAATAGGGTTTCCGTTTTTTCTCTTTGTGTACTGACAAAAACATAGAACTAGACATAGACTAAAAAGGTATTTGATAACTATTATGTTTACTAATCGAAAATTAGTCATATAGATAAATCGGTGCATAATTTTCAAAATTATTTTCTACTTGTTTCAGCGGACCCTCTCCCAGGAAAACACGTTCAGCTTGAAAACTACGAGAGCGAATTGGAAAGGGAGCATGCGTTACCTACGTCCGTGCCCAACGCTGACATACTCAAGACAAATAGCAACCCAACGTATCATAAACCAAGGTCAGTATTCTTGAACTATAACGATGTGGAAGAGAGGGTGGTTAGAGGGGGAGGTACGATTTTTTCTCACAAAAATTCCTTTGAATTTGTGACAAATTGTGACAGACAAAAGAACGCAAAATTGATTTTCGTTTACTCTGTAGAGAATGCAATCCCGAGCATGTTTTTCAATCCCGGGATCCCGGGGCTATACCGGGATTAGACTATGTGGTTTCTAACTGAGCTCAAATGAAAAAAAAAATGTTTTTAATATTGTTGCACACAACACAAATCACAATCACAAAGACAGAAACCATACTTTTGTAAAAAATAAAAAAGACAAAACAAAAAACCTATTTAGAATTTCGAAAATACAGTCGCAGAAATATCAAAGCATCCAATGTTTGACTTCCAAGCCTGCTTCGTAGTTTATTGCCATCATAAGCAGCAGCTGAAAACGCTCGCTCAGGTTCTACACTGGTTGGAGGAATAGACAATAGGTAGATATGCTGTTTCTAAGTGATATCCACGAACTCCTTCGTTTTCAATTTATATTTTTTTATGAAATTATGGTCATTGTCAAGACGCAACGGACTACAGAATGCAAACTAGACATGTTGGTGGCAATCCCGAAAATTCCGAGATTAGCCAAGTACAGTCCCGGGATTTTCGGGGTCAGAAAACGGCCGGGATTGTATTCTCTACTTCTAGGATTCCCTGTAGGGCGGTTATATCCGTATTACACAATTTATACTTCTCACAAATATTTACCTCAACCGGGAATCGAATCCAAGCCACTGGGCACAACATGAACAACTGAGGTCGTCGTCGTTGGAAAACAATGATATTATAAGAGTTATTAAATGCAGCGGTCTTTGCTTAGAATGTGTGATATAAAGCGTATTGACTGCATCCGTTGAAAGAATGAAGGATGAAAGATTGACTAAAAAGGTATATATGGCTGAAGTGAAAGGAAATGCTGGCAGAGGACGACCTTGGTGTACTTCTATTGAACATATAAAAATGTATTGATCGATGGAAATATTAAAGTAGCAAAAGTAATGAAAGGCGTGATGATAGATAGATAGATTAAATTAAAAGCACTTTTTAGTTATAGATTATTACAAAGAATGGGGTCAAAACATATAAGTATCTTAAATCTAAGAGAGATAGTACACGCACTTCGAGCGCTTTAATCTTAATTTATAGTATAAAGTTGACGACAGCATGCCTAGCTAAGCCATTTCGAGCTTAAAACTTGTCCGTACGCGCTACTTAAGGCGCACCGCTACTTCTGGATTATGTTAAACATGATGCACTACTCTTTAAACTTTAAACGATTTCAATCCGATTCTGATGCAAATAGTGACAATACAAACAAATTGTGTGGGTCATACTGTGGTTATCAAAGCATAAACTAACGAATAATTGATTACTTGTTAGGTATGATTTCAAATAATATATTATCTGCTAAATGAGGAATTTGTCTTCCCCTACACTGCCTACGTAAGGCAACCGTAAAATTATAAAAATAAAATAAAACATATAAACTGGTTCTAAGCTTTTGTTAGCCTCAATCTTGCAATAACAATGGCGCGTATGCAATAGTTAAAAAATTACGCGTACAGCACTGTAGGTACACATGATAGTTGTGAAACTTCTTAAAAAAGGATGACGCGTATAGACTAAACTGTGTATATATAGCACTCTTTCTCCCTCCCTCTACTTTATATCTTTCTTCTTTCTCATGTAACGAAATTTCACTCAATTCTCGTCAAGTTTCACTTCAAAAATATATTAGAAATTATGAGGATATGAAGTAGGTATGTAAATGGATAGACTACGAATGAGAAATTTCTAAATTATGTAAGTACTTAACTAGAAAAATACAATTAAATATGCTATGTTATATACAAATAAACATAGAAATAAAAAAAATTGTCTAGATCGCTGCCTTCTGGGAGAGTGCCCATAAGGCTGGCTGCGTTGTCACGGTGGATAGCGATACCTATTCTTTGGGCCAAATATGAGCCAGCTTTTTGGTCGTGGGTCGTGGGACACCTCTACCAATCTTTTTTTTTCTATACGATACGCGCGCGCCGCCAACTACAAAATTCAAGGATTTCAAATCAGTATTGTATTTACAGAGTGGCTCGTCCAAGCTGTTGGTTGTTTACAAGGTTCCCTTCTTTAATTTCATTATACGATTACAAGAAATGTCTGTTTTGTTTTAATATTCTTCTTATAATTCAACTTTCTTGGAATGAACTATGAATTATGGATTTGATTTTAAATTACAGTATTTACATATGGTTTCACACGCTTTATTTTTTACTTGCATTCCGCTCCGGTTTCGCCCATGGATATTTTTTAATTGGAAGAATTTATTCCAAAATATCCGCGATAAACCTTCTTTAATTTCATTATACGATTACAAGAAATGTCTGTTTTGTTTTAATATTCTTCTTATAATTCAACTTTCTTGGAATGAACTATGAATTATGGATTTGATTTTAAATTACAGTATTTACATATGGTTTCACACGCTTTATTTTTTACTTGCATTCCGCTCCGGTTTCGCCCATGGATATTTTTTAATTGGAAGAATTTATTCCAAAATATCCGCGATAAAAAGTCTCTGTGCAAAAAATCATGTCGAACCGTTGCTCTGTTTTGACGTGTTGGACATTTTAGGGCCGGACATTCCTTGGTTATGTATATGTATGTTTCTACGAAAAACAGGGCATGTTTTCACATAGTAAATAGGACAACTAAATCCCAGAACTATGTCTTTTACAACAACAACAGACGCGCCGACATAAAATATAGACCTGGAGATTATCAGGTTTTTATACATTATCCAAATATTATTTGAAGAATATTGAAAATTTAATAAAATGCGATGATGGTTCCGTAGGTATATCTATATTAATATTATAAAGAAGTAAAGTTTGTATATAGGGGGTATAATTTCTCAAACTTATGAACTGATATTTAGCTAGGATATCCCTGAGTGACATAAGCTATATTTTATTTTGTTCGAAAATATACACGGGTGAAGCCGGGGGCGGAAATCTAGTGTATTATAAAAATTGTTTTGAATAATATGTAATACGCTATAAAATGTATGTCTTTATTATAGATTCTATTGATAAATAGTGAACATTTAAAGCACGTGGCGCCATCTGTCTTTGAGTAGCGAGTTAATTAGTTTAGAAAGTATCGCAAGAAAACCATCATCGCCATTTTTAACCGACTTCAAAAAAAGGAGGAGGTTCTCAATTCATCTGATTCTTTTTACTATAAATAATTAACTTTAAAAAAAACTGTATATTATGCAAGCATTAGGACTAAGTGAGTATATTATATAGGGATTTTTTTGAGGTTACCATATCTTTGAGGTGTTTTGAGATTCAAAAAGTCTGACCTCGTTGTAAAAATAGTACGACCGCTTTATAACTTTTAATAATACCAATAATTTTATCTCTGCAATAGTCCATTAACCTGACGGGCCTGTCTGAGAGCGCATTGTCTCTGATGCATTCAGGGATAGGGTGCTAGCCAAAACACTTTAGATTAAACACTTTGGACCTATGTCCCCATGCAAAAGACCGGGCATTTTGTCCGTGAATTTGAGTGACATGTTTGAGTCACATAATAATTAAATATTAAACTTATAACACCTTTCTATGTTCGTCTATGGTTAAAATTTTACATTCAAAAGCCTAAGGAATCCTAAAAAAGAGGTCTGAATATCCATGTTTTCCAATAATCCCGGTTTATCATGATTGAGACATTAATTCGAGCTGTCATAACACAAAATCCCTCACCGACCGTACGACCGCCCGCGAAATACGAATACGAATTGAAAACGCTTTTCGTATTTCATTCATTAATCACGCTATTGTTTTGTAAACTATGCGGTATTCGCTCGGTTGTGATCGAGGCAACATTTTAAAACGATAACAAAAATAATATTTTGTATGCAAAGGAAGATAATGTATAAAAGATCATAATGGAAAGAATAGATGACAGTTTAAGAGACTTGAGAACATAAGTTGTGTGACACTTGTGACAGACGGACAGACAGGCGCATGCGGCGCATGAGTGATCCTATATCGTTGCCATACGTCCCGTATTGCTACATGTCCCGTATTTGTCCCGTTTTTCGAACAAAATGCTGAAATTACCGAGATGTGAATGACGCAGGTAGAAATTTTGAACCTTGTAAAAAGGTAGTTGGAACTATTTAAATTAATATTACTTCCACATATCTTATATTCATTAAAATGTCATCGAGTAAATAATAAAATGAACAGAGTATATTATTATTATTACTTTGGTGTATTTGAAACGCTGCGTTTCGGCGTTTGGGCATCGCAAGTGTTAAAACGTCCCGTATTGGTTCCTGGAAGTTATGGCAACCCTACCTATAAGGGTTGCGGTTTTCGGAACCCTAACTAGCAGATGCTTGCAACTTCGTACGCGTTGTATTGGGAATACAACGTTTACACCCATTTCACCCCCTTAGAGGTTGATTTTCGAAAAATCCTTTCTTAGTGCACCCCCTAAGTAATATACCTTCCAATTTTCATATTTATATCTTCAGTGGTTTAGGCTGTGCGTTGATTGTCAGTCTGTCAGCGACACTACAGTAAAAGAAGTGTGTGGCGCCATCTAGCGTTGAGTAGTGATACTAAACGTTATGATAGGTAGCGTTTCTTGTTTATACTTATTTATAAGCGAAATAAGGGTGATTTGGGGCTTCCGCTGGGTACCCTGGGATAACACGATTATCGGAAGCCGTTAGGTACCCGTGTTGTTTTTTTTTTGTGAAATTGAGATCCCGTTTGTATGTGTTTTTTCTAAAATAAAATGATTTTCTTGCGACGTGGCCAAAAACACTGGTAACGATGGTCACATTTGGTGGGTTGCCATATTAGTAAGAACATAAAATTAACATCAGTACCCGTGTTGTTTTTTTTTGAAATTGAGATCCCGTTTGTATGTGTTTTTCTAAAATAAAATGATTTTCTTGCGACGTGGCCAAAAACACTGGTAACGATGTTCACATTTGGTGGGTTGCCATATTAGTAAGAACATAAAATTAACATCAGCACATAAATCATTTCACTGGTCCTAATTCCCAAACCTGAAATTCGAAGTGCACCCTTAATTTCATATTTTTCAGTAAAAAAATGTTTTTAACCACGTCTTCCATAGGTTGGGTTCATTAAAATGCGGTTTTCGTACTCAAAATAAAGCGCTGCGAAGCGTTATGCGGGCGTTTTGCCAATTTTTGTCATCAGAATGCGGGAGGTGAATGTGCCACCCCACCACATTGTATTGTTCAAACTTATTTATATAGCATCGGTGTGATAAGAGATTTGGTATTATGTTCTCATAACTATCGCCAAATACGTAAACATTTTTTTTTCAAGTGCATCATGACGTGACTTATCAAATTTAAGGGCACGTTATAAGAATTTTAAAAAAATAGGGAAAATAGGGTCTTTCTTGTAGTTTACAGGAAAACCTAAACATATATGTTTTTAAATTTCAGACCGCCGCAACATCACGGAGCGGCGTTGCTGGCTGGGGTGGGCAGCGCGGCAGTACCATCATATGCTCCACCAGGCCGGGCGTTCTTCACTCCACCTTTGCCCCCGGAGTATAAGAACCCTTTTGCCGACAAACCTACACTTAGAGGTAAGCAAAACACTAAATATAAAAAATTTGGACACGTTGAAAGAATGAAGGATTGACTGAAGTGAAAGGAAATGCTGGCAGAGGACGACATAGGTGCTATTTTATTGAATATATAAAAAAAATATTAATCGAAGGCAATATTAAAAGTACACACAATCGCCAAGCATGTATGAAAGGTATGATGAATATAAAAGAAGCGAGAGAGGTATGTCAGGATCGTAACAAAGGGCATTCGATTGTCTATGCCTACCCCTCTTGGGATGAAAGGCGTGATGATAGATCTAAAGATAGCACTATCGCGCTTTCATATGCCGAAAGGGCTGATCTCCAACTGTCCACAATATTACGCATGTAGGAAATAATTGTGTAGATAAAAATTACCATACAAACGGATAAAAAGTTTTACTACCCCTAAATATTATCTAATTTTAACCATTCTTTAGTATGTTATTGACATAAAAAAACTAGGGTTGTAGCTTTTCCTTTTTCAAAATTTGGCCGTCACGGGACGCCCGGCAGATGTGAAACATCGAAATTGACGCGTCAAGTAAATATACTGTAAGTAGTCGAATAGAAAGGCACACGCAGTACACACACTTGCACGGAGAAGCAACTAACTGTATAGTACACGCGCCACGCACACACAAGGGAGTAGAAAGTAGCGGGGGAGAGGGGGCATGACGCAGTTGTCCGCATACAAGTCGGTCTTATCCCCAAGGCGCGCCAATAGATGTGTTTCACATCAAAGAAACTAATTCTTGTACGAATATTGACATGAAAATCTCAGTAGTTTTTTAAGAAATGTTGTAAAAGTGGTAATGGATTATTTATTTTTTGTTATTTTTTTCTAGGTACAAACACAGATGGAAATAACTACCTCAACAGAAGACCTATACCTCCACCTTCACTCGGACCTGGACATGATAGAATACCAATCAGACCGCCGGGGCAGGTATGTTCAAGATATATCTTTACAAGCTTCTGTCCGATGTAATTTGCCCTTCCCCCGCCCGCTTTCGCGGTATAAAAAGTAGTACTATGCGATTAGAATAAGAATAGGATGGTCTGTTGACTAACTTCACTCGAATCAGTACAGTCCTCAAAAAAAAAAGAAATATTTTTTCGCAAAAATAAACACTAATATATTTTTTCATGTATATATTATATATCATGTCATTCTCTGACCCCTAAACTACCACTATGCAAAAAATCATGTCGATCCTGTGAAAAACAAAAACAAATCTATCCCACGGGAACCATGCATTTTTCCGGGATAAAAAGTAGCCTATGTCATCCAGATCCGTTCAGCCGTTCCGGCGTGATTGAATAACAAACATACATACATCCATACAAACTTTCGCGTTTATAATATTAGTGGGATATGTGCCTTACTCTGGGAACCGGCAGACAAGTTCCTCATTTAGCCAATTGTGGTGTTCTATATATTTACACTCTGTGACTATTATTAGACTGTGGCGAGTGGCGCCCTCTGTGGTGTGCGGAATGACATCAGTCACTTCATATTCCGCTATCATGGTTCCCGTCATGCGGAACAACGCTTGTGTATACCACCTTACTAATAAACTATATACAAAGCTATACAATGTTTTGTCTTCTTCTATCATATTGAATGACATATTGTTAGAGGGAGACAAAGCACTGTAAAAGTTTGTACAACGTTTATTAGTAAGGTGGTTGGTATGTAACTTATAATACAGCTGGGCCTGATATAACATAACGTGTGGGCAGTTTTGTTGATGTTTTTGTGTTCGAAAAACAAGGACATCAGATATTTGATTAACGAATCTATAAATTGTTCCAGGAGACATCTCCACCTCAACTACCAGCGCCCCCCTCCGCTCCGCCAGCGCCCCCTGTCGATGTTCAGAAGAAGAAACCCCTCAACACACCCAGTCATAAGGTAAGGTCATACGATTCGGCTTCGCTTGTAGGAAATTTTGAAATTAAGAATTTATCCCGAAGAATTTCCGAGATAAAATTAGCCTACTCTTCGGCTTTCAAATTATTTTTCTCAATCGTGGTGCTCTTAACAGAGCAGTCGTGATCAATCATGGCGGTCCACAGCGCGACGCACCTAGTATTGACTCGACATGGTTAACTTTCTTGGGAATAATAGTGCAGTGGTTTCCCCTTGCCTTCTGCACCAGACATTTTGAGAATATTTAGGTCTTCAGGCTCGCTGTAGCCTCTTCCAGCCAGTTGCCCATAGATAATATCAGTTGCCTAGCTAGGTGTATTGTTATACCGCCATTGCTCGGTCGCCAGAGCCTCGTTTGTTGTCTAGCAGAGGATACCAAGCGTGCAGGTGAGGATGACATCCTTACCCCTGCAAATTATACCTGTGCAAAAATCACGTTGCTTTGTATTGACATGAAAGTAGGACAAACAAATAAACACACTTTCGCAAAAATGTCTGTCTATCTGTCTCAATGTTTGGCCAGAATAGGCTCCGATTTGGCTAAATGGATTGTGATGAAAGTTTCAGGGATCATAGTGGGTGTTTAGATAAATAAATACAATCTGCTTTTTGCTTCACCCCGATACCTTAAAGGATTCCGAAGATATGACTTGTAATATAAAAAAATCCAGAATGCCATATGCCACATTCTGGTACATTACACTTGATCATCGACATCAGCAAATACTAAGGCACTTTCATTTACACCTGCTCTTTTATCTAAATAATTCGTTTCTTCTTTCAGCCCGATGTTGACAACTCGGAAGCGGACATCAAGACTCACAGCTCCGAGCAAACAAACTTGACCGACTTCGTACCGAGCTCCCTCAACATCCCAACTATTTCTAGAATCCTCTCCGGTTCTAATGGACGCAAGGAAGACATTCCAGATGTTCTTCTCAGGACTGTCACTGCTAAACCTCAACACAATCAAGAAAAAACGTCTAAAAGTGACACACTTATCACCAAAGACACAAGTGTTACACTAAGCGATGCTAATAGGGACGCATCTACGGAAGGATCAGTTCTAGCAGTTCTAGATCCAGAAATGAACAACCTAGATCGACCGCTAATTGTAGATCAAAACGGCGAAACAAATACGAGAAGAAATCTACAATACGCTACAAACAAGCAAGCTGAACGCAACAGAAGTGACAGTAGAAGAGACGATTACACACCAGCCACAACTGTTGGTTTCGACTTAAAAGACCCAGAAATGTCTACTGAACGATATCATAATTTAGCTAATGTTAATTCTGATAAGAAAATTCTTAAGCAAGATTCTAAGTCCGGCAACCCTGTGTTGCAAAGACCGAGCGATACGTGGTCTTTGGCGTGGAATGGACACATCTATATAGCCACTATTGGCTATACTCTTTTAGCCGTATATTCGATATTTAAGATTATTTGCTATAACAAATTCACTCATCTTTTCACACAATATTACTTCATAATTCTCCATCTTATTTTAGTGTTTATTTGTCTTCTCAGAATATTTTATATGTGTTACGATCCGTACAATATTAATAATTCGTTGCCAATATTTTTAAGTGAGATGTTGTTACATGTTCCTGACATATTTTTAAGTATCGCCTTTTCTAGCACCATATTGTTCCTTCTGACAAACAGCATCAACTTTAAGAACACTTGCGGCTCTTTCTTGTTCAGATCTAGAACTATTATCATAGGCGGTGGGGTTCACCTCCTGTCTTGTTTAATGTTGCATATCCTTGAAAATAGTAATACGATATATAAAACTTCGCAAGGAGTCGAAAAAAGGGTACTAGGTCTTACTTGTCAAATTATATTTATCATGGCGTGTTTAACTTTAGGCTTATGTTATCTTTATGTATATAAAATGCTTAAAGCTATATTGCAGAAGAAAAGTCATACATACATACACGGCTTTCAGAACCTATACCAGGCCATACATATTAACTTAGCAACAGCTCTTCTATTTGTTCTTATGGCCACATTACAAATTTACGGCATTTTCGGCATTAATCAAGTAGGCATGACTAAATTCAATTGGCTCCAATGGGGATATCAATTTTCATTGAGACTGATTGAAATAAGCATCATTGCTCTAATTTCTTGGGTCATTAGTCTGAAAGTTGGCATCGTCGCGTCGCTGCAACACGAAAAAGCAGATGGACATAAGATATCTGGTTTAGGACTATTTCCCTGTACTGCAGGTTCAAGTAATGAGCAATTTGAATCCGATTACCCTGCCATTTGCAACACCAATACAAACTTGCATACATACACCTTGAGGACTGGCAAGCCTATTTACGAATCTGCAGGCCATCCCCAAACTATCCCAGAAGCTTGTTGCGGTCCAGCAATAGATCACCAGCGATTCCAACTTAACACCCTCGCAGCAAATTGTGACAATAATTCTGGAACCGAAAACTATTCAGGCCATAGCTCCATAGCCAACGCCGGTCATAGCAGTTCTACAGAATCTAGTAACGCTACCTCCAGTCAAGGAGTCACTAATCATTTAATAAAACATCATCAAAACATGACAGGGTATAACGGAATAGAATCAGCATCCGATGATCATTATTCCAATTGCGATCCTGCCATACAATCCCTTCAAGGTGACGACCCGTTAGATCACGAGTACAACGTCATACAATACGGTAGCAACAGTGATTTCATCCGGGACATGAAAAACCAAAACTACAATTCAAATAGAGGTTCTCATAACTTCAAACACATGTCATATGACCGCGCCTCGTCTCGTACGAATAGTAATCCCAGAAAAAAGCACAGAATTAAAAATAAAAATGTCCAAAACTGCATGACTATGGGGTATGATCATCATCATTACCACCAACCGCATCTCCCAGATGAATACGGTAACTACAATACAGAAAACGCGTCTTACCACGCGTCGGGTATTCAAACGTTGAACCCAAATAATAGTTATTGCGAAAACGCTTGCCAACAAATGAGAAATTCCCAAAGAAGGAATTCCCCATCGACTTCCATGGCCAACTCTAGCGGTAGCCAAAAACGCGGCAAGGGCAATAATTTCCCTGATAGACCAAAATCTACTGATATCTACGGGTTTTCCGAGGACCCGAATGATAGGAAATTTCCTTGCGCTGGCAACCAACAGAGGAATTGCGCATACGAAGCGTCTTATGCTCAACCTCAAGATGAAGTACATCCAACTGAAGCCGGTGGGAATAGTATGCTTGTGGCGCAAGACGGTTTTGTCAGATTTAGGCCGCTAGAAGATGGTCCTTCGCAAACTTGATTTCGATTTACCCTGTCCAATGAGACAGAGAGACTTAGCTTTTGACGCTAAAATTTAAAACTACCCACGTTATTTAAAAACACGTGCTCGTCACCAATCATGTATAGTTAAATTGTACATTAATAGATAGGTAATGATAAATTATAGTTGTTAGCTTAAAATATGTGCGGCCTCTTGTAAATAGCTGTTTGTTATACTTGTCTATAAGTTAATTTGTAAAGTGATTGAAAAAGTGTGGGAATATTGAGTCGGATTTCTCGAAGGACCATGAAGATCCAAAACTAAGAACCGACGATGTAACAATTGCCATTTTTCATTAATTATGTATGGATGAACTGATTATGAATGTAATTAAATGTAAACACTAAATATTAACGACAGTTTTAACTATAAATGTGATATCAATACATTTATTAATTTTTAATTTGGAACAATTCTGTCCATAAATAATGTTGTAATGTATCATAAGAATTATTGTATTTTAATTAATGATTAATAATAATTACATTTATGATAAATATTATTTATGTCAATGTAATCTTGTCCGTTGATATAAAAAGCATATTGTGTCTTGTGAAACATTTAAAAACAATGCTGTTAAATATTTTTAAATAAACAAAAATAAATATATTGTCAATCCGTCTATAAAGTAATCTATAATCTAATTCACTATTATTATTGTAGCTAACATAGTGTACTGCCACAAACGACCCTCACGTGGATAAATATGGAACTAAAGTTTTGAAATACCAATGTCACCTATTTATTAGCCTAATACTCTTACTATTTCTAATAAACGCTGTAACAGCCTGTAACGCTTTTTGACAGATTTGTTGAGGAAAACTAAACGTTGCCGGTGCGTCGGGGGCCGTGTGGTTGTCTGGTACTAACTAAGCCGATCACAGTTCGATCCGGACCAATGGGTTTTAAACAAACCACTCGTTAGATTAGATATAGTCTCACAAATACCATCGGCTAAAAGACGAAGACTTCCTCTTCCGTAAGATGTAAAATTTATTAGTGAGGGGGTAATAATATTTATTTGTGTTAGCCTACATATTTACATAAATTTTATTTGCAATATTATTCACAATGTGTTACCAAGTTAAATTAAAAATAATATCGATTCATGATAAGGTTTTTGCATTTTTTGCCTAGTCAGCACAAAACAGAGTACTGCCATTTTATAACCATTCATTTTAATTACGCCACGCCATTCCATTGTGTTAATACACCAAGTTAATGTATGAATTTAGTGATTATATAACAAAATGTATGTAAAGAAAATGTATGTATGTAACTAAATATTAAAATATTGGAATATTGCATAATGAATGTTGGCACAGCAGTAGTTAGGAAAAGTACATAATTGTAAAAAAAAAACAAATATAAAAGAAAATGAATTTTGTCTAATTTTTTTTAAGTTCGGAAACAATTTTTTTTTATTGTAAATAAATTAATTTGACAATGGCCATTAATTATTAACTTCATTTTGGAACAATTGTTGTATATATATATATATATAATTAAGGGTTACTATATAGTACCTACTACACATACAATTTTGTTGTAAATTTAAAAGTTCTTTTAATATTTCCAAGACTGTATTTTTATCATTTTAACAAAAATGACAACTGACATTATTATTGTATAAATAAATAAAAATGTCTTTACATAAAAACATTGTTTTATTCACCAAACACATCTTCACGGCCTTGAGACACCAGGTTACCATAGATTTAGTATAGTCGCTCGGGCGCTCTACTAGATTGGCAATACAAAAGAGAAAGCGCGTAGATACACGTATGTTAAAGCGAGACAGATAAACGAGACCGTTCTCATCACTAGTAATTTAGCTTATTTTTGTAAAATATAATTTAGTGTGTAATAGACGTGATTAATTATGGTTTGCAGTGCCTGCATGAAAAGTCCACAAAATTACACATTTGTCACGCACACTGGTGTATGAATTTATTGGTCTCGTTCTAATCGCGACATTACCAATCTAGTATAGCGCCAGCATACTAGATCTATGCCAGTAACAGTGTCAAATTGTTGCATGAATCTTCATGAATCAATGTATCTGATCGCGCAAACAGTAGGTTGTTGAGTTTATTTATTATTTGGCGGGCATTTTACGTCTTACAATATTTTTTTATGAACTAATAATTATATGCTTACCTGGTACTTTTAAGATTACCCTCATTCCTGGAGAAATATTTTAGTTCCAAGCCACACTCCATGAACAAACATTACTGACCGCTTTGTATTTATGTTGTCTAGCCACGAAATTGTACCAGGATACCATAAGCATATTGGTGGTCGGACTGAACTACGCTGAGGGCTTACTCTTTGCGCCGATGAGTTACTGCTATCCCTCGGGGTCTTCAGCGATACTTTAGAAGGGAGACGGATGAGAGGGAGAGAGATGATGACTGAAGATGCTCTTGCTAATACTATAAGCTATTAGGAATTTAGCTTTTTTAGTTGCTACAAGTTTCATGGTGCCACGTCACGCTGCAGGGCTCAAAAGAGATCCAATAAAAAATGCACACTTGCGCAAACCAAATGAGCCCAAATTCGATGGGGTTACGTCGTTTCATTACAGAGTTCCTGTGGCCACCTTCCGGCTCCATCATCAGTACCCTGGATATATAGGAGGAACGAACTTGTAAAGACACATCAAACGAGGCCAAACTCGATGGGGTTACGTCGTTTCGTTAAGAGTTCCACTATCTACATCGATGGTACCAAATTATTGTTTTGTCATCCGAATTACATGCACTTACAAAGCGCTAAATCAATACGACAATTAGAAGTGTTTTTTACATAGTTAGCTACATAACTAAATAAAGGTGAAAAAAAATATAAATAAAATGGTTTAAAAAATATAATAGTAGGTATTAGATTAAAAACTAAATTAACTAAAATCAACATTTTAATAAAAAATGTACAAGCATTTAAAATGTCAAAATCAATAATTTACATACAAAACATAATTTATTTCAGAAACAATTGTATATGTTTTCAATTATCTAAAATTACGACATATGTAAGTTTTCTAGTAACAAATGACCAGCTCAGCTAGCCACAGATTTATCTAAGTTTAACTAATAATAAAGTTGAACAGTTTGTTTGTTTGAACGCGCTAATCTCTGGAACTACCAGTCGGATTTGAAAAAAATATTTTTACATTTGTTAGCCCAATTCTTGAGGCTACGAATCAAAGGAGCCGAGCAGTAATCAAAAAACGCGGGTACAACCGCAAGGCACAGCTATATATTATATTAAAAATTGAGACAAAGGTGTTTTTCCACTACCGACGACTCCAGCAACGACATCGCAGTGTACGCGAGTCTTCTGTCGTGTCGTATCGTGCGTAGTTGAAAAACGGCCTTAGTCTGTGTCTTACATTATGTGCCAAATAAGTTGATAAGGTGAGTTTTTTTAACCTTGCTGTTCTTAAACGAATGGCACAAATAATTTGGCGCAAATTATACCCGGGAATCAAACCCAGGTAATGAAAGTTAAAATTGATATTTTATACAATTAATACATGATAGTCAATATAAATAGTAATAAAATTCAGTCTTTGTCAAACATTTTTACAATAAAAATTCAAGCGAAAACGTGAAAATGCGACTGCGATATTAATCTTATACTATACAATAAATTAGGTACAAAAATACTACCTATTAATTAACATAAAATATAGCCGGCATAAAAAAACCTGCTAGATTCGGCAGAAACTAATGCTCTTCGGGAATTAGAAAGAGACAATAGGCTCGTTCGGTTTCGTCTCTGTCATTCATTCGTACAATTCCTGCCAAATAAGTCGAGCTTTTGACAATCGGTGCGCAGTACGAAAATCCACTTATTTAATAAGTTTGCACTGTGCACCGAATGTCAAAGTGCTCATATTAACTTACTTGGCGGTAAATTGATACTACCCTATAGTATATATCAGAGGTTCTCAAACTTATTTTGTCTACCGCCCACTTTGAAAATCAATTATTTTTCAGCGCCCCCCAATTTTTTTTACGTTTCATTACTTTAATTTATATATAGTGTGCTATATTAGTTTTTCTGGGCCCCTTACCGCCCCCCTCTAGGCCTCCAGCGCCCACAAGGGGGCGTTATCGCCCACTTTGAGAAACACTGGTATATATTGAGAGCAAATTCTACTTATTATTGATAGCAACAGATATGCAAGGTAATGCCGATTACTTAAGAGCCCTATATCCATAATTTGTATGGGGATAAACGATTCCCAATTTCTCTGTAAATAATCCACCTGTGTCACTGTAATTTAGCATATAGTTACTTATTCAATATATCTAAGTGAATAAATTTTTCAATTGGTTTTTCTCAGAAAAATATGGATATAGAAGCCTTAAAGAGTGGGTCAATCTATTTGCTTCTCGCTCACACAGACAACAATCACGGCAGACGGAGCGAGAGGCACATTTTAAATCACACAAATAATCGGCGTTGCTTAACTGTTGCTATCAAAATTAGTGGAATTGACATACTTCAAACAGAGGTTATGCACAAGATTAATAAAGTGAGCTTATTATTGATCGATTCAAAGAAATTAAAAACCTGATCTTGGATGTGGAGCATCATAAAGCCCTGAAGTGCCCTTTACAAATGCAACTTGTCGGGATGATTTTTAGATTACGAGAAATTGCATAATGTAAATGGCACTTTAGATGGTGTCGTACATTGCAATAAGAATATTTTTATACGTAGTTGATCCTTAAATACTGTCACTGGCACAAAAAATAATAAACCTGATCTTTATCTTTTGGAATACAAAATATGGCAGTTTTTGGAGGATTTCTCCTCTTTTTCTTAGTTAATAATGCTCATAAAAAAATCTCCTAGGTTTAATTTCATTGTGATGGCGAAGTAGCGACAATTTTATTGAAATTAAATTGTGTTTAAATAAGTTTTTCTCAACAAATTTCTCCAGTAAATTTCTCAACAAAATCGGTACTTCGAAAAACACGAAAAGGACTTCGGCATTTCCAAGGTTTTTCAAAAACTATTAGAATTATCAAATTATAGTTAGTGTATTCTTAAAGTATGTGAAATTATCTGTCTTTTAATGTCGAGAAAATTGTAAATTATTAAATATATTAAGAGAAGTCGTGTCGCAAACTTGGCTGAAATACGCGTGAAATTGAGGATTTTCAAGGCTTCATAAAACTTAGGTGTAACTGATTTTGGTTATTTTCTTTACATGAGAGGCTTTAGAATATATTTATCTTTGAAAATCAATTTTAATTTCGAGCCTAGCACATACAGTTATTGCGTAACACTGGAAAAACGAAACATCTGATTTGTATGGGACAAAAATTATGAGGCGACTCCTTAATACCAGACGTCTTAAGCACTCGGCCACCGACTATCTATTGAAATCTATCCCAAGAATAAGCTACCTGAAGTCATCATGGATAAAATATAGCCCGTACCACGAGCAACGACTGGCTGTGTCAATTAAGGGAGTATGTGAAAAATTGTGGCAGAAATTTTGAGTTTACTGCCTATCAAACTTCTGACAGTATTTAGAGACCGACTAGGTATGTATTAGTGATGTGCCGGATCGTTAAAAATGTATATCCGCGGATACGGATCTGAATAAAGATATTTGGTCTCAAGATCCGCGAATACGGATACGGATCTTAACTTTCTTAGAGTACGCGGCGGTAAATATTGCACATCGACCTTTGGAAAGAGATAATCTGTTATGGACAAAAGTTATTGGCCTCTTTAAGAGTTAACTATCATAACAGATACGATTTTTAGAAATAAAAAATAATTAACAGTTTTTCATTGTTACCTAATCACCTATATATATAAAATTTCATCTATGAATTGAAAATTAATAAGGTAAAAGATCCGTTAAAAACTAACGGATACGGATCCGGATCTTTCTTCTCCCTCGGATACGGATATCCGGCACATCACTAGTATGTATCACTAATATTTTAGTCAAATTTCCGACAAAAATATTGGCATTCATGACAACAGCACCCACGTCTTGACATTTGATGTCATCAGACTTACAACCTTTGAGACCTTTCAAATAACCTTTAGTGCCCTGATAAAGTTTGGGCGCTGTATTACGACTTGTCAAGTGCTCAAGCCAATAAAAAAAAACAAAAATCAGCTAATCGCGTCCTTCTTACTGGCTGAAAACTTTTCAGCCAGCAATTTCATGACCTGGGCGTGTGTTACGGAGGAATGTTTCAGAGATCCGTAGTTTTCCTTCACGTAATCTGCGAACGCGTTTTTGGCGCCCTTACGCGCGGGCGTTGATACTACGATGCCGTCTTTGGTTTTCTTGTTGAGTGTCAATTCGAAAGTGCCGCGGCAATAACCGCAACATTTCTTCGTCACGTCGATCGATTTGGAATGGCGTTGTATGCTGCAAAAATTTGACAAAACTTGTAATATATCTTTTAAGGGGGAACATTTTACACCTTGAAATGTTGAAACAATGAAGGATGAAAGATTGACTAAAAAGGTTTATATGGCTGAAGTGAAAGGAAATTATGGCAATATTAAAAGTACACACAATCGCCGAGCATGTATGAAAGGTATGATGAATATAAAAGAAGCGAAAGAGGTATGTCAGGATTGTAGCAAATGGTATTCGATTGTCTCTGCCTACCCCTCTTGGGATAAAAGGCGTGATGATAGATAGATAGATACATATACTACTTTTTATACCGCGAAAGCGGGCGGGGGAGAGGCAAATTACTGCCACGGGATTAATTTTAGATCTATTTCCACGCGGGTGAAACCGCGGACAGAAGCTTGTCTATACTAATAGCATAAAGAGGTAAATGGATGTAAGGGGGTAATCTCTCAAACTACTATACGTATTCAAAAATTCTTTCACGAACAGAACATTATGATGCGCGAGCATGACTAAGAAGACTGAATCTCATTGCGAAGACTGGAAAAGGACCGGTTTCTGCAACGCTACTTTTTGATCTCTCCTTCTAACCTAGGTGTTCCCTGGTGGGCCACATTTTTAAGAATCGACGGGAAGTATTTATTATATTCAGAAGTATGAACGACAGCTTTACGTGCCCTCCGCCATTCTTTAATGCCGTAAGTGTTTACCGCAATCCAAGTTTGCGACAGCAGCGCCCTCTATCGGACTCCAGTTCAGCAGTAATCAGACAAGAGAGAGACAAACCCACCTGTATCCACATTTAGTACACTTGTAGGAATACTTGAAGTGAATCTCCATCGTGTGGCATCGCGATATCTCACCCAGTTCCGGGAACACGCGAAGTGCTTTGCCCGCCCTGGAAAAAAAAACTTATTTTCAAATCGGTCCGGTAGTCCTCTCCATGACCTCGTCCCTCCATCCCCTTTTCGCACCCGCACTGCTCGCACAGGATACAGTTTTCATCCTCACACAGTGGACACGTTCTGCATACGAACGAAAAAATTCAGCGACTCGTTCCTGTGTCGCACTGTCAAAAAGTGGAACGAACTTCCGGCGTCGGTCTTTCCTCCTTTCTACAACCTGGGGTCCTTCAAGCGAAGCGTGAAAAAGCATCCGCGACTGGCGGACTGTAGTATGTTCTGCCAGTCGCGCGCATTCATGGACCAGCCACCCATGCTTAATATCAGGCGGTGGCAACATGTCGTCTTCTCTATAAAAAAAGTAGTTTTCGAGTTTAGGTTCTTCTAACATACAAATTCATATTCCATCTTTACCAATAATATAATATACGATTAATGATGAAATAATGAACGACATTGCTTGAATGGTGACCCCGAGCGCTATGGGGGCGCTGTTTCGACGTGCAAACAAACACAGTTTCGCATTTACAATATTATTGAAAACTGCAAACTGCCGTTTGGTGTGTCTGTGGGGTTCAAATGCCAAAAAAAAAAATTAAAGATCTGACTGGACTGATCATCTCTTCTGGTGACAAGAGGGCTGGTTCCTTCCTCGCTCAACGAATCAGCATCGCGATTCAGCGGGGAAATGCAGCCACGCGGACCCGGTTTATTTAATTATTTTTAATGTTTAGATTTGATTTAAGGTCTTTTAAAAAAAAAATTTACATTAAAAAAAAAATTAGTTAGGAAGGATATGATCCCAGGGTTCCGTACTAACCACTTCCTCCACAGAGGTCCGTGCGCCGCCCGGAGCTCCTGGTCTATGACCCAGGTGGCCGCGTGACACATCTCGTGTATTAACGTATCCCGTAGTCTCTGGGGCCCGTCCACTACCTTGGTCGACAATTTGATGCTGGACGACCGCAGTTTGTCGCCTTTGGAAGTTTTTATTGACCGATTTGTTGTTGTGCTGCGGTTAGGTGAATAACATAATATATAAAAAAATAAGGAGAATGCAAAATATCTGTATCAAAAAGTTGGAGAGTCATGAGAAAGAGTTTGTTTTAGTCTATCCATCTATATATACTAGGGGTAGTCGGTGACTAGACGTAAATGTTGACTATTCGGCCACTTTTATAGTCGGCGATTAGTCAATAGATGAATCAACCTACAATGCGATTAAAATAACAATAGGACTGGGCATGCGCCATTTTGTCATTCAGTCACGTAAAATCGAGCTTAGGTATGAAGAAAAAAAAGTTCAAAAAAAAATTTTTAATTAAATAAAATATTTAAATAACGATGTCATTAGAGATCAGACGAATGCGGAGTGAAGTATGATGTTGTTACACTTGTGACTAAAATGAGGAAAAGTAGTTTACGCTGGTTTGGACACGTTGAAAGTGGCTGAAGTGAAAGGAAATGCTGGCAGAAGACGACCTTTTTTTTATTTTTATTAAGTGGGGAAACCCCAACATACTTGTTACAACTCGAATAACCTGGACCCAAAAGTCCCCATCTCCTTTAGAACCAGAAAACAATTTACCCAGCAGTACTCCTAAGTTTGGTATCCCACGTGACCAGCATATCTTTTTCCAGTCCATTGTCAAACACACTCCCATTAAACTGTACAAACAGTCTCCTGGTGAGCTCGTCCCGTTTGGTCTTGTAATTGTCCTTATACGATAACGCTTCTATGTTACATCTCCACGATGGTACATTGTCTGGAAAAAAATTTAAGGATCCTATATCCATAATTTGTATGGGGGATAAACTATTCCCAATTTCTCTGTAAATAATCCACCTGTGTCACTGTAATTTAGCATATACAGTAAACTCCCGATTATCCGCGGGATTGGCTGGCGTGGATACCGCGGATAATTGAATTTTGCGGATAAGCCGCAAAATTGCCGATTAAGGTGGTTCATTTTCCATACAAAAATGTAATTAAGATATAAACTAATTAACTAAATAGTAAAAATGTCTAAATATGAGCTTACTTAACTATTTTCGGCTTTTATGTTGTCAATAAAAAACAACAAAAACAAACACTAAAACTATGAACAAAGAGGATTTATTTACTTTTGAGAATCATCCGCACCGCGGATAAACCGCCTACGAGAGTTTACATATTCAATATATCTAGCGGTTATTTTTTTAATTGGTTTTATTGAATAGGAAATATGGGTAGAATAAGGGATTATTTTCTCTTTTATAATCTATCACAAAACTCTTATGGCCATATTCATAAACACATTTTAGAAGCGTTTTAGTTAAAATATGTTTTGTCACTCTCTAACAAACCTGTCTTTACTAATAATAGAAAGAAACATAGCAACATTTTAACAAAAACGTTGCTAAAATACGTTTATTGTTATACAATTACCCTACAATTATATACATTAAACATCGCGTTTTTTTATAGCTTATTGAAAAATCAATGTTTTGCCGACAGCCGACAAATTTAGGTAAAGTAATAATTGAAAATTTATTATAAAAATATAGTTTAATCTTTGAAATAAAAATAAAAAAAAAACATAAGATTTTACTTTACCCACCAAACGCAATCCGACCAAATTAGATAGACCCACGACTATTATGACGCCGCCTGCTAACTTTGTCTCTACTTCTCTTGGTCGGGTTGCCCTTCATCAGATGAGATATGAAGGTTTTCTTACCAGCCAAAGATCCCATAAAGGTCAACCTCTTCACCACAGAGTCGTCAGATACATGTATTTTCTTAAAACCGTCAACAATATCTCCCACTCCGCTCAACCCCTCCACAATCTCCGTGACAGTTTTAGCTCTAGTTTTCTTCGTTGTGCTTTTCACGTCTCGCTTCTTTGTCAACTGTAATTATTAATGATACTATTTATTTTTCATTCCATCTATTCGAAAAGCGACGGTTTGTACGTCTTTTCTCCAAGAGACTTTCACAGCGGGCAATAATGAGTTTTGAATTTGGAACATGAATGAATGTTGCTTCTAATAAAACCCCCCACAGATAACACATCTTCCAGCGCATCTACCATTTGTGTATGCTCGGACGCACAGCATCATGTGTAAAGTGTTGGCCCCATTATAGTGTCCCGCGACCAACGAGATCATACGCAAATATATATCTACTCTTATATCGTAAAGTCTCTATTACAAAATCGAATTATATATCTGTCTATCATCACGCCCTTTATCCCAAGAGTGGTAGGCAGAGACAATAGAATGCCATTTGCTATGATTCTGACATATCTCTTTCGCTTTATTTATGTTAATCATACCTTTAATACATGCTGCGTGATTGTGTGTCGATCGATGAATATATTTTTTATATGTTCAATAAAAGTACACCTAGGACGTCCCACCCCTCTTGGGATAAAATAAAAAATGTAAAGTTGTCCATTACAAAAATATACTAGTAGTATTACTCGTAATAAAAAAAAATAGGAACATAATGTACTTGTTTAGGTTCTGGCGTATTCGGCACTTTTTCAGTGTACAATTTCTTTTTAGATTTTTTATCCTCGTCTCTCGCGATGGCCTCTTTTCTTTTAAGCTCGGACTCTGTCAAATACAGTTTCTTATTCTCTGCGTGATTACCTGAAAAATTTATGCAACAAATCAATTTAGCCCAATATCACAATATATAACAGGGAAAACCACACCCAAACCCAATCAATACACTTATAACTACTTATATATTAGAGATAGATATGTAGCGGTCAGTTAGACCGTACAAGTATGAAGCTCCGGCGCACGCCAGTTACATGTAAACGCTCCCGACAGTAAGTCGCATGCATAGCGTCGTAATTCACTAGGTCATTCATAATACTGCCTAGCAAGCAGGTCTATGTCAATATAGTAGAGTGAACGGTATTATCTTTTATTGGAGAGTGACCCAATTAGAGACCTGCCACGACACTGAGGGCTAGAAAGTGTTCCACGTATACAGCACGCAATCTCAGTGTTACAGTTTGTTCCTACATCATTTTGTTATATCTCTGACGGATTAGACAGCATACGCCTTGAAAACTCACTGCATTTCCCCAGACTTGATTCACTTATACTGTTATTGCTCCTAAACATGATAGGTCCATGTTTAATACTCGTAAACCTTCCCGGTGAATCGACTTATCTAATAGTGAAAATCGCAACAAAATCCGTTCAGTAGTTTTTACGTGAAAAGGACACAGACAGACAAACAGACGTGGCGGACGGCTGTCACAATGTTCGTTCCCATACTCCTCCGAAACGGCTTGACCGATCCTTATGAAATTTTGTATGCATATCCGTTAGGGTTGAGAATCGGACAACATCTATTTTTCATCCCCCTAAATGTTAAGGGTGGTCCACCGATAATTTTTTTTTATATAGGGTTAGGGGTAGGGGTAGTGCGGGCAAGTCAACGTTTGGGCAGGACAACGTCTGCCGGGTCCGCTAGTACAATATAAAAGAAAGTCGTGTTAGTTACACTATTTATAACTAAAGAACGGCTGTACCGATTTGGCTGAAAATTGGTGGGGAGGTAGCTTAGAGCCAGGAGACGGACATAGGATAGTAGCGGTAGTGGTAGGGGTTGGAGTAGAGATAGGTGTAGTGGTAGTGGTAAGAGTAGGGGTAGTTGTAGTGATACTGGTAGGGCAGAGGTAGTGGTAGGGCAGAGGTAGTGGTAGGGGTTGGAGTAGGGGTAGGGGTAGTGGTAGTAGTAGTGGTAGTTGTTTTCCACGGACGAAGGAAAGTAAATAGCAGGCAAGCCAATGTTTGGGCAGCACAACGTCAGCCAGGCCCGCTAGTATAGTGATAAATATCATTTACCATATAATGGTGTAATCAACTACAATAAAATTACAAATTAATTACCTAGGATGTGTGTGTGTAGGTACAGGTACCAGGACGGTTCTTGAGCGGTGACCGTTATCTGCGCAGAACACAATTTTTGGGTCTGCTTGACGGTATGAGGTAGGCGCGACGGGCGGGGGGATCGCGCTATCGAATCACAACGCGGCGCATGGGCGTGCCAGTCGTTATACGTATGTCACACTGTCACTACGCTCAGGCCTGTGACAGTTTTAGTTCCTATGTTTGCGCCGAGCGCTAGTATCGCACCGCCGCCATCTTTCATTTTAATGACGTCTCAATCATCAGTCGACTGTCGCCTAGACATTTGTGATTTGTCGCGCTTTGTTTACTACTTGCTGTGGTCGTTATTTCAGTATTTTCACAAGTTTTTATATAATTTTTGTTTGTATATCCTCGCTTTCGGGCTTGAGTTGATAACGAAATAAATAATAATTTGAACAGCGAACGTTTAGTGCTATGTCTTCTCGTAAGTGCTGTGTAAGTGGTAAAGTGAAAGTACATTAGTTTGCATATTACTGCGGGATATTAATATTTATGCAGACGACTATCAAAGAAATTTAACTGTGGATCCTGTCGTATTACCTACACAACATGTGATGAACAAAACTTTCATAAATGGATAGAAACCAGAGAATATAGGCAACTAAAGAACAGTAATTTGGCATATCCTTCAAGCAGATTTTTTATTTTGTAAATAAAAATAAATAATTTTATTAAACAATCCATGCTCTTTTATTTACAACAAACCTTTAAATATTAGGAAAAATAATAAAATCCATGCATTGATTGATGTGGTACGTCACTATTGACTACGATTGATGCTGATCAAGAAGCTAATAAACTTGATACTTTACGTACCTACATCACTATCGACTGAATCGACACTAGCGCTTCGCGGAAACAAGCGGTACTAACTGCAAACTATGAAGTGTCCTATCTGTCTTTGACTAGTATATTAGATATCTGTGACTACGCTTTCTGTACCAAACAAATACAGTCGAGCGCACAATCCTTTCTTTACGATATATTTTTTTGTTGGTATATTTTTAATTTTTTATTTATTTATTTTATTAAAATTTTAATTTTATATGTTTAAAAAATGCCGCGTAGATTTAAAACTGTTCTAAATAGATACGAGACAAAAAATATTTATCAAGTACCTATATTGTTATATGAAAAAAAAACTTTGTAATTTTATTTCTGTTTATTGTTAGTTTTTTATTAATTTTAGTATTGTTGTTTATTCAGGGTTTATTTACAATTTGTTTTTGTATAATTATTGAATAATTTTAATAAATCCCAAAAACATGAGAAAACAAGATTACTTAAATATTGTTTTCTTTAATTTTAATTTTACCAGCAGTAAAAAGCAATCGTAAAAACAAACACCAATAAATCAATTATAATAAATATACAAGTTATATTGCACTCGAATGTACATATGCGCAAACATTCCCCCACTTTTTCGTCGAGCGCTCAAGATCCGTCCCGGTACCTGTATGTGTGTCGATTATTTACGCTATATACATATACATTTTCTTTGCCCTACAGCTCCCGAAACCGTGTTACGGTTCCAGGATACCCAGCAGAAGACCAAGTCTCCCTCGTTTAGCCGATGGTATTTGTGAGGCTATACCTAACGAGTGGCCAGTTCTGTTGAGGTATATTTAGATGGAAAAGCCTCAAAGTGTGATTTGTCGGATTATGTACATAAGTTTTTAATTAAAAAAACCATTGGTACATGGCCGGGATCCGGGATCGAACCCGTGATCTGCCTAGTTAATACCAGACGTCTTAACCACTCGGCCACCGACGCACCTATATATGTACCAAATTTCAACCTTTTTCGTCCAGTATTTTCATCGGATATATAAAACCCTAAAAATTAAAACTCTTCTTCTTTTATAATGGCCCCACCAATGTTTATCCGTGATCGGCCAATGTCAAGTATTTTAATACTTTTATTTTGTTTATAGTGTTTATAGCCGATTAATCGGTATTTAAGATAATCCCGCCGACCGTGATATGTCTTATTAGTCGTCGACTAATCACAACCATCACAGCGCGGATAGGATTAAACTGGATTCCCCATCACGTCTCGGCGGGTGCGTGACGTGGAATCAAAATAAGTCTCACCTTTGATATTCTCCTTATCACTGTCATCGTCATCAAAGTTTAGTTTTTTCGAAGTACCCACAAAAGGTACCTTCCTATTCTTAAACAGAGCAGGCAAAGATTTCCACACATCCCCATACAGGTCCGTCAACAATTTCTTCTGGGACATCTCTATATTCTTCATTGTACACTTTTCTAGAGATTTCCTGGTGATGTCCGAAGGTGTGGCTGGTACTGGCATGTTACGTGGTGTTGCACAGATAATGTTCTGTGCAGGTGACCAAGTGCTGCCGGTGCTTGGGCTGTCATCAATGAAATCTGCTTCTATTTCATCACAGTTGAATGATATCTGCAATTATGTGGCATTAATTAAAATTAAGTGCTGTGTGTACACCCATTGGTCTGCTTAATATGGGCAACAACAACCGAAACTACTGAACCAAAAAACAGATAAAGGAAGAAAAGAAGATACAAATCAAGCAGAGAAAAGAAAAAGAACAACAACAAAATCACCCAATACTGAGCACTCACCAGATCTGAAATTAAACAAAATCATAGACTATAGACTTGGTAAGACAAGAAGTTTCTCATCAACAGAGAAACCAAATTGCTGACGAGCAATAGCCAATAATCCGGCTCCTTACCCAAACCAGACTACAGCAAGAAAAAAGGAACAAACCCATCTCAAAAAAGCACACAAATACAAAAAAAAAACATTACAGAAGAAAGAAGAAGAGAAAACCATAAAGACAGCAAATAAATATAAATATAAAAAAAAATTTACACAACATATAAACAAACTCAAGGCCCCAATCTGGCTGGTCACCGTGAGGCATCTGACCAAAACCCTCCAATTCCAACCATCACAACCCGGACAGGATTCAACTGGATTCCCCATCATGTCTTGCGTGACATGGAATCCCACCTTCTTCTTCTTCTTTTATTATGGCTCCATCAGTGTAAATGATGATTTGCCAATGTCAAGTTATCACTGATCAGTGGGTAGCAATGATATTTTTCGCTTCCTTCTATATTTATTATATCAATGTAGAGTATGATTGGTAAGAAGGGTAACCAACTACATCACATAATATAAAATTAATATATCACTTACATTACCAACTCTGCTCGGCTCTCTGGATAGTGGTGTGCAGGTCCCGGAGGAGACAGTTATATGGGGCAGCCCCTCACTACTGAGGTCATGCGAGTCATTTATTACTACTGGGGAATATATATTTGGTACTGATTTGGTCTGAAATTGTGTAATATGTTATTATAATAAACATGCATTATATATAAAACCTGGTTTTTTATTAATAACCCTAAAAAATCCACAACATTGGAGTTTGTGTCCTGGTTGTGATTTGATTATGGGCTGTGTTGACCACTAGAAAAGTATTAAAAGTGGTTTTTTGAGCCCGCAGCCTAAATGGGTTCAAGGCTGAGTTGCCTCCAACTCCAAAGGCATAATTATAAAAAACATCAGTTTGACCCAACATTGAACCAAGTTTGATTTTTTGAGATTGTCTTATTGGTTTTAACAAATTTTGCATGTATTTTTATTGTAAAATTTTTAAATAACAAAAAAAAAAATTATTATTGGGTCAGCAAATGTAAAAAAGGTTAAAAATATTAATCAATTTAATTTATTTATTTAAATTTATTTAAAAAAGACATGCAAATTTTGTTTACCAAATAAGACAAGACTAGAAAAATGGACTTTAGATATGGAATAAAAATGTGACTGAAAATTTCACCAAGGAAATATGTCTACAAAAACCATAATTTTTTCCTCAATTCTATTACAGAACTCAAACAAAAACAATAGTTATTGATACTTAAGTTAATTTGTGACATAATCAACCTGTTTTTTTTCTTCATGGGTTGCTTTACAGCTCCAGAAACCGTGTTGTGGTTCCAGGGTACCCAGCGGAAGACGAAGTCTTACTTGTTCAGTTCTGTTGAGGTATTAATTTAGATGGAAAAGCTTCTAAGTGTGGTTTGTCGGATTATGTACATAAGTTATTAATTAAAAACCCATTGGTATATGCCACCAGATTTAGATGTAATTTGATGTAGATTAACAGAGCATGAAAAATTGCTGCAAATATTAAACTTAAGAATACTGGTTCTAGAATACCTGTATAATAAATTCCATAAATCCCCTTTAAAAACCATACCTACTTAATACATAAAAAATAAGTAGTTTAATACTAACACATTTGGTCACATCAGACTTTAGTGTGTCTAAGGATTCATCTAGTATAATAACGTCCGAATAACACTTCATTTTTTCCTTCTTTTCATCAATTTTCAATCTATTTTTCTTCAAAGACAATAATAAGAAACCTGAAAATCAAAAATTATTTTAAACTAAATGCTTTTAAAAGACAGAAAACTTATTAAGTATATCTAAATACTAAATTACAAATATAATATAAAATTTACAAATAAAAAATTTCATGTAAATCGCTATCTACTGTATATCATGTAGCATCCCATACTAGTGACCGCCCCATTATCCATGGTACAAGTGTCATGCCATCGGGTCTCTTGCCATCATCACGCGCCAAACCATTTGGTTCTAAAACAGCTGGCACATTGCTGCAGACAAGAGCCCGACGGATGATATCATTTAAACTGGCGTGTCTTGGAATGCGGCCAGCACTGCGACTACATGATAGACCGTGGTTACCTAGGTGATCTACATGCTCTCCGCAGTGACAGCGATGAGCAACATTTAATGTTGCCCCTAATCTTAATGCTACAGAATTTCTAAATGTACTGCGTTCTAAAGTGTGTTTTTAGAGATATAACAAATTAAATAAATAACTTACGTTGATCACGAAGTGGCCGAGAGTTCACTTCCATTTTATTACCAATAATAATGTAATAATATAATTAATTATTAAAATAATTGTAAAATCTAAAAAATACCAGCCTCAAATCAAACCGTTACGGAATGACATTTATTTGTTTTGATTTGTAAAATTATTAGTGTTGCCAGGACAAAAAAAAACTTTTTAATTTATAACATAATTATGCTATGGTACTAGCTACAATGTGTTCATTCTTGCTTTTCTAACTATTTATCTTTCTAATTATTTAATCCCTGGATAATGTTATAGGTTACTTACGCTATATATACCGTTTTTAAGATAACTTGTATTGTGTAAATTGTTTATTGTCCCAAAAAAATAAACTAAAATATGTAATAAAGGTAGACTGGGCTTTGAGTAGAGTGGGTGAATGAAATGAAATTGTTTAGTATGTCAGTGGTCAAAAGGTTTAAACTCTAAATTGTGTGTCTTTGTGAATACCTGTGAATACACAGCGTTGGCCAAATGGCCACACGGTTTCGATCCCCACAGCAATGAGAAAGAAGCCAGCTTCTTAATTTAAAGGTGTAACCTCACTTAGCGCATTGTGTAAGTGTTCGAATGTCATTTTAATTTCAAATTTTTTAACATCATTCATACTTTACATTGATGGAATGAGTATCATAGAGTACTAAGCCTATGGAGGGGCCATAGACGGGCTCCCCATTTCGCCAATTTTTTCCCCTCTGACCAGATGCGCAGTAATAAGATACCTTAGATTTCGTTGGTATCGTTTTGTGTTGCGAGACAGAGCTCTATAGGAAAATAGTTAATTGTGATGTTTTAAAGGCGATCTAGGACGTCAAACTTGCGGAAACATAGCGTTTCCAATCATTAATTATAATTATTATGTTTGTATTTTAACATAATCATCATATAACGTAAAATCCGTAGCGACAATAAAACGACAGCAAAATACAGTGGTACAGGGGCTAGTACTAGGCGTTTACCCCCCCCCCCCCCCCCCCGGCAAAAGTGGCAGAAAAAAATTGTTCGGTGATTTATACGCTACACGTCTCCTTTGGTATATACTCAAAGAATGAATATAGAAGGAAGCGAGAAATATAATTGCTACCCACTGATCAGTGACAACTTGATATTGGCAAATCATCGGAAGCACTGATGGAGCCATGATAAAATAAGAAGGATTCCACATCCGGTCATGGCGACATACGCACGCGTTTTCGTCGTGGCGTGATGTGGAATCCAGTTTAATCCTGTTCGCGCTGTGATGGTTGTGATTAATCAGTGATTAATAAGACATATCACGGTCGGCGGGATTATCTTAAATGCCGATTTATCGGCTATAAACACTATAAAGGCTATAATACTTGACATTGGCAAATCACCGATGAACATTGGTGGAGCCATAATAAAAAAGAAGAAGAAGAAGAAGATAAAATAAGAAGATATTATAATATCATTGCAAAAATAAATCATCGAAATCGGCATACATTTTATCAAGTTATGTCTAAAATTGCCTGATAAATCAGTTTGTTTCTAAATTAATGAAACACTACTAACTAAACCAATTTTCACCAAAACAAAAAAGGGCCAACGCGAAATAATTCTCTGTCGATTAAAAAATAAACCATCAAAATCGGTTCACAATAGGCGGAGTAATCGCGTATGTATATATGTAGGTAATATTTACATACGTAAAAAAAGATTTGTTGAGAGAAGTGAACTTTAGTGAACCCCAAAGTATACAGTAATGTATACCGACTGTATAGCTGCGTTTGCTACAATATTTAATTACCTATCTACCTAGGTACTTGTAGCGGCATCGATTTTTTAGGGCTTCAATCTTCAATTCTTTAGACTAGACCTAACTAAATCTGTCTTTTTGAGAATCTGTCCTTATGCGAACAAAGGTTAATTTTGTCTAAGTGTTGTCTAAGTTCTCAGTTGCTTAAGACGTCTGGGTTCGATCCTGGATCCCTCCCAGTCATGTAGGGACTTTTATAATTAAAAACTTATGTACATAATCCGACAAACCACACAAGCCTCTACTTTTCCATCTAAGTAAATATACCTCACAGAAAATGGCCACTCGTTAGGTGTAGCCTCACAAATACCATCGGCATAAGTAAGGGAGACTTGGTCTTCCTCTGGGTACCCTGGGACCGTAACACGGTTTCGGGAGCTGTAAGGCAACCCGTGCAGAGAGAGAGAGAAGTTAAAGCTGCATCTATAGATTGTCCTGATCAAATCAAAAGAAATGGACCATAACGCAGACGATTTATAATGGTATTGTAAATATACATTACAAGCTTCTGTCCGCGGTTTCACCCGCGTGGTAATAGATCCAAAAAGAAATAATCCTGTGGCTGTAATCCCTCCCCCACCCACTTTCGCGGATAAATAGTAGTATATGTCATTCTCTGACCCCCAAAAATCATGTCGATCCCGTGAAATACAAAAACAAATCTATCCCACGGGAACCATAAATTTTCCCGGGATAAAAAGTAGCCTATGTGCTATTCCAGACTATAATCTATCTATTTCATCCAGATCCGTTTAGCCGTTCTGGAGTGATTGAGTAACAAACATGCATACATCCATACACATTTTCGCGTTTATAAATTAGTGGGATTGTTTTGTTTGTTGTGGGATAAGTGTAAGTAACGTTAAAATATGCAAAATAACAAGGAGATAATAATATAAGAAATATATCTTACTAACTAATATATTTACGAACATATTTCTCTTTCTTTCATATTCTTCAAGATAATATATTTTTCAACACACTTGCTCGTAACGTGAGTCTTATTACCTCACTTTTAGACCCATAATCCCATATATTAAACACTCGTGCTTTTTACTTTACATTACAGCACATGAGTTATAATATAACCCAATGAAGTTAAATTCGTTCAAGATTGCAAATTGTATGCATGTGTGTCCACAAAGCATTTTTAATTTAACGGCATAATACAGTTTTTATTTTTTTTACCACGACTTTGTTGGCTGTTTGGCGAAGTTACCCGTGCTTTTGTGCCGCCGTCCGACGCGGGACAAAACAAAACATTTGAGAATAATTAAATGTTAAAACCACATGAAGTTTGTTATTTCCTCGCAAGTGTGTTGAAAAACGTCGTATGAAACGCGTGTGCATTGGTTACATTGCATACTCAGCTTTCTTATAGCGCTCGCCTAGTGGCTCGCGCTGATAATACCGCCTCGTACTTAATGACCAACATAGCACACTTGTATCACAATGTACTATAATCTGATTTCGCATAAAAAAAAACACGGCGTATTGGGGGCTAGGTTTAAGACGATTCTCCTTTTCCGAGAAATATCATAGTGTAATAGCGCCCTTATTGTATTTCTTTTTTAAAACAAATTAAGCAAAGCTTTCGTCATAGCTGTATTTATTTTACTTCCTAAGAATTTCCTAAGACCATTTCCTAAGTTAAAGTACACGAATCTTGACCCACTTGCGCTTCAGAGCAAAAAACTGACAGCTCGCTTGCGTAAAATGAAAGGCTAATACAATCGTGAAGGTTTCTCTGCATTGAGAGAAAATAAAAGCTCCACACTCCAAATCCCAATATAATTACAGGTCGTTATGTAGGTAGGTACTTATTTCAAAAATAACATCGGCTAAATGTGGAATCTTTGTCTTCTGCTGGAAACCGTGGGGCCGGTAATTTCCTGTGATATTAAAATCCTAATCCTAACTAAAGTAATATTAGAAATAAAAAAATAAAAAACACGTTGAAAGATTAAAATCTTCCTCCTCAAAAAAAATCCTCAGTGGGGTAAAATGAAAAGCTGGAATAAGAGTTACGGCTGAAGTGAAAGGAAATGCTGGCAGAGGACGACCTAAGTGTACTTTTATTGAACATATAAAAAATGTATTGATTGATGGCAATATTAAAAGTACACACAATCGCAAAGCATGATATGAAGGGATGAAAGGCGTGATGATAGATAGATTGGTCCGGCGTCGCACCGAAAATTTCCTATTCCGGCCGCCATAAGATCTAGGCGGGCCATTGAATTGGACGAATCTGTGGTCAATTTCATGGGTGGGCACCTTGAAGTCGGGATCAAGTCTAAATAATATGCGAGCAACATCTAGTTTACATAGATTATGTCTATTAATAGTATTATAAACACAAACAACGGTAGTTTTATTTTCATAGATTGCACATTCGGAATCCAATTACTTTGAACGAATCATTATATTGTAATCCTGTTGATAAGGTATTAAAAGTTTACCTTTAGAAATTCGTTGCTTTTTATTTAATAATAAAATAAATACAGATATATGCATATAATTTGAACAGAAATCTTGCTACTTTTGCTCCTTAATTGCTTAAACGACCCTTTTTGGGTCCTTGGCATTAAATTTATAAAAGATGTTTCCTAATGTCTATTTTAGCTAAATAAAAAAAAAATCACTGAAAAAAATAATTCAAAAGCAACAAAAAAAAGTGGGTAAACATTTTAGTATTTTATCTATAAAACATAATTCAGAAGGTTTTACATTAATACATTCAAAGTAATTGGATTCCGAGGTCAAAATCTCCAGGCACTCCACTAATTATGGTACCTAATATATTTTTTACCACAAGAAAGAAGGGAAAACTAACTAAAGATATAATAAATCTAATTCATATTTTATATTTATGGAACATAATAAAGGACGTTTAGGGGTGAGAGACGATCGACAAAACCTTCTGCTATGGCTCTTGCTCGCGGTTTCACTCGCACTCGAATCGCAATGAACAAACAAAATATTTGCCTTCTTATTCAAATCCATTCAGTCGTTTTAGTGTGATTGTAAAATATGCAATTAGGTGGAATTCTGAACTCTATTTAGCTTTCAAGTTTTAAAATCGATTATTTGGTAAGTAGAGCTTTACTAAATTACTAAAAGCCTGTTTTCAATGTGTGTTTAGCTATGTAATTATCCAATACATAAAACAACTATAATTTTAGCTTTGTGTAACGAACTTATGCTGTTCTATATATCTATCTATCATCACGCCTTTCATCCCAAGAGGGGTAGGCAGAGACAATCGAATGCCATTTGTTACGATCCTGACGTATCTCTTTTGCTTCTTTTATATTCATCATACCTTTCTATGCTCGGCGATTGTGTGTACTTTTAATATTTCCATCGACCAACATATTTTTTATGTGTTCAATAAAAGTACATCTAGGTCGTCCTCTGCCAGCATTTCCTTTCACTTCAGCCAATCTTTCATCCTTCATTAGGTATCTATCTATCATCACGCCTTTTATCCCAAGATGGATATGCTGAATACATATCGAATTCCATTTGCTACTTTCCTGACGCTTTCGCTTCTTTTATATTCATCATACCTTTCATACATGCTCGGCGATTGTGTGTACTTTTAATATTGCCATCGATTAATATATTTTTTATATGTTCAATAAAAGTACACATAGGACGTCCTCTGTCAGCATTTCCTTTCATTTCTGCTATATAACTCTTATTTTCACTTTACCCCACTGAGAGTTAATTTTAGATAACACTGACATTTTAGTCATGACCCCTAAGAGATCGATGCTGCATTTTCAAGAGCATGAATGGACTACTCTGAGTTTAGACCTTTTGCAACTAAGTAAAAGTTTCGCGTCTGCGCGGTTTCGCTCGTTCGTTAGTCGAGGGAGTTAGTACAGAAGAAATTCTTCTTCCAATCGCTTGTGTACCGAATTGACGCAGATATTTCTGTCGAATGTCAGGCGATAAAGTTACGATAGGAAATTTACGTGCATACAATCTAACAGTGAATTCCAACCATGTAATGGTGAGTTTTAGGTTTCAGATTGGCTTTTAATACAAAATTTTTACAATAAATTACAATTGCAAGGAATGTGTGTAAAATTGTGTTATTTTATTATTATTGTAGTGTGTTTTTGACTTTTGTAGTTTTCAAAATAAAATTATCGTTGTGCAACTAAAATCGATAATAACTTGACAGTTCTGAGCTTTATGGAAGCACGTGGTTTGCATGCATGAGAAATCGGTATATTTCACTTTTTAAATATAATTATATTATTATTAGTGTAGTTTAAAGTGTAGAGGTATCTTCTTAATTTATTTAATTATTTTCATACAAAAATATAAATAACTAAATAAACAAGGTCCGCGTGGAATAGTGGCAAGAATACTAGCTGTATTTCCCCGCTAAATCGCGATGCTGATTCGTTGAGCGGTTGACGAGGAAGGAGCCAGCCCTCTTGTCATCAGAGGAGATGATTAGTCATGGGGATACATATATTTTCAATAAACTTTTTGCATTTGAACCCTACGGACCTAGAAACTAGCCGGCCGGGCTAGAGTTTCTACACCAAACAGCACAAAGTAGTTTTCAATAAATGCATCTTATGATCTTATTCAATTAGATACTTAGATTTAAAAAATAATATAACTGATGTTACAAATATTTAATAACGCCTACAATTTAAAAATAGCAAAATATTTCTTTAGATTGTTTACTAAAGCTGGTACTTACAAAATGGACAGCGTTTATAATTTTTATTTATGTTTTAATCAACCTAACAATCATTTTACAAAAAAAAAATAATTAAAAAAATTGAAATGAAAAAAAAAAAGAACAAAAATAAATTGGCAGCGGTGGGATTCGAACCCACGCCTCCGAAGAGACTGGTGCCTTAAACCAGCGCCTTAGACCGCTCGGCCACGCTACCGATGCAGAATCTTACGAAATACATGATATCATTATGCAAATGAAAAAACACAAATATAATCTGTATTATCACGCTTTTCATCACAAAAAAGGTAGACTGACTGATATCTATTTTTATTAATATGAAACGGTAATCGTATATATTACAAAATTTCTTTATTTTTATTACGTTTCTAAAATCCATTAGTTTTCCGTACCCGGCTTCGCCCGTGGATATTTATAAACAAAATAAAATATGTCACTCCGGGATATCGTAGCTTTCTATTCATGAACAAATTTTTAGGTCCCGGATTCAAATCCTACTCGCTGCAAAAATGCTAATCACCAATCACCAAATTTCTATCGACTCCTCGTGCTTCGGAGGACACGTAAAGCTGGCATCCGGTCACCAACCCGCCTACCAAGCGTGGTGACTATGGCAATTCCCTCAATGAGCACCACTAAAAATGGTGCGCTAGAGAGGGAGACCAATTATCCAGCAGTGGATCTAAAAGGTTGATGATGATGATGATGATGATTCATATACTATGCGTATTCTGTTCATGTGACCTTGCCACCGCCTGTTTATTAAGAGGATCGTGTAGCTCAGCGTACGCAGCGAAATAGGTATTTAGAAAATCATATTCTGTCTCAATCGCACTCTTCCCCCGGTCATCAGTGCGACAGAGAGCACTGCAGCTCGTGGGTGTTCGTAGGTATGTTTTTCGTTGAAAATTGCGTTTTGGGCGAAAACGATTTACACCTACTAAACTATAACGAAACCTTATAATTTTGGTGTCAAACGTTTTAGCAGATTATAATCTACGTACGTACGTTTTGCTTTTTTGAAATTTTGCTTTGTTTCTCAAATACAGACGGTTTATTGCCAGCAAGTTATGAACCAAAAAAACCGAGATTTGAGGGGCTTATAACTTTTGACCTATTACGAATTTTGAAAAAAGGAAAAAATACGTACGTAGTTTTTCATTATAACAGTAACATATTACAAAATAGTTAAAATTAATTAATATTTAGGGGTAGTAAAACGTTTTCTCCGTTTGTATGGACATGGACGCGGTACACTACACTCTTAAGCATAGGTGGTTGGTCCATGAATGCGCGCGACTGGCAGAACATAAGGGCCCATAAAGATGCTTTTTCACGCTTCGCTTGAAGGACCTCAGGTTGTAGGAAGCAGGAAAGACGACGACAAGATAGAGAGACAGACATTTTTTTATAAAGTGTGTTCTAGCGATGGTGATGATCAAAGCCATGTGTGTAATCTATAATTATAACCAAATACTTACGTCAATTTAATTGAGAAATTTCAAGATAATTATTTAGATTTTTCATTAATAATTATATTAATTAATACTTAATTAATGAACAGTTCGATAATTGATAATGGAAAATCATCACGCCTTTTATCCTAAGAGGGGTAGGCAGAGACAATCAAATGCCATTTGCTACGATCCTGATATACCTCTTTCGCTTCTGTTATATTCATCATACCTTTCAAGTATGTATAGCGTAAATAAATGAATTCTGATTTTCGAAGTTAATTTTGGAGGTACATTAGAAAAAAGAGTCAAGTCTGCTAAATGTGGACATTGTTATTGTACCAGTCTCTGGCTACACTTGAAAACGTAAAGGTCATGATGGTATTGATATGAATTTCCCATTAGATTTTTATGGAAGCGGGACTTTTAAATGCGGTAAATTCAAATTGTAGGGTATTACCCGTGCCCATAAATAAAATGCACCACACTTTATGAATTATGTATTTTTTAACCGACTTCCAAAAAAAGAAGGAGAAGGTTCTCAATTCGGACCGTATTTTTATGTATGTATGTACATCGATAACTCCGCCAGTTGTGAACCGATTTTGATGGTTTCTTTTTTTATCGACAGATAATTCTTCCGGATTGGTCCCATTTTTATCTCATAAAAATTGGTTCATTACTTTTTCAGAAATTTTGAGAAAACAAACTTTATAAGTACATTTTTCTTGATATCTCGATAAAATAAGTACCGATTTTGACGACTTATTTTTTTTAAGACATAATAATTTCTCGACATTATCTCACAGACATATGACGAAAATCGGTTCAGTAGTTTTTCAGAAATTCAGTTTTTAATTTCTGTTTACGGCTGAAAATTATGTATCAGAAAAAGCCTTAGCAACGGTTGCTATTTACACGAAGTTGTCAATTTTCGTGACGATGGTCTAGCGTAATGGGGTGCAGCGCAGGATGCGCAAGCACGTGGTTCAAATCACATCCTTTTAATTTAAATTTAATTAATTTTCCATGAATATTTTTTTAGTTGCGTTATTATTTGTCTCTCAAGACAGCAAAATCACTTAAAAGGGTAAAATAAACCTTTTAAAAAAAAGTGCACCGACTTCAAAAATTTGCACTGAAAAGTAAGAAATAATAAATATTTCGTCGTAGAATTTGAAGACGGTTGGTGCCAAATTAGAAACAATTTAGTTCCCAAATTCACTAATCTAGACCATTCATTAAGAACCTACGATCATCAGTACATACAAACTATTACAAACATAGATAATATAGAACATCTTTATCTTCTTAGATAGTTACTTAGTTTTGTATCCTAATTTGGCACCAACCGTCTTCAAATTCTACGACGAAATATTTATTATTTCTTACTTTTCAGTGCAAATTTTTGAAGTCGGTGCACTTTTTTTTAAAAGGTTTATTTACGATGAATTTGACATATGTGATCAGACCAGGGGTTCCCAAAGTGGCAACTCAAGGCCATATAAAATACTATCTTTCCATTTCGGCTTCGCCAGAGAAAAATTTTCGGATGGAATCGAAAAAAAATGGATAATCGTGACTTGGAAGACCTGACGACGGGCCCTCGAAGTCTACCTAAACAATTAGAGATAGAGAAATGCTACTCAAACAAAAACTATTCAATAACACTGGTACAGTTATAAAAAAAGGAAAATCTAGTGACTTGGAAGACCTGATGACGGGCCCTCGAAGTCAGCGAGGAAATGCAGCCAGTATTCCACGCAGAACTGGTTTATTTAGTTATTTTCAGATTAGATTTAAGGTTTTATATTGTTGTGTAAAAAATTAAAATTAAAATGATCTAGTTATTAGATTACCCCATTAGAACATAGTCATGAACATTTACCACACCCAGCGTAAGACCAAGTCTCCCTCGTTTAGCCGATGGTATTTATGAGGCTATACCTAACGAGTGGCCAGTTCTGTTGAGGTATATTTAGATGGAAAAGCCTCTAAGTGTGGTTTGTCGCATTATGTACATAAGTTTTAATTAAGGGATCGAACCCGTGGTTTTCCTAGTTAATACCAGACATCTTAACCACTCGGCCACCGACGCACATACAAACTACTTCTATTTTCGTTATAATGTTCTGCGGTATTTACTTAAACCAGTAAACATAACCACATAGAAACCATAATTTTAATCAAGTTAATACGTGTAGATAATTTAATAACACGTCTAACAGAATAAACATTATTACGGAAGTTTTTTATATGATAAAATCTCGTGTTGTGAAAAATTTAAATCAAGATTTTTCTAGTATTTACTATCTATCTATAACCACGACTTTTATCTCAAGAGGGGTAGGCAGAGACATTAGAATGCCATTTGTTACGATCCTGACATATCTCTTTCGCTTCTTTTATATTCATCATACCTTTCATACATGCTCGGCGATTGTGTGTACTTTTAATATTGCTTTTGGTTATTTTTTTTATATGCTCAATAAACGTACTCCTAGGTCGACCTTTGTCAGCATTTCCTTGAGTTCATTTCACAAAAAGCGTCATAACTTCATCCTCAGAATTCAGAACAAACCAGAATACGCATGTGCACTAGTAGTATAAAAGCGTCATTAAAAAAAATACGCGATTTTTCCCACCCGTCATGCTTCTCGCCACGATTTAGCAATTTTGGGATATTTTTTTATTACCTATCAAGAGATTGGATAATATTAATAAAAAATAACACATATTCCATGTTCTTATTCATTTCCGTGTACTATTTTTTTGTTCTGAGACTGCATCAAACCAAAAATACTACGAAAATTGTCGCCAAAAATAAGAAACACTGAGAAACAACACAATTAACACAAGTTTCGATTTCGTTACAGAATTCCACTATTATTCACATCCTGGCTCCATCACCAGATCAGATCGAATATAGCAAACTTGATCTTGAAATGTAATCTTATAACTAAGCATAACCAGATAAAGCGATATAACGGACGTTAAAGATGTAAAACGTCAATATGTCAGATTTCTTTGTGAAATCCACAAAACGGATCGTGGGCGATAGTGTGTAACATCACTTCAAACTATTTACTGTAATCACGTACACAGATTATAACTAACGTGAGAAGTGCTTTGAGATTATTTACCTCTTATGTCGTTATCCGTTACATTTTATTATATAACTAGGTTTCCGATCCGGCTTCGCCCGTATTACCTTTCATTCCATATTATGGTTTTGAGTTCATATAAAAATGGCATAAAAAAAAAACAGTTTCAGTTTTTTCCGAAAGTTTCCAATTTTTCGGGTCACTTTTCCAATTTTTCTTTCCCTAAAAACCTTATTCAGACTATTACGAAGATTTAAATCAATTGGCCATGTAGCGAGTTTTCAGTTTTCCTGTAATCTATAAGAAAGGCCTTATATTCCCTATATATTTTTCAAAATAAAGGATATAAAGGGGGGAACGGTCAATATTCGTATATTTTCTTTAATATAATTTAAACAATGCCTTTGAAAATTATAAAAAAAAATTGTATTCGAGCCCTTTCATTTGATTTGTCACATGAAGCACTTGAAAAAACCTTAACTTGGGTCAATTTTGGGGAAAAAATTAAAAAGGTAAAGGTTAGGACCTTTTTAATTTTTCTCTCTATCTAAGTCTAAATATAGGTATTAGATACGTCCGTGATTGGGTCATGAGACTCTATATATGAATTAAGTTTCAACATTTTTCGTCCAGTAGATTCGGAGAAAATAAGCTGTGACAGCCAGACAGACATACACATATTATATAGTGATCCTATAAACAAAGGGGTTCGGTTTTTTCATCGGAGATGTTCGGAACCCTAATAAAATTAGCGAAATCGGTTTAGCCATCCTCAACTTTTATCTAAATAGAAGATATTGTTGTTATGTCATGATCGTCTGTATGTAGGTGACATTATAAAAAATATCTGTGGCCATACATAAATTGAACATTTTTTTCGCGGGTTAGAAAAACTGAAATATCAACATATTATTGGAATCCACATTTTATTGAAAATTGAAAACGGTTTGAAAATGTCATCACCGATTTAGAATATTATTACTTTTTTTGTAGAATTGTAATTAATAGCTTGAATATTCACAAAATTTAAGAAAAATCCACAAAATAAACATAGCTTCAAGTGTAGCTGTATGAACACGTAAAATGCCAAGAAATATTCAACCTTATTATAGTCCTGCATAAGCAATCATCCGGCCACCGGAATGCAAATCGTATTTTTAATTGACGTTGTTCTCTCCAGACTAAATTAATTTGGATTAAATTTGCTACAATTTTATAGTTGCGACCACGCGTTATTTCCTATGTGATTCAAATCTATTCATAAATAAATATCAGAATTCCATGTCAACTATCTTTTATCTAACGAAATATGCCTCTTGAATTAGATAACAACAATATTTATATTGTTTTAAATAAAATGCAAAAAATTTTTGTTTCTAAAGTTTTAGGTGTGTACCTAAGTTATTTTCTCAGTAGATAAAAATATTGTAAATTTTAATTAATTTAATTTAATTTAAAAAAAAAAAAAATTCTTAATTTTGCCGTCTAATAAATATCGAGTGTGTGTGACTAATATGTGATAAAAAGCGTATGAGTAATTATAACACTGTTAAATTAAGATAAATAGACTGACCCGCTATCGTAAACCAGCTGAGTTATGCCATACCTCGCACCTCGCAAAGAATCCATAACAACTACAATCACAAATTGTTTTATTGTGGTCGTTACAGGACGAACGCCGGTGAACGTAGCCTGTATGGTGCATCGATACAACCAGCAGTTTTGAGAAGTGGACATATTTACATATTCTTTGTATAGGTCATGGACGTAAAAAAGTAGAGGACGGATCGCCGCTAAGACAAAAGTGAAGCACCAAGCGTGCATGTGTGCTACCGATTTTATTTATCTCTAATATATCTTTAAATTGTAGAATAAGTGCTAAATTACTAACTTACCTATGAAATGTGATTCCTTGAGATTTTTTATGAGTAATGGAGTTGTTTTTGCATAATTTTACTACACAAGACGGCATTGTTTTTTATTTTTTTAATGGTGGCTGATCAGCATAACCGAATGAGAATGTGTGCGTGAGACTCGTATTTAGAATGAAACTGGCATAACTTGGTTGCTTCACTTTTGTCTTAGCGGCGATCCGTCCTCTCCTTTTTTACGTCCATGGTATAGGTATACATATTTAGGAAAACATTCTAAGATTTCACTGACCATATGACTGTTATTTTTTAAATATGTATCTATGTTGTAGTAATGTTTGTTGTATGGTTGTTTGTTGTCCAGAATAAAATAAAATAAAATAAAATAAAAATAAAATGACAGTTGATGGCTCAAAATGTGTTCAAGAATGTGTTAAAAATCTTATATTATTGAATAATAATAGATTGCTCACCAAGGGATGAAAGTGACCGATTACCAACAAGTGAGCAATTAGTTATTACTAAACCTACGAGGAAAATACAAGAAATTAACCGTTTCCAACAAAGCAATGCGCGCGCCGTATGACTTTATATTGAAAACTTGTACTGTAATGGAATTTAGGGAACCAAAAAAAATGTCAACAGCACGTTCTCAAAACTATTTGTGAATAACGCACGCGCCCACCAAGACGTGATGGGGAATCCAGTTAAATCATATCCGTGCTGTGATGGTTGCAAGACATATTACGGTCGGCGGGATTATCTTAAAAACCGATTAATCGGCTATAAAGGCTATAATACTTGACATTGGCAAATCACCGATGAACATTGGTGGAGTCATAATAAAAGAAGAAGAAGAATAACAGGCAGTCGCTGGCTGCCTTGTCACCAAGGGCGTCTAAAGAAGATACCGGGGGGTCGTTGCTCCCCTAGATATTGCCCCAGCGTCTCCCGATCTTCCAACTACTACAGGATTCTACGTCATATCATGGTGACCGACGCACGCATTCCGTCGTGACATGATGGGGAATCCGGCTTAATCCCGTCCGCGCTGTATTCCAGTCGGCGAGTACATCTTATCTACCGAATCACTGATTAGTATCTATAATATTATGTACCTACTTGACATTGGCGGAATCATCAAAACCCTGATGGAATCATAACAAGGAAAAATAGAATAGAATAGAAACTATAAATATTTTCATATGAATTTTCTTCCCGCATATTTATATGACCGCAATTAGGTACCTACTTTCCGAGCAGGTGTAATATTTTTCACCATTTCATCAATAAAATCAAATTACAAATTGTATAAGCAACTATATCTACGGGTCTCTAATCTCTATGTTAGGTATATAATGATACCGGAAATGTATGAAACCTAGGCTACAGGTTGGAACCTTCTTAGAACGCACTACATTCATAATTTGTATGGGGATAAACTATTCCCAATTTCTTTGTAAATAATCCACCTGTGTCACTGTAATTTAGATATAGTTACCTATTGAATATATCTAAGTGAAATAGCCGTTATTTTTTCAATTCGTTTTATTGAATGGGAAATATGGGTGGTAGAATAAAGGATTATTTTGCCCCTGTTTTCTCTTTCATAATCTATCACAAAGCTCTTATTTTTTTTAAAAGCACTGTTATACCAGTAACCTTCAATTATGTATATTGTATATACATCGCGTTTTTTGTAGCTTACTGAAAATTCAAAATAATAATAATTTTATTATTTTTGACCAAGCGCATCACTTGAGAACGGCTAGACCGATTTGTTTTTTTTTAATGTTCGTAATAGTCTGAACAAGATTTTTAAAGAGAGAAAAATTGGAAAATTGCCCTGAAAATTTAAAAATTCGGGTGTTTTTTCTACGGAATTATTGTATGAACTCAAGACCATAATAGGGGATGAATATAATATGGGCTCCACGGCCGAAGCTGGGGCGGAAAACTAGTATAAATTAAAATATTAATTAACGGTAATAAGTTAATTTACAAATATTCATCTTCATTAATATAATTAACACTTTAGTATTTTTTTCCTATCAGGCGGCGACGAAATCATACCATAAAATATTTGTTTCTATTCCTTAAATAAATACAGTCATAAATTCCACAAAACTTTTAAAAATTCTAAGGCCTTCCCTTCCATTCATACAAAAGCCATACAACAAAACGTTATTGTGAAGAGCGATGACCGAGGGGATTTTTTTGTGTAAATGCGCCTCCGAGACCCCTGCGTTATCACATCGAATTGTACTTAAACACCTGTTAGCCAAGAATTTATATTTAGTAATGATTGTCGTTACATACAGTGTGCATGTCGTCTAACACCGTGTTCGAAAGGCAAACACGATATTTAAAGTCGCGTAAAAAATAAAATAAAAATAATAACGTAAGGTGAAAAGACAATTTTAAAGTGTGCTAATAATGTAATTAAATTAAGTGTTAATATAATTTTAAATAGTTTAAAATCCTGTGATAGTAGTTTTTTAAGTGGGATTTGTCTCAAAAATAGCAAGTGAGTATTTTATATAATTTTACCTTTATTTTTTCTCATTTAATTTAATTTATATTGGAGCGTGAATTATTTTCCAATGCATGCCTAATTTAGTTTCACGCTTACAATTCCACGTTATGTTTACAATATAGTACATAGGTAGCTATAGAGCTATTCTTACTGGCTTCGCATGTGTGGATTTTTGTAGACCTTACATTTTTTTTATTTTGTTTATACATTTAAAATTTCACGATTTAGCAGTATTTTTGCCAATACGTTTATTTTTTGACGTTCTTTTTTATACTATTTTAAGCCTTTTTGATAAAAATTCTGTTCGAAGACAATTTAAATATGTATTTATTTAAATTTCAATAAAAAATATTCGGAACCCAACATGATTTCTTTTAGAATTAATAAGTAATAAATATAATTAATACGAACGTTCAAACCCGATTTGAACCCAGGACCTTGACTAGGATCAATAACCAATAACCGTTAGGCCAAACTTGACCTTAAAATGTAATAATAATGAAAAAATAACACACCATAGCTGTCTAACAGAGCGTGTCTTTCACAACTGTTTTCGAAATACACTATTTTTAATAACGCACGTAATTTCAATACGTAATTATTTGCTTATTTTGTTTTATTATTATTATCTATACTTATATTATAAAGAGGTAAAGTAAGTTTGGAGTAATCTGTCAAACTACTGAACCGATTCTAAAAATTATTTCATGAATAGAAAGCTACGATATCCCTCAGTAAATAGGCTATATTTAATTTTGTTCGAAAATATCCACAGACAAAGTCACTAGTTGTAAATTTTTTTTTAAACTTGATAGATAAAATGTGTTAAAAAGTCATATAAGTAGATGTACAATCATATTATTATGTATGTTAAAGGTTATTTTAACAAAATTATGTTTATTTTGAAGCAACATTATTGTAATTTTAAACCATTTTCATATCCTCTGTTAAAAATATTATAAATGGCAATACTGTAGATATATTTATTTTACAAACAAAAAAACGAGAGGTCTCGTGGGACGGTGGCCCGTTGGTACGAAGTAGGTACCTTTCGTTATAACTTTTAAAGTTATGAAAATAAATATTTAAATTAAATGGCTGTAACGTATTATAGCAAAACTGTCGTGAGTGTCGTGACGGTCGAAATCTTACACTTTTTCGGCCTAGCTCTCATTCGCTAAGATATTTCTTTCCAATAAGTAGGTACCTACCTACATTGTTTTAAGTACAACCTCCAGGGTACCTTGTGATATGAGTACCAAAAGTAACCTTTACTTTTCACAGACAATAGTACAAAAAATACACGAAACAAATTTTTTTTTTACCTAGACTTGGGATTTGAATCCGATACCGTTTGCATTCTTGAGCTAAACTTATAATAAATAACAAAAGTTAAATATTTTATAAAGTAATTAATACAAATGAAAACATCAATTTGTTAATCACCTGTTAGGAAACGTTGTATATCATTTTCGTCATAGGTACCTATTTAATGTAGAAATTAAAAAAAAATATTATTATTAATATTATGATTAAGTTAACTACAAAATGGTAATATAATCAATAAAATGTATTTTTAATTATTTTTTAATATACCATAACTATATAATATTTTTATAAGTATAGATCGAGTGTTTTCCAATACACCTTTATTAATCAAACTAAATGCTGGCATTGAACATTTTACTAAAAACAAAAGCAATAAAATCGAAAAAAAGACACAAAATTTCAAAGAATATAAGTATTTCAATTTTCTTTAAGTATACGTGCTTTAATCGAGTTCTCGTACTTCAGAGGACACGTCTGCACTTCTTATAAAAGTAACAGATAGGCATTGCAGATAGGTATTAAAAGTGACAAATCTAAATCCATGAAGTGCAGCAAAGGCTTGCCACCTGTTTTGTTTAATATGGACCACTGGTTAAAAGTGGACATTGTTACTGTCATGACCATGATGGTGTGTATGTTTGTGTAATTACTATTAGATTTGCCATGATGGTATTTGAATTAAATTAGCACACCAAAATTATCAAATACTCCCCTATTTGATTCATTTTTTGTGTCAGTGTTATTTATTATTGTAAAATTGCTTTTAGGCACTGTTTGAAAAAATCTTATTTGGCATTTTTTTTCTTGTAAGTTATGTAAATCTTTATAGAATGTGTATTACGTACACTCACGTTTGTAGCCCAGCAACGAAAGTAGATTTTCCCAATTATCCTGAATCTCTACACGTACTTCTACGTACTTAACGTTTTTAATTAAAAAATCGGTTCGTGTACAGGTACACGCGTAAGAAGTGAACCTTCTTTGGCTTATTATTTATTAAACGCAATAATATACTCATGCCCATAATATTCAACCCAGCTAAGTTAGCTAAGCATTACCCGGTCAATCAAAAAAATAAAGGCAGTGTAGATATGTATGAACATCAATCATATGTATGAAGTGATGAAGAAGCAGAACGTATTTATCTAGATTCGCGCGCACGAAAGCAGGATAGAAACATTAAGCGATTTAACGTATTTAAAAAAAATCTTATACAACGTAGAAATAATTTAGCAATGAAAAGACAGATAATTACCAAAAAAATATTCATGTTTATAGAATTTGATAAATAAAGTTTTCAGATGTGTATTTAGATTTTTTTTCTATCGAGTGAAATGTTCCTAATCATATTTTCAAAACAATAAAAAGATTTGTCATATCCTTAAAATCAATATATATAATTTTCAGTTTAGTAAATAGATCAGGTTTTCTGTTTTTTTTTTATAAAAAATTGGATTTTTATGACTGACTTCCCCTTAAGAAATTACAGGATCTCTATTGATTCGTTACTGAGAATTGGAAAACCGTAAAATTGAAAAATTCGTGAAAATCTGAAATGCATTATTATAATATGTGATTTTGATTTTGATGAACTCAAGACCATAATAGGGGAAGAAATTTAAGATGGGCTAATAATTAATAATAAATATAATTAATAGTAAATTAATTAATTATTATATAGGAAATAAAAATAAACGACATTTGCATTAAATTAATGATGATCAGCTAACCTATATTCAATAAAGCTTACCTACTTAATATTAATTATCAACAATTTCACTACGAGGAAAAATATATCTTCCCTTAGTTTTAATATACTACACAGTACACGGGTACAAAACTTGTTCAAACAAAATCACAAGCAAACAAATAAACAAACATTTTCATTTTTAAAATTAATTTCCATTTCCAAAAGCATGTATTAATCCCAGATATATTGTTTCAAATTTTATACAAGTGTATTCAGTTGTTTATGCATGAACAGATGAATAAACACACTTTAGCCTTATATATATTAGCACTTAGTTCATGGCCGTATGTAGGGGGTGAGAAGGGGGTGGTTGGGTGGCCTTGACTTCTAAACTGACGAAATGTATGTTCCCATACAACAAACGTGATTTTTTCCCCCCGTTTTTATAGATAATGCTACGGAACCCTTCGTGCGTCAGTCCGACTCGCACTTGGCCGGTTTTTTAAATTTACTATACTACGTCTTTGGTTCCAATTCGTAGACAAAGGTATCCCAATGTATATTATAATACATACTGTACCAAAAAGTCTATTTTTGACATCCGAATGCCTAAAATCATAAAAAATGAGTACCTAATGATTTAGAATACTGTAAATTGTATTTATTTTTTGTTTTATTGTCGTTTTCTTGCAAATGTATTGAAAAACGTCGTTTGTGATACACGACCTACGGAACTGGCATTTTCACTCGTCCCGTCGACTCTTGTAATGAAATATTTTCCGCGCTTACATCAAAATATATTATGTACCTACTTATTGGGTTTTATTTAGGCGTATCATATTCCCAGGGAAATAGGATTGGCGCATATATGTAGCACAAAATCATAAGGAACACACACACAAATATATTATTTTTTCCCAGATGTCCATATTAAACAGAACAGGTGGCAATCCTGTTGCAACATTTAATAGACCTAGATGTGTCACTTTTAGAAGTGCGGATGTCGGCGTTACGTGCCCTCCGAAACACTAGTGAGTTTTGAACCTGGAACCTTTCAAGTCCAATGCTTTACAAATTATGCTATCGACTCCTTCGATCAATATACCTACTTATAACGGCTAAATGAGGAAGGCTTGTCCTTCGCTGGGTACTCTGGGTAACACGGGAGCTCTAAAGTTACCTGTGATCAGTGGTACTAAAACAGGACATTAAAAACCACTTATGCGCGTTATGCTTTTGTGAAGAATGGATATGTAAACGATTATCGGATAATTAGTTAAAGGAAATAAATATTAATTGTATAGTTAATATTAGTTTAGGGCATAAAGCCGAGTTCTAATATACATTTAAATGGTCTATTAACATATTAAAGTTGTATGGGAAGTTTCCGTGATCTTTCATAAATATGCAAACTTAGTTTTCTTTTGTAATTGTTTAGTTCCGTATCCATGCATGTATTGCATGGGACAGACAGATAGATAATATAATGGATCACGACTTTCCTAGATTCATCGCAGGTATCTAATCATGATTTGAGAAAGTGGTATATTTTAGACATATGTATTTGTGTTTTTATTGTGAGAAAAAGGAAAATTATTTCGATAATTATTTTTTCTGTGAATAAAAAAAAAGTTACACACTTACCCCCTTATTCATAAACGTTTATTAGCAACGTTTTTGTTAAAATGTGTTTTGTTTCTTTCTATTATTAGTAAAGACAGGTTTGTTAGAGAGTGACAAAACATATTTTAACAAAAACGTTGCTAATAAACGTTTATGAATAAAGGCGTAACTATTTATTTATAAATAGGTACTTATAGGTTCTACGCCTAGGTCCATCATCAGGTCTTCAAATACTTTTTTTTTTAATAATTTTGTGAGTCTGCCTCTTTCTGTACAGTAGACGTTGCTTAGACATTTTAAAAAGGAAGGGACTCTTAACAATGGTTAATTTTTTTTCCGGTATTAACATAAGTATAGAATACTTTTGGAAATTTGTTTGTTAATTTTTCGTCATTAGAGGGGAAAATAATCTTTATAGTGATACCGACAAAAATAATATATCTCACAGTTGAGGTCTAAATGGTCAAGAGTAATGTAATTCCGTAAACTGATATCTCAGCACACTGGAAGGAAGTCTGGTTAGAGGTCAAATATAATGTGCTCTATAATATGACGTCAACTTACGCGGCCAAGGAATGCCCGGCCCTAGAATATCCAACCCTACAATGTCGGGACAAATCCGTGTACTGTCTTTGCCCGACCCAGCAATGTGCTCGCTGTTATTTTTAAGTGCGGACGCCGACTTTATGTGCCCTCTGAAAGAGGAGAAGACAAAATGTGTACTTACACAACAATGAGATTGAGTTAGCGACATGGCCTGGCTTTGTCTGAGTATAATAAGTGATGCACCATAATATAATTTTAAGTATTACTTCTATATTCTATACTAATATTATAAAGAGAAAAGATTTGTATTTTTGTGTGTATGTTTGTAATGAATAAACTCAAGAACTACTGTGCCGATTTCAAAAATTCTTTCACCATTGGAAAGCTACATTCACCCTGAGAGACATACATTCTATTTAAAAAAAATTAGAGATCCTTACTAAAACTCCAATAATGTAACCCAAGGTGTAAAAAAATTACCTAAGAAATTCCTTACATCGCGTGCGCTGCGAAAACTATTAATGACTAGCGGATCCGGCAGACGTTGTCCTGCCCAAACGTTGGCTTGCCTGCACTACTCCTACCCCTAACCCTACCCTACCCTACCCTACCCTATCCCTACCCCTACCCCTACCCCTACCCCTACCCCTAACACTACCCCTACCCCTACCCCTACCCCTACCCCTACCCCTACCCCTACCCCTACCCCTACCCCTACCCCTACCCCTACCCCTACCCCTACCCCTACCCCTACCTCTACCCCTACCCCTACCCCTACCCCTACACCTACCCCTACCCCTACACCTACCCCTAATCCTACACATACCCCTACACCTACCCCTGTCTCTACTCCTACCCCTACCACTTCTGCTACCACTACCCCTACCACCACTCCTACCTCTACTCCTACCCCTACAACTACTCCTACCACTACCCCTACCACTACTCATACCACTACTCCTACCCTACCTCTACTCCTACTCCTACCCCTACCATTACCACTAACATTTTCCAACTTTTTTTTCTTCTAAACCACCCCTGTGTTGTAACGAACAAAACAAAAAATGAATTAGCCAAATCGGTTCAGCCGTTCTCGAGTTTTAGCGAGTATAACGAACAGCAATTCATTTTTATATATATAGGTATAGAGGTAGTGGTAGAGGGTAGGGAGGGGGTAGGAGTAGAAGTAGGGGTTTTGTTCGTAAATATCCACGGGCGAAGCCGGGGGCGGAATGCTAGTAGTAAATAAATTGTAAACACAATCTATACTAATAATAAAGCTGAAAAGTTTGTTTGTTTGAGTGCGCTAATCTCTGGAACTACCTGTCGGATTTGAAAAAATATTTTTGCATTTGATAGCCCAATTCTTGAGGTAGGTTATAGGTTATATAACATCACGCTACGACCCATAGGAGCGGAGCAGTAGCTATTAACGCAACTGCAAAGCACAGCTATAATAATAAAACCGCATAGTTGTTTATGAAATTGGTTCAGAGATACAGCATATTCATATACTGCACCTAGACCTAACCATGATTCAAAATAAGTGCGTTCATTGATTATTTTAGCACTGTTTCTTAATCTAATCTAATCTAAGCACTTTAAACTATTTTTAACAATATACAGAAATTATAATTTATCTATATCTTTACAATAGGTAATAAACATTAAAATATGTTTATTTACACCAAGATTAATTTGACTGAATTATTAACAATTTATTATGCCTCTCTGGATAAAAACTCAGCTAGCAAAAGATAGAGTAAGAGGTATGATAATAAGATTAAAGGCAAGGGAAATTAACGCATTGACTAGACAAGGATGAAAGACGATGTTGTGAAATGAAAATTACTGTATTTTTAACCGACTTCCAAAAAAAGAAAGAGAAGGTTCTCAATTCGGACCGTATGTTTTTTTTATGTATGTATGAGCTGAGCATCGATTACGCCGCTACTTGTGAACCGATTTTGATGGTTTTTTTTGGTCCCATTTTTATCTCATAGAAATTGGTCCATTAGTTTTTCATAAATTTTGAAAAAACTTACTTTATTGTAAATTATACTTTTTCACAACATCATCTTTCATTCTTGTGTAACTTAATTACCGTGGCATTAGCATACTTAGGGCTGTGCAACTTTCGTTTCGCCTCTAAGTTTCGACCCGAGAATGTACAACCCTAGAATGTCTGGGCAAATTCGTGTACTGTTTTTGCCCGACTCATTATTTTACTCGGCATTCTAGTCTTATTCCGGAAAAATATATTAGAAAAAGTCTCCATAAAAATGTAATTTATCTAACTTGATATAAATTATTGTATCTATGCTTTGTTCAAACAAAACAAACACATATTTACGGCATTTATACCTTGCAGTGTGGTCAGAGGGACCAGTAACATGCAGTGTCCACTTTTTGCCAGGTGTCAAAGCCTGCACTTAATTGACATCGATGTTAATCGACTAGATGTGGCAAGTCTATAAGGAGAAGTCAGTCATCAAAATCCAATTATTAATAATTTTTTTTTCAGAAAACCTGATCTATTAACGAAACTGAAAAAAGTATACACTGATTTTAAGGATATGACAAATATTGTTATTGTTTTGAAAATATGATTAAAAACATTTTACTCGATAGAAAAAAAAACTAAATACACATCTGAAAACTTTATTTATCAAATTTTATGGCTATCTATCGTTTTATAGGTAAAATTATTTTTATTTTGTATAAGTTTTTTTTTTTAAATTGCGTTTTAAAAAAAATTATCGCTTACGTTGAATCGCTTACTGTATCTATCCTGCTCGCGTGCGCTATTCTAGATAAATGCATTCTGCTCTTTCATTACTCATTTTCCCATCGACTACTTCCCCTTAATAGACGTAAATATCTGTGATAGAGGGAGACAAAGATATTTAAGTGTTTAAATAATGTCAATGACGAATTTCTTCAAACTAACACTACTTGAGATATTAATAAGGCCCACACTTCAGAGGAAGGTTGCTCAGAATGGACGCTGCCTACCTCTTAGCTCGTATTATTTTGATACCCGATTTGAATCAAAGAGCAAATTATGAAGAATCGGAAAAGTGTGCATTAAACCATCACAATCCATTCAGCAGTTTAAACATAGCCAAATTAAGTATTTTTTTTGTTTGAAAGGGTATACTTTCCAGGTGGTCCTATGGTCATCAGGTCAGGATCTGATGATGGGATCTTGAAGAAATCGAGAACTCTTCAAATTTTATAGGCACACTTGAAGCGATTTGGGTTTTTTAGGGTTCCGTACCGTACGTAAAGGGTAAAAACGGAAACCCTATTACTAAGGCTTCGCTGTCCGTCCGTCTGTCTGTCTGTCTGTCTGTCACCAGGCTGTATCTCATGAACCGTGATAGTTAGACAGTTGAAATTTTCACAGATGATGTATTTCTGTTGCCGCTATAACAACAAATACTAAAAAACAGAATAAAATAAATATTTAAGGAGGCTCCCATACAACAAACGTTATTTTTTCGCTAGTTTTTGCTCGATATTTATAACGGCAACAGGTAGATACTTGAAATATTCACAATTATATTTTCTTTAAAAATAAATAATTAAATTAAAATAAAATTAATATTTAAGGGCGTCTCCCATACAACAAACGTGTTTTTTTTTACCGTTTTTATAGATAATGGTACGGAACCCTTCGTGCGCGAGTCCGACTCGCACTTGACCGGTTTTTAATAGTGACTTCTGCATTTGCTTTCGAAAATCACACTTTTCAGTGCATAATTTTTTAAGTCTGTACACTTTTTTTAAAAGGCAAACTATATAATCAGTTATTATCTGACTATCCTCTATAAATAACAATCTGGTTTATTTTAAAGTGTTTCTTTTATCTCAGTAACGGTTAATCCACTTGGGGAATTTTCTTTGTATTCTTCAAGTAGTGATAAATACCTGAATATGATCATAGGGAAAATAGAGCAGTATGATAATTCATACTCTTCTACAAAGTCATGACAATTTTTTACTAAGTTAGCTCTAGAAAGCGCAAAGAAATATACATATAACTTTTATTTGTTCTATCTATATTGCAAGAGGGGTAGGCAGATACAATCGAATGCCATTTGTTACGATCCTGACATACCTCTTTCGCTTCTTTTATATTCATCACACCTTTTATACATGCTCAGAGATTGTGTGTACTTTATTGCAATCGATCAATACATTTTTTATATGTTCAATAAAACTTTTGTTTGTTTATTGGAGTAATTGGTTTATATAATGAGTAATAAAATACTCATTTATATTATTGGTACTATATAAGAATCTTATATATACATAGGTTATCTATTATTAAAAGACTAAAACTAAAATAATAAAAATCGGTTGTCTGTAAAGTCGGTTTACTGACGAAAGTTGAACGTGACAACATCATACGCGGAGGCCGATTGTGTCTCTTTGTCGCTCGTTCCGCGCTCTCGCTTGCACTTCAAGCCTTAAATGGAACGCCTCAGAGCGAGGTAACGCCGCGTTCGCCGGGTAACGCCGCATGAGTCATGTTTTTTCGTGCGTGCAGCCGGCTTCATCGAATTATAAGACGTTGTCACGTCAATAAAACTTAACAAAAGAAAATACTTAATAAATTAGGTACATAATAAATAACTAATAGATGTCCTCTAGTGCAAGCTAGCAGCATTTCCTCTCTCTCTGGATAGCTAGACTGATTCTTTGTGCCAGAAAGCTGCCAGCCTTTTTGTCGCCGGTGGCCTCGACGAGACATACTGAAAGGTCTGTCAGAAATTATTTAGCACTTGGACCCCATGGGCTCAAGGTCTCAAAATAGACTGGCGTGAAAATGTAGCTTTCGGAGAATCTTATTATGTTATATTCTTATTGTATTTATGAGAAGATTTGAATATTTCAGGAGTTTTTTTTTATTTTGTGTAACTGTGTTCTATACCTTGGATATTTGGTCAAAAATTGTAGGCATTTGTTTCAGTATAATTACAAGTAAATAAATATCATTACATGTAACATTACAATGTAACATATCATATCATTATTATATCATTACAATGTCAAGAAACTGTCTAGGTAGTTCGGCATCGGTTTATTGCCTTTCTGGACAAAATATGTGACAGAGGTGACCAAAAAAGTGCATTTCTAGTTCATCTCTGTCACCTCCACTTTGTCAGCTAATTGATTTTTTTTATTCTTCACGGGATGCCTTACAGCTCCCGAAAACCGTTGCTGGCCCCAGGGTACCCAGTGGAAGACAAAATTTTTTGAGGCTATACCTAACGAGTGGCCAGCTCTGTTGAGGTATATAGATGGAAAAGCCTGTTTGTACGGTTTTTGCTTAGTGATAATGAAAATTGGCATATGATAGCACAATTCTTGAGATATAGATAGGCTATATAACATCACGCTACAACCTAAAGGGGTAGAGGAATTATAGTGATTTATAAATAATAATAATAAAATAAAATAAAAATAAATTTATTTCTCTCACATCAATTAAAACTTATACAATGACACTTAAAAGTATTTACTAGGTGAGAGCTGGTGCCTGTAGTAATACAAAAAGCCTGTATCTCAGGCCACCAGGCTCCCTCTCCGGTCTGCAATACGAAGTCATACATATAAGCTATATGACATAGATTAAATAATGATTACTAATGAAAACTAGGTTACATATATGGTTAGATTAACAAAGAAATCTGAAATTTGTGAAAATTGTTTCCAAATAAATTCTGCTATAAGGTATTATACAAACTATATGTTACTTTACTACACTGATTAGTGACTCTGTTTCATAATAAGTTCTGTTCTGCAGCCACACCACCACTAAACGTCTACAGTTATGATAATTTAAATTATATATATTAATGTCTTTATTAGCCAAGTTATATAAATGAAAACCAAGAAAGCAGAACTGACGCTGTACTGAACCTTATAGATGGAGATATAAGTAAAGGAGTTCTTCTAAACATGTTAGTTGTGGGATTATACATTAGTTGGGAGTGCTTCTTAAGTATGGTGTTCAATATAAAGAGCTGGCGCACAGTTAATACTTTGTACCTGTTGTACAGTTCTAAAGTGGGAAAGCGGAAAGGAAGGGATGCCCCAACCTTGAGAACTGCTCTTTGAGCTCCCTCCAGTGGAAGCAGATGCGTTTTAGCAGCACCACCCCACACTGTGATGCAGTACGTAAGCAGTGACTGACACAGTGCAAAATATACAATTTTAGTTATATTTGTGTCCGCCACATGTCTGAGGGTTTTAAAGACAAAGATAAGCTTACGGATTTAGCTAAATGTCGGTTATATACTGGATACTCATGAACTGAACTTTGAATCATAAAAGATAATTTCAAAAACGAAATATTTATTTTTCTGCTTACCTCAAAAGTATTCATATTATAAATAATATGCATGAAGCTAAAAATCGCGCGCAGCTTGGCAAAGGGCTGATTACATAAAAATCCTTCAGCTGTGTACGGCTTCTTTCCCTTCACAATTTTCTAACAGTGCCAGATATAGGGTAAATTTATTTAGATTCGTAACGTAATCTATACTAATATTATAAAGAGGTGAAATTTAATTTTTGTATTTTTGTTTGTAATAAACTCAAAAACTACCGATTCAAGCTACGATATCCCTGAGTGACATAGGCTATATTTTAGTCTAGGAAAATCTAGTAGGATATAAACATTTTGAAAAAAAGTGTACCGACTTTTAAAATTGTGCACTGAAAAGTAAGAAATAATTAATATTTCGTCGTAGAATTTGAAGACGGTTGGTGCCAAATTATATGAATCTTACGAAGTATTGATCGAGGGTAGAGTGGTGCTTCATCTTCTATCTCAGTTCTTTACTGCATTTCTGCCCCGCTTTTGAAGGCCTCTATATTTTTATTTTTTTTAGTAATTGTCCTTTTGGAGTAATTTACAAATCGGTCCCAATTTTAGAGTTTTCTTCTGATAAACAAATTTACAATTATACATTTATAATATTACTTCAGGTATGAATCTTATGGCTGTCACTGATCAAATGACCCATTTAAGGTATTGTATTAGTAAGTAATTGTATTGTAAGGTAGAGTATTGTATATTTATGGAGAAAATCAATACTTTGACAAGTTTGAATTTAATTGATGTGTTAAAAGGGACACAACGAACTAAATGAGGATTTGATATAGTTAAATAATGGTTCCGTTTTTCTTTTAAGATACGGAACCCTAAAAAGATCCTTCACTAATTATTTATGCAATTATTCCACTAAATCGAATGTAATGTTTACAATTTACATAATATATTTTTTTGTAGTAGGTATTTTCCAAGTACAGAAACAAACGATAAAAATTCTTCAGCATATGTTGTACATAAGAGATTAGTTGTATGTGCTAATTTCGCAATAAAAATAAAGCTATCGATATAATCTGATTTTATTATCTGTAATTACCTATTTTCATGACGATTTTTCGTACTTTATTTCCATCTGCACCACAATTTATATGCAGCACAGATTTATTTATTTATTTAACTCTAAATTCACAGGCACAATGCCCGGTCCTTTGTAAGGCTTGCATGGGGACATGGGTCCAACACGTAAATACCTTTTAATGTTTAATCTGAAGTGTTGTGACTAGCATTCGTCGGGACCTATCTCTGAATGCAACAGAGACAATGCGCTCACAAACAGGCCCCGTGGAATATTGCTGAGATAAAATTAATTAAAAATTGGGCTATTGTTATGGGGTGATAAATGGATTGGTTTATCAAGTGGTGGAGACACTACTGCATCTCATGAACATTTCTGCCGGAAGAAAGACATTGTAATAGCTTCCACGATATTACGCCTTTAGACACTTCAACCCTGGACAGCCAATTAAGGCAAGACAGGGGCGAGAGTCCTGGGTCTAGCAGTGGGGACACCTGCCTCAACCTACTGGAGCACTCTGGTTCGGTGGTGTCATCACAAGCCGCCCTATTATTATTTTTTAAAATATTGCTTGAAAATTGCACTGCTATAATAAAAGGCGTGCTGAAAAAAGTCCAAGTGAGTCGTAGACCAGCAAATTACTTGTGGAAAATGTACTAATTGTACTTATGAAATATTTTTTTTTGTAAAATATTGGAACTTCCCTTTCAAAGTATCTTTAAATACTTTTTGCAAGCCTTTGGTAGTAAATATTTTCTAATATTTCTTATCGAATAGCTTATACTTGAAATACTATAATATTTATCACTTGTGGCGCACATTTAACTAGTTCGATTCCGGCCATATAGCAATGGGTTTTATGTACATAATCCGACAAACCACACTTAGAGGCTTTTCCATCTAACAATACCTCCACAGAACTGGCCACTCATTAAGTATAGCCTCACAAATACCATCGGCTAAAAGAGGGAGACTTCGTCTTCCGCTGAGTACTCATGTGAAGATTTTTTTTAACACAAAAAAGGAACTTTCTAACGGCTCCCAAAAACCATGTTACTGTGTCCTAGGGACCCCAGGGTACCCAGCGGAACACTTAATGGGGATTGTCAGACCTCGCTATGGCACTAGTTAGTGTCGTATTCTTTTAATTTTTTTATAGAATCAAATGAAACTAAATTTTCCATCAGGTACTGTATGCAAAGTAGACACTGGACAATAAATGTATGTTACTATATGAATAAAACAATATTGTATTATATTACATTATTTCTTGTAGTTGTCAACATTTTTATTATTTTGCCTATTTTTAATATTACTAATTAATTTACAAATAAAACAATCTCAAAGGTTTTTTGTCGGTATCAAATATCTCCATTTTGAAGATTATTTTTAACCGACTTCCAAAAAAAGAAGGAGAAGGTTCTCAATTCGGACCGTATTTTTTTTTTTTTTTTTTTTTTTTTTTTATGTATGTATGTACATCGATAACTCCGCCAATTGTGAACCGATTTTCATGGTTTCTTTTTTAATCGACAGATAATTCTTCCGGATTGGTCCCATTTTTCTCTCATAAAAATTGGTTCATTAGTTTTTCAGAAATTTTGAAAAAACTGACTTTAAAAGTACATTTTTCTTGATATCTCGATAAAATAAGTACCGATTTTGACAACTTATTTTTTTGAAGACATTATAATTTCTCGACATTATCTCACAGACATATGACGAAAATCGGTTCAGTAGTTTTTCAGAAATTCAGTAATTAATTTCTGTTTACGGCTGAAAATTATGTATCAGAAAAAGCCTTCAACGGTTGCTATTGACACGAAGTTGTCAATTTTCGTGACGATGGTGTAGCGGTTAAATGTAATGGGGAGTCATAGGATGCACAAGCACATGGTTCAAATCACATCCACAGCGTTTTTTTTTTAATTTTTCATCAATATTTTTTTAGTTGCGTTATTATTTGTCTCTCAAGGCAGCAAAATCACTTAAAAGGGTAAAATAAACCTTTTAAAAAAAAGTGCACCGACTTCAAAAATTTGCACTGAAAAGTAAGAAATAATAAAAATTTCGTCGTAGAATTTGTAGACGGTTGGTGCCAAATTAGGATACAAAACTAAGTAAATATCTAAGAAGATAAAGATCTGTTCAATATTATCTATGTTTGTATGTACTGATGATCGTAGGTTCCTAATGAATTGTCTAGATTAGTGAATTTGGGAACTAAGTTGTTCCTAATTTGGCACCAACCGTCTTCAAATTCTACGACGAAATTTTTATTATTTCTTACTTTTCAGTGCAAATTTTTGAAGTCGGTGCACTTTTTTTAAAAGGTTTATTTCCTCTAATGTTGAAAAATAAACAAACAAATGAAAATGTTTCTTTTAAAATAAGACTAATTTATTTATTTTGTGAAACACGCCATCTATTGGAAATAAGTTGAACTATGGCACCACTAACGGTGCGAAATATTCGCACGGGTCATCTAGTATTGTATATTAGTACCATTATAATTCGTCTGCACTATGGTAAGTTTCATTCGATTTACACAGATACATACAAATTTTCACGCTTGTTTCCCAAAGGAGTTAGTAGATAAAAATTTATTATGTGTAAACAAAAAAAAATAGTTGTCAAAATCGGTACATATTTCATCGAGATAGGTATTAAGAAAAATTGACTTATAAAGACAGTTTTTTCAAAATTTCTGAAAAACTAATAATCCAATTTATATGAGATAAAAATGGGACCAATCCGGAAGAATTATCTGTCGATTAAAAAAGAAATCATCAAAATCGGTTCACAACTGGCGGAGTAATCGATGCTCATAATATACATTAAAAAAAATACGGTCCGAATTAAGAACCTTCTCCTTCTTTTTTTGGAAGTCGGTTAAAAATACAACACTCTAGGCCTGACACTCCCTCATTTCTGCCAAATACACTTGCTGAGATGTTTTTGTTATTGTGATTTTTTCCCCATATTGTCAGTTGTCTACGGAACCTTAAAAAGATGAAAACTATCTATTGACGTCAAACAATATATAATATCAATTTAAAATCTTTTGAAAGATTATGTGATGTGTTATGATTTGTAATATAGGCGGGACTCATATGACTAATGTCACAGACTATTGAATGTGTGCCACAGAGTATACACAGACATAAGTAAATGACAGATGTTAGATGGCGCCGGCGCACCCTTTAGCTTTCCTTTTTTAACCGAACTTCAAAAAAAGGAGGAGGTTCTCAATTCGTTGGAATCTTCTTTTTTTTTATGAATGTTCCCCGATTACTTAAAGACGCCTGGACCGATTTGGATTTATTTTTATTTGAAAGGGTATACTTTCCAGGTCGTCCCATGGTCATCAGGTTCGGATATGATGATGGGATTCTGGAGAAATCGAGAACTCTTCAAATTTTATAGGCACACTTGAAGCGATTTGGGTATTTTTTTTAGTGACTTGTGCATTTGCTTTCGGAAAGCACACTTTACAGTGCATAATTTTTGAAGTCGGTACACTTTTTTTTAAAAGGCAATTATTCAACATTAGTAATTAATAGTTCAAAAGCATCTCAAATTAGGAATTTATTTTTATTTATTTTTCATATGTCAATAACAAATAATCATTAAAATTAGATTTCGTTGTTTGTATGGAAAAGGGCGCGGTAGCTGCGCGTACACATACCGAAGGTTCCTGAAAATAAAACATGTCCAAAATGACGAGAACTGATCCCACACATTGATTTTAATGTTGCCAAAGAATGTTAAGAAACCCTAACTAATTTGAACTAAAACAATCTAACTACAAAATTATCAACGCTCTTGAATTTTCATCATCACGGTCTTTAAATCTTGTGCACTTTTCTCAAGTTGCTGGCTATTTGTGCCCGCCGAAGCAACGAAAAGGCGATTATTTATAGCCTATATTTTAAAGAAAATCAGACAACGGAGCTAATAGACGAAAATTTGACAAATTTGCAACTTTGACGTAGTATGTGTTATGTTAATTTATCTATCTATCTATCTATCTATCATCGTGTCTTTTATCCCAAGAGGGGTAGGCAGAGACTATCGAATGCTATTTGCTACGATCCTCACATACCTCTCTCGCTTCTTTTATATTCATCATACCTTTCACACATGCTCGGCGATTGTGTGTACTTTTGCTATTGCCTTCGATCAATAATTTTTTTATATGTTCAATAAAAGTACACCTAGGTCGTTCTCTGCCAGCATTTCCCTTCACTTCATTCTTTCAACGTGTCCAAACCAGCGTAAACTACTTTTCTTCATTTTAGTCACAACATTATCTTTCTCTCCGCATTATTCTCTAATGACATCGTTCCGGATGCGGTCAATACGTTTTATGTTAAATTTTGGTTTTTTTTTGTTACAGGCATGGTGGGCGAAGATGCAAATGACTCGCCGAGAATTAATCGTACTGAGGATACCTCTCCCATATATACCATCAGAGGTAAGTGAAATTGTTATTATTTATTAAGGGCCGTTGCTAAAGGTCATCTTATGACTGTCAAAAATCTGGAAAGTTGAGTTTATTTATACAACATTTCCATCCCAAACCGTTGAATTTTTTATTTTAAATTGGATTAAGAGGATGTATAGAGTTTTATGATGCGTAAAAGTACATGATCCACTGCAGTGACCATAAAAAAATATGATATTCTTGAGGATATGCGTTATTAAGATACTGTGTTCAAAACATAATACAACTATATTGATTCGATAGAAAAAAATCACGAATGTACCTCTAAAAAAATATTATACTGTCTAGAAACAGTACTAAAATGCATGCAATGATTCTGATTTTTTGACAGATTTTTTATCTAGCAATATACTATCGTAATACTGTTCTATTTTTTAATCAGCAAGTTCCTTTATTCTCATTTTCGAGATTTTATGTACGCACTGTACGCGTGTGTGCGTAAGCGCTCGTGTACCGACAGTACCGGCTGCAACATTAGTGGCGGCCACGTCGTTTGGTGTGTATGTGTACCCGCGTGGGGGCGGTGCCATATCTCAAGGTCTTTGGCTCTATTCAGCGTCTTAAGACATATTTTCATTATTAAGAGTTCTAAATAGCATTGCTTTTCATGGTTAACTGAGATTTGCTATTTTTTTGACAGATACGGGTGACTAAATTAAAAACAGAACTCTTATAGGATCGATTTGTTGTCCGTCTGTCTGTTTGTCTATCAAGGCAGGTAATTTTTCTCAGGAATTGAGACTCTAATATGAAAATCAAATACTATGGCCACACACAGTCCTCTAAAAAATGCATAGGCATATATAACAGCCCAGTTCAGCGGATAGATGGCGCTGTTTGCCACGTTTTACCAATTTTGAGATAATTTCTTATTATTGAGAAATAGCATAATATTAATAAATAATTACACATATTCTATGTTCTTATATCAAGGAATTCAATTTTGACTCACACAATCAATTTATTTCAAGCTGGCTGTAAACTTTTGTTCCACTTTTGACTCACACAAATCCATTTCAATACACATAAGTCCATCTAATCGTGAAATCCTTAAAAATCCGTTTAATAGTTACGGAAAAAGAAAAACAGACGCGACGAGAGACGTTTATAATAAGTTAATATTTTTTTTATCAAATAAACTGATAAATCGTAGAGCTCCTTTTACTTGATACATGTAATTTAAATTACTATAGTATTGGTATACAATATATATAATAGTAAATATAATTGACGAAAAGTGTGCTTTCCGAAAGCAAATGAACAAGTCACTATAAAAGAAAAAAATAAACCTTTTAAAAAAAAGTGTACCGACTTCAAAAATTTGCACTGAAAAGTAAGAAATAATAAAAATTTCGTCGTAGAATTTGAAGACGGTTGGTGCCAAATTAGGATACGAAATTAAGTAAACATCTAGGGACATAAAGATCTGTTCAATATTATCTGTGTTTGTACTGATGATCGTTGGTTCCTAATGAATTATCTAGATTAGTGAATTTGGGTACTAAATTATTTCTAATTTGCCACCAACCGTCTTCAAATTCTACGACGAAATTTTTATTATTTCTTACTTTTCAGTGCAAATTTTTGAAGTCGGTACACTTTTTTTTAAAAGGTTTATTTTTCCCTTTTAAGTGATTTTGTTGCCCTGAGAAATAAATAATAACGCAACTAAAAAAAATGATGGAAAATTAAAAAAAATACTGCGGTGGATGGGAATTGAACCTCGAGCAATGTGCACCCTGCGCTGCATCCCATACCTTTAGCCGCTAGACCACCGTCGATACGAAAATTGACAACTTCGTGTCAATAGCAACCGTCGCTAAGGCCTTTCTCTGATATATAATTTTCAGCCGTAAACATAAGCAAATTACTGAATTTCTGGAAAACTACTGAACTGATTTTCGTCATATGTCTGTGAGATGATGACAAGAAATTATTATATCCTTAAAAAAATAAGTCGCCAAAATCAGTATATATTTCATCGAGATATTAAGAAAAAAATACTTATAAAGTGTGATTTTTCAATATTCCTGAAAAACCAGTGAACCAATTTTTATGAGATAAAAATGGGACCAATCCGGAAGAGTTATCTGTCGATTAAAAAAGAAACCATCAAAATCGGTTCACAATTGGCGGAGTTATCGATGTACATACATACATAAAAATACGGTCCGAATTGAGAACCTTCTCCTTCTTTTTTTTTTCGAAGTCGGTTAAAAATACCCAAATCGCTTCAAGTGTGCCTATAAAATTTGAAGAGTTCTCGGTTTCTCCAGGATAGGTACCATCATCAGATCCTGACCTGATGACCATGGGACCACATCAGAAGCATACTCTTTCAAACAAAAAAAAAATTCCGGCGTTTTCAACTAATGGGGGAACATACATAAAAAAAAAGAAAAGATTCCGACGAATTATTGAGAACCTCCTCCTTTTGTAGTTCGGTTAATAATGCACTGTCATATTTATTCTTCTTCTTTTATTATGACTTCACCAATGTTCATAGGTGATTTGCCAATGTCAAGTCTTATAGCCTAATCCCGCCGACCGCGATATGTCTTATTAGTCGTTGACTAATCACAACCATCACAGCACGAACAGGATTAAACTCGATTCCCCATCACGTCTTCGCGGGTGCGTGCGCTTTACACCAAAGGCGTGACGTGAAATCGTCATATTTATTGCGTTTATATATTGTATACCGTGACAAACTCAAAAATTGCTTTATATTTTGTAAATATTAATACAGATGTTGTAAGATTACGTATATTTTTACGTAAATTAATCCAAACATTAAACAATAATTAAATAAACCAGGTCCGCGTGGAATATTAGCAAGAATACTGGCTGCATTGTCCCGCTGATTCGTTGAGCGAGGAAGGAGCCAGAGGTCTGGCACCAGAAGAGATGATCAGTCAGTTTCAATTACATTACCTCAATGTCAAATTTGTTTTTGATGCAACATCGACAACGGGTTGCTAATAGATTGAAAGCGGGAAGCAAGGTATTTGGTGAACTAAACAATGTATGAAGATTGAAGAAATACACAACTTACAACTAAAACTATATATATAGGTACTTAGTTCCATCACGTTATGGAAGTGAGACTTGGGTATGGAATAAGAAGCATGAAAGTAAGATAAATGCAGTGGAAATGCGGTCTTTACTTAGAATATATGATATAAAACATATTGACAGCATCCGGAACGATGTTATTAGTGAAGAACGCGTAGTGACAGATGATTTTGTGACTAAAATGAAGAAACTGGTTTGGACACGTTGAAAGAATGAAGGATGAAAGATTGACTAAAAAGGTTTATATATATGGCTGAAGTGAAAGGAAATGCTGGCAGAGGACGACCTATGTGTACTTTTATTGAACATATAAAAAGTACACACAATCGCCGAGCATGGTATGAAAGGCGAAAGATTTATGTCAGGATCGTAGCAAATGGCATTCGATTGTCTCTGCCTACCCCTCTTGGGATAAAAGGCATGATGATAGATAGATGATAATAGAGTTTTACATAAAGTTTTCATTGTCACTATGTTTTCAGACAATAAGCAGCAGACATTGTAAGCAAGTGTTTTACTATGTGCCAATAAATGTTTATCACATACAATTTGTGTGAATCGTTATCTAGGTATGTCATTGACTTACTTGGAATAATTTTCCTTATTTCACGATAATGCTGAAATTAAAGATTCCTGCCGTGCTAGCATCATGGGCCTAGACAAAATCTAATGCATGTTTTTTTTTAACGGGTTGCCTTACAGCTCCCGAAACCGTGTTACGGTTCCAGGGTACCCCGCGGAAGACCAAGTCTCCTCCTTTTAACCGATGGTATTTGTGAGGCTATATCTAACGAATGGCCAGTTCTGTTGATGTATATTTAGATGGTAAAGCCTCATATATATAGAGAAAACTTTTTGTCATGCTTTATTTGTGGATATTGTTGTCTAGGCTATTCCAAGAGGGATAGGCAGAGACAATCGAATGCCATTTGCTACGATCCTGACATACTCTTTCGCTTCTTTTATATGCATCATATCTTTCATACATGCTCGACGATTGTGTGTACTTTTAATATTGCCTTCGATCAATAATTTTTTTATATGTTCAATATAAGTACACCTAGGTCGTCCTCTGCCAGCATTTCGTTTCACTTCAGCCATATAAACCTTTTTAGTCAATCTTTCATCCTTCATTCTTTCAATGTTTCCAAACCAGCGTACACTACTTTTCTTTATTTTAGTCACAACATCGTCTTTCACATTCTTCTCTAATGACATCGTTCCGGATGCGGTCAATACGTTTTATATCACACATTCTACGTAAAGACCGCATTTCCACTGCATTTATCTTACTTTCATGCTTCTTATTCCATACCCAAGTCTCGCTTCCGTAAGTAAGCGACTTGTACTTTTTATATTACTTGGATGAATATTTTTTTTATAAGTTCAATAAAAGTTCACCTAGGTCGTCATTTCAATGGTGTAGATTTTTGTAGTAGCGTCATGCTAGCTCAAGCAGATTTTGTCTATGTAGAGAGATTTTGTCTACGCCCGTCATGCTCGCACGGCTATCAGGACAAAAATCAGTGAGGTTCAAAACAGACAAAGTATTTATTACAAGGGTTCTGTAAAAAAATGTTTTTCTTCATGCGTTGCCTTACTTCTCTCAAAACCGTGTTATCGGAACCCAGCGGAAGACAAGGTCTGTTGAGGTAAGTATATTTAGATGGAATGTACATAACTTTTTGATTATAAAAACCCATTGCTCATTGCCCATGGTCGGAATCGAACCTGGTTATCTGATTACCAATAAGTGTGCAATTGAGGCCCGAGCCGCAGGGATTCATTAAAGTATACGAGTTGGGAATCAAACTTTCTCCTGAATAGTCCCGAGCCGAGGAAAATTTCACTTATATTGACAACTTGGCTGTATGGTAGTCGCTGAGCGGGGCGAAAGTATTTTCATATGATTTTCCCGCATATTTGTATGACCGCAATCTAAGATTTTATAAGACGATGCGTGGCCCGGGGCGTCGTCTTGCAAAATCTTAGACCGCAATGGACAACATTTCATTTTTCGTAAGGTACCAAAATTCGAAAACCGCTTGGAGATTACATGCTAGAAAGCTTATTTTTAATTTTTTTAATTTTTTATATTCTTTAATTTTCGAGTTCTTTTAAAAATACTGAAATATTGAAAAATAAGGATTAAAAGGTGCCCTAATCTGTGATAACCCTCTAATTTAAAAATACTAATGTCTGTTAGCAGAGTTGTTAGTTATTGAACTCATGGGTGTTGCCTTCTATTAATTTTACCAATTTTTATTCCATTTGAAGCTAAATTAATAATTATTCTTTAAATATAATTATAATAATACTTCTTTTATTTAATTTTTTTTTGGAAGTTTTGCTATGTGAATGTGCTATCACAGGAAATATATTTACGAGTGAAACCGCGGACAAAAGCTAGTATTATTATATACATTATGAATAATGTTGTAGGCAATTTGAGTTCCGGCTACGGCAACACCTATTTGGAACACGGTATATTATACTCTTTGCATTTCTATAACGTATACTCTGTGGCTTGACTGACACTATCTGTCACTTTCTTTGGGTGACGGTTTATATTTCTTAATTTTAGTCCTAGCTAAGGTTTTTGGTTTATAAGTCCTCAGAATTTATAAAAATTCATAATTAAATTAAAAACATAAAAACTCAACCAAAAATAAAATATAAAAATACGTGTAACTTATTTTTTAATATACCTACCTACTTTTAATTAAAGTAATAAAAATGGGTGATTAAAAAAATGAAATGTTGTCCATTACGTACTTTCGACCCTATTTTTGATGAGGTAAGTACCTACTTTTCGAGCAGGTTATAAAATATAATCACTGCATAATTTGTAACAATTGCAAATGACACATTGCAAAAACAGTAAAAATCTAAACGTGACTTATTGTGTTTTTCTATATTAATTGTCAACACAAAGTAAGTCACGTCAACATCACGATTTCCTATAAATTTTTTTTCTTCCTTCACGAATTACCTTATAGCTTCTGAATGCGTGTTACCGTCCCAGGGTACCCATTGGAAGACCAAGTCTCCCTCTTTTAGCCGATGGTATTTGTGAGGCTATACTTAACGAGTGGCCAGTTCTGTTGAGGTATATTTAGATGGAAAAGCCTCTAAGTTTGTCAGATACTAAGTTTTTAATTATAAAAAACCCATTCGTACATACCAGACGTCTTAGCCACTCGGCCACCTATAAATAAATCTTTATTTGCGTACAATGAATAAATTTTCAAATCTTTTTACATGAATAATTAATAGGCTTCCGGTTCCATCATCAGATCTATGGACAAATCAAACTCGATGGGGCTATGTCACGTTTCGTTACAGAGTTCCGCACTATTAACATCCTAGTTCCATCATCAGATCTATGGACAAATCAAACTCGATGGGGCTATGTCACGTTTCGTTACAGAGTTCCGCACTATTAACATCCTAGTTCCATCATCAGATCTATGGACAAATCAAACTCGATGGGGCTATGTCACGTTTCGTTACAGAGTTCCGCACTATTAACATCCTAGTTCCATCATCAGATCTATGGACAAATCAAACTCGATGGGGCTATGTCACGTTTCGTTACAGAGTTCCGCACTATTAACATCCTAGTTCCATCATCAGATCTATGGACAAATCAAACTCGATGGGGCTATGTCACGTTTCGTTACAGAGTTCCGCACTATTAACATCCTAGTTCCATCATCAGATTTATGGACAAATCAAACTCGATGGGGCTATGTCACGTTTCGTTACAGAGTTCCGCACTATTAACATCCTAGTTCCATCATCAGATCTATGGACAAATCAAACTCGATGGGGCTATGTCACGTTTCGTTACAGAGTTCCGCACTATTAACATCCTAGTTCCATCATCAGATCTATGGACAAATCAAACTCGATGGGGCTATGTCACGTTTCGTTACAGAGTTCCGCACTATTAACATCCTAGTTCCATCATCAGATCTATGGACAAATCAAACTCGATGGGGCTATGTCACGTTTCGTTACAGAGTTCCGCACTATTAACATCCTAGTTCCATCATCAGATCTATGGACAAATCAAACTCGATGGGGCTATGTCACGTTTCGTTACAGAGTTCCGCACTATTAACATCCTAGTTCCATCATCAGATCTATGGACAAATCAAACTCGATGGGGCTATGTCACGTTTTGTTACAGAGTTCCGCACTATTAACATCCTACTTTCATCATCAGATCTATGGACAAATCAAACTCGATGGGGCTATGTCACGTTTCGTTACAGAGTTCCGCACTATTAACATCCTAGTTCCATCATCAGATCTATGGACAAATCAAACTCGATGGGGCTATGTCACGTTTCGTTACAGAGTTCCGCACTATTAACATCCTAGTTCCATCATCAGATCTATGGACAAATCAAACTCGATGGGGCTATGTCACGTTTCGTTACAGAGTTCCGCACTATTAACATCCTAGTTCCATCATCAGATCTATGGACAAATCAAACTCGATGAGGCTATGTCACGTTTCGTTACAGAGTTCCGCACTATTAACATCCTAGTTCCATCATCAGATCTATGGACAAATCAAACTCGATGGGGCTATGTCACGTTTCGTTACAGAGTTCCGCACTATTAACATCCTAGTTCCATCATCAGATCTATGGACAAATCAAACTCGATGGGGCTATGTCACGTTTCGTTACAGAGTTCCGCACTATTAACATCCTAGTTCCATCATCAGATCTATGGACAAATCAAACTCGATGGGGCTATGTCACGTTTCGTTACAGAGTTCCGCACTATTAACATCCTAGTTCCATCATCAGATCTATGGACAAATCAAACTCGATGGGGCTATGTCACGTTTCGTTACAGAGTTCCGCACTATTAACATCCTAGTTCCATCATCAGATCTATGGACAAATCAAACTCGATGGGGCTATGTCACGTTTCGTTACAGAGTTCCGCACTATTAACATCCTAGTTCCATCATCAGATCATATCGATGGTACCAAATTATTGTATTGTCATCCAAATACCTACACTCAAATCAATACGACAATTAGAAGTTGGTTTAAAATCGACTTCCAAGATTTGTTCCTTACATTATAAAACTCACTCTACTTAAATATATAATCATAATCATAAAAATCCACAATTATGAGCATTGAATTACTTAAGTAGGTACCTGAAATTTAAAAGATTAGATAAAACCATTGAAATCAATAAAAGTTGTTAATCATTAAATTATAAATTAAATGTATTACATAATATATAGTCAATAATAAATGGAAAAACAACCAACATAAATACAATTAAAATCAATACATATTACATTGCTAAATATTAAATAATTCAATCAATATAATTAATATTCTGCGACAGTTAGTCCTGAAAACCCCCAGTTTTCCTGAAAATTTAGGATCTAACAGAATTACAGTTAAAGAAGTGACACATCTAGGTGTGTCGGCTAGGCAGACCACGGGTTTCGATCCCGGATCCCGGCCATGTAGGTACCAATGGGTTTTTTTATAATTAATAATCCGACAAATCACACTTAGAGGCTTCTCATAGCTCACTAGAACTGGCCACTCGTTAGGTATAGCCTTACAAATACCATCGGCTAAAAGAGGGAGACTTGGTCTTCCGCTGGGTACTCTGGGATCGTAATACGAATTCAGGAGCAAAGATATTGTTAACAGTTTCTCAGTCCATGTCTCAAATATTTTAAAATCATACATTTATTTAATACAAAAATACAATACACCACACTATCTGTTTGAATATAAATTAATTGACACAAGTGATGGTTTTGTTGGTGACATTATCAGTGGTAGTTTCCATTCACATCCATTGACCCGTTCTGTAAACAGAAAGATAACACTTATTTTGTCCATATCTCAGAAACACGTGAGCGAGATGGATTGCTACTAAAATCGATAAGATAAGATGCACGTACAAGAAACATGAGAAAGTACGATTTCTCAAGAAATCCTGTCTTGCGATAATACACGAAACGAACTTCAGCTATCGGGGTATTATACAATTTTATTTCGTTTATATCATGTTTAATATATCTATCTTTAGAAACAAATTTTAATTTCTAACCCAAGACATATAGTTATCGCGTAATTTACGGATAGCTGCAGCATGTAACTACTAGTATGGGACAAACGTTATGAGTTTGGGCTTGTTTAAGAACCTGTGTTAAGGGTAAGTGGTCGATGGGAAAATGAGTGATGAAAGAGCAGAACGCATTTATCTAGAATCGCGCCCACGCGAGCAGGATAGAAACAGTACGCGATAAATTTTGTTTAAACCGCAATTTAAAAAAATCTTATACAACATAGAAATGATTTTACAATGAAACGATAAATATTCATGTAAATTTTTGTAATGGTACTGGATCTATATTATAGCCATAAAATTTGATAAATAAATTTTTAGAGGTGTATTTAGGATTTTTTTTCTATTGAGTAAAATGTTTCTAATCATATTCAAAACAATAACAATATTTGTCATATCCTTAAAATCAATTTTTTTTTCAGTTTTGTAAATAGATTAGGTTTTCTGAAAAATTTGATAAAAAATTGGATTTTGATGACTGACTTCCCCTTAAGAGAAGCCTGCTCTTTTTTAATTGTATAATTGTACACTAGCTGTGCCTTGCGGTTTCACCCGCGTTAATGGTTCCTGCTCCGCTCCTTTGGGTCGTAGCGTGATGTTATGTATCCTATAACCTTCCTTCAGAGTTTAGTTCAAACAAAAAAGACTTTTGAGCTTTATTATTAGTATAGATTTTGAGTGCAAAATACAAAGTAGGTATATAATGTTACTACTGATCGCGCCCCGGTTTCGCACGGGTACAATATGTGTTTACAACAATTTAAATACCTACATAAATCCACTTATAACTACGTATCTATTACATAGAGATATATGCTACCGCAGACTTTTTGTAGATAATTTTATTCTACACAATTCTTTCCGACATTTTTTTGTTTTATCTCTGACAGATTAGACAGCATATACCATGAAATCTCGCTGAAATCTTCGGTAGTTTTTGTGTGAAAAGGGGCAGACAGACCGACGAGGCGGGGTCCAATTATTGGCTCGAAAATCCCACTAATATTTGTATGGATGTATGTATGTTTGTTACTCAATCACGCCAGAACGGCTAAACGGATCTGGATGAAATTTGGCACAGAGATAGGATATAGTCTTTATAGTTTGTCCCAGAAAAATGTATGGTTCCCGTGGGATAGATTTGTTTTTGTTTTTTAGGGATCGACATGATTTTTTGCATAGTTGTAGTTTAGGGGTCAGAGAATGACATATACAAATTTTTATACCGCGAAAGCGGGCGGGGGAGGGGCAAATTACAGCCACGGGATTATTTTTTTTTGGATCTATTTCCACAGAAGCTTCAAGCTTGTCAATAATAAATGCAAGCCTAACTTCCACACTCATCTGTTTATCAACGATTTAAGAAGTGACAGATTTCTGCAGGTCACGCCCTAAGTACACACTTTTTTTGTACTAGGTAATACGTTTGTTTGCAAGTTAAGTGACCGTCAAATATATGAAGTGTAATTGACTTCATTTTCAGATAAAAAAAGGTTAAAGATAGCATAAGAAATGAATCACAACAACTCTCATAATATATATAAAATATCTAATTTATTATTATATTACAAGTTAAAGTTATTGCAAATGAAAATCGATCCAATTGCTTTGAAGCGGTGTAGGTATTATATGTTCATCATTTCCTTGTTAATATAGTTTCACTTGCGACCTCGCCCCCGGTTTCGCACGGGTACAAAATCGGTTTAAAAATTTTTATACCCACATAAATACGCTTATAACTACTTATCTATTAAGAAAAATATATGCTTCAGCAGACTTTTTTTACAGATAATTTTATTCTACACAATTAATTCCTACATAATTTTGTTATATCTCTAACGGATTAGACATCATACGCCATGAAAACTCGCTAGGTCTAACTTTTTTCTCGACTTGATTCACTTATACTGTTATTGCTCAGCTCCTAAACATGATAGATCCATGTTTAACACTCGTAAACCTTTCCGGTGAATCAACCGATCTAATAGTGAAAACAGAAAGAAAATCAGTTCAGTAGTTTTTATGCGGTGAGGAAATTTGTTTTATAATATGTTGTTATAATAGTGAAGATAATGACAGCTTACCTTCACATCTTCGCTGGATTGGTTTCCTACGGGGCGGGGCCCATTTTGTAAATATCACATCCAAAAATAGGTTAGATAATTACAAAAACACGAAAGAAACCGTGTTATTTCCTTAATATGTCATTATCAAAATACAAACATCATTAGTAAAGGAATAAACAATTTAATTATGAGGTCATTTACGTGAGGGTAGGGGACAATATATTTATTATTATCGACAGTTGACGTTGAAATGTGACCCGGAATGGTGACTGTTTAAACAACCTTTTTTAAAAGTTCCAAATTTAAATTTTGTTTGAAGAAATGTGACTCTTTTAAGTGTTGTCAAATTCAAATTTTTTAATTTTATAGAAATGTAACGAGCCAAGAAATAGTGTCTTCCGCGACTGTACTAGGTTTTTTTATTAAATTCTCTCGCTGTGACCTAGAATTTTTTTTTTTGCGCTTTTTTATTGCGACACGGAAAGTTCAATCATTCCTATTTAACAATGGAACTAACAGTTACTCAAAATCAAGTCCAGTGTAAAGTGGTTATTGCCGTTATATTACTTAAATAATTATAGTTAATTAATTGTAATTTAATTATAATTTTGATTGGTAATGAAAAAAACCTTCCAAAATGGATAAGATAACAATGTCTGTCAAGCAGTCATGGATGAAACATGTACATGGATATATTGCCATAGGTAATTTTTTTTTGCATGATTTATTTTTTATTCGAATAATCCCATTTCTTCATTAAAATTTGTTCAGTAATTTTTATATTTATGCTTATAATCATTATCTCGGATTTTAAGCATGAAAAATATTTTCATTGCTTATTTTAAACTCTGAAGATTTTCTGAAGAATTTAGATACTTAAAAGGTAATCAATCTAAGTCTATTCTATTCTATTTTTTTTTCAAAATTCAGGGTTTTGATGATTTCGCCAATGTCAAGTATTATAGACGTCACAGTAATAATATACACTGGATTCCCCATCACGTCTCGAATCCATTTCTGTTTACTATTAAAACACGGGCGAAGTCACTGGCAAAGGCTAGCACATTACAGCCAAAGTCGAAGATAACTTTAGCGTTTACAAAGATTGACCTTGACATACTTTCTAGTACTTTCTAGAATCTAGACTGACGTACGTTTAAATATGTTCAACTTGACAATACATACACATACCTTCTCATAGGGGTAGACATAGAGAGGGTGATAAACTAGCTTTCTGCCGTTGGCTACAGTCGTGGAAATTTTCTAAAAAAATTAATATGGACCATACGAACTTTTGGACCCCCACCTTCCCCCTTAAGGGTTTAATATTGAAAACGTCGAAATACGTGTTTTTAATTGTGTCGAAAAGCATTATTTATAATACTAGTTTTTTTCAATTTTCTGGACAACTTTACCAATTTTTATTTCCCTAAAAACCTTATTAAGACTGTTTCGAACAGTTGTTATTTAAATTGCCAAATCGGTCCAGCAGTTTCTAACGAACAGCATTAAATTTTTATTTATATAGATTAGATTATATTCACAACTAAATACTACATTCTACGTGGTATGCGATTAGTAATTGTCAAAGTTACATTTGTATACCTAATTCCAGGTATTCCAGGATCCCTAAATCAAATACCTTGGATAGCTCGTCGTACAAATAGATCCATCCATATGGAGCTAAACGGCTCTCCGCTTGCCTGATGCGAATTCTGAAATATTTAGGCCAAATTGCACGATGACAGGGCAGGCAATAATTTGCAAAGTTTTTGTAGGGTGATCAGGTGTCCGAAAACCTGGACATCTGGACCGCAGCCGATGGAGGAAGATAATTGAGAAGAAGCTGATGAGTTGGTGTCACGATCTTCACGAGGAACCGGCTCCCTTCTAAATATTCTATTCTTATTATCTATTTTTTTCCACAGATGACAAAAACATCAGTGACAGCACATACACAATGGCTTCGGTGAATTCCAACGGTGATACCAAGTCCATAGACGATTCTCAAGACAAGAAGGTCATAGATAGTGATGCAGAGAAGCAACCGCTTTCTGGGGTAAGGACATTTCTTATATTACTACCTTTGCTATTCGGCTCCCAGAACCGTGTACGGCTCCCAGGTTACCCAGCCAAAGACGATTAGTATTTATGAGGCTATTTCCATCTAAATATATGTTATATATTTAGATGGAAATGTCTCTAAGTGTGGCTTGTCGCATTATGTACCTACATAAGATTTTAATTATTAAAAAAACCGGCCAAGTGCGAGTCGGACCCGCGCACGAATATTCTGTGAATATTTCAAGCGTCTACCTGTTGCCGTTATCAATATCGAGCAAAAAAAAATCACGTTTATTGTATGGGAGCCCCCTTAAATATAGTAGATAAGTATTTGTTGTTATAGCGGCAACAGAAATACATCATCTGTGAAAATTTCCGATCCCGACCCGTCCACCCACTGGACTTTCCCACTGGTGGGTGGACGGGTAATTAACGATTACCCTTCCACCCACTGCGCTAGTGTATAGGTACCGAAACAATAAGTCATCGATAAATTCAAAAAAATATTTTGGTTTCTTAAAGTACTTAGTCTAACAAAGGTGCATTAGTAAGTTATTCTTAAACATGCAAAAAATGGTTACGATCAGATATTATTTATCATCTTTAGCCTCCGGATTGACCTTGAAATTTCAAAAAAATACAAAAAAAAAGCTTGAAATATGGTTTGAAATATAATATTTTGTAATAAAACCGTTCAACAAGAGTTTATAGAACGAGGGACATTTCGAACTGTCTAACGGATGGACAGCGGAGCCTTATGTAACTTTAACCATTGGCCGTTGCCGGGATCGATCATTTTCAACATTATTTTTCATTTCCAATTTTCCAATTTATTGTAATATGAGGTTGTCTATCTAATTTAAACTAAAGTTTGTTTACCATTTTTCTACGGACCCTAAGAGAACCCGAAGGAAACGCGATAGACATATTATCAGCAATGATCAGTGATTACAGAACATCATAAAGACAAATACTAACATTGCAAAAATTTGATAAAAATATATTTATCAAAGAAATAATGATTGAATAGTTTATTTATTGTTCCTAATTGGCTAGTTTTGGGTGAAATCGATCAAAAAATCACATAAAACACTAAATTTTACATGCGGATTTGCCCGCGTAGGTAAAAATAAATAGGCGCAAAATTCAGGATACCATAATCCCCACCGATTTGGCATTTTTTTTATGTTCGTAATATATCGTCTGAATAAGGTTTTTAGGGAAAGAAAATTTGGAAAATTGGGGGTAAACCTAAGTGCTTTTTTGTATGGGATTTTTGTATGAACTAAAGAAAGCTAGTTTGTAAATAAAACACATTTAATCCGAAATTACTAAACGAATTTGCATGCGGTTATTATCACTACCTGTGATCTGCAATAATTTCTCAAGGTGTTTATGTGTTTAAATGCCCAATCACATCTATCAATATTTGTTTTTTTTTGTTCGTATTCTATAGACTCAAAAACTACTGGACAATTCTCGGGGAAGGCTATTTAACATCACGCTATCTACCTAAGGCGGTGAATTGTATTCCTAATACAACGCGTACCAAGTAGCGGGCAATCAACTGGTAATATAATTATAACTACTTAGGAGCTTAGTGAATGGAGTCAGGGAAAATATATGATATCTATCTATCTATCATCACGCCTTTTATTCCAAGAAGGATAGGCAGAGATAAGAGAAAATAAAAGGTTTATGTGGAAGAAACGAAAGGAAATGCTGGCAGCACACGACCTAAGTGTACATAAAAAAATATTGATTGAAGGCCGAGCATGTATGAAAGGTATGATGAATATAAAAGAAGCGAAAGGATATGTTAGGATCATGCAAAATTATTATAAACGTTTTGTAATTCTGAATTTAATTCCCTGAAAATTTGAAACCACAAAGAACTAACATAAAATGAAATGAAAAGCAAGTACATGAAACAATGCATGCCCATGTGTCATTCAGAGGAAAAAAACGCAAAATATAAAATGCTTTGATTTACGATGAATCGTTGAAAACAAAAATCTCATTGTTCGATTTATTGCAGGTGCAAGGTAGTTGCTATTGTGATAGATAAGTAGACAGTAAACTCTAGAATCGTACTGAATGATAGCGGAATAAGACGGCGTCTAAGACGTGCTGATAATCAATAGATACAAATAAATAGTGTCTATCCATAGAGTGGTTAAGACGTCTGGTATTAACAATGGGTTTTTTAATTAAAAACTTATATACATAATCCGATAAACCACACTTAGAGGCTTTCCATCTAAATATACCTCAACAGAACTAGTTTCGGGGGGGTCTGGACCCACTGGACCCTCCCCTGCCTACGTGCTTGCCTCACAAATACCATCGGCTAAACGAGGGAGACTTGGTCTTCCGCTGGGTATCCTGGAACCGTAATACGGTTTCGGGAGCTCTAGGGCAACCCGTGAAGAAAGAAAAAAAATCTATTAGAGAAAACCGTATTAAAATTGATCCAGGGTACCCTAAGAGCTGTAAAGGTACCCGTCGTGGTGTGTTATAGTAGGTACTCTTGACGAAATCGTTCATAAACTCCTTAAAAATTTGATTATAGTCCATTCATTATAAGATGATATGGAAGACAGGTATTAAAATGTTTGAGATACCGATCGAAATTTCGTTATTCTTTTATCGTAACTAATTATAATTGATTAATTTCTTTATCATATAAATAATATTTAATATTTATTTATTACTAGTTGATTGTCCGCTACTTGGTACGCGTTGTATTAGGAATACAATTCACCCCCTTGGGGAGGTAGCGTGATGCTAAATATCCTGTAACTTTCCTCAAGAATTATTGGGCTATCAAAGACAATTTTTTTTCAATCAAGTAGTTTTTGAGTCTGTAGAATACGAACAAACAAAAATTTTAAACTTTTTTTATTATTAGATTTACACATTCTCTTTTTTGGATTCGCCCTTGATTAAAAGAAACAGCCCAAGTATCTGAGATAATATAGCTTTATGACAATAAAATAATTTTCCAAATCGATGCAGTTGTTTCGAGTTTTAATATTATAATTGTCAGTGATACTGTCATATAGCGAACAGACTATATGACGACGGAACCCTACTCCAAAGTCCGATACACACTTGACTTGACTTTTTTTATTAACTTTTCAGAGAAAAGAAGAAAGATGGTGGACAACGTTAATGCAAGTGGCTGTGCCTTTCTTCATAGCTGGATGCGGAACTATTGGGGCCGGTCTTGTACTGGGGACTGTACGGGTACGTAACTTGGGTACTAAAATTGGAAACCGAAAAATGGGGGGGAGGGGTCTAGTAAAATCTCATCAAATCTCACTTAAACTGAGGGGGGTATAATTGAAAATCTTAATGGTTAAAAAGAAAAAAGTAAAAAAGCAAAATTTAGAGTTTTTAAAAGAAAAAAGTAAAAAAGCAAAATTTAGAGTTTTTAAAAGAAAAAAATATAGCTCACTTAATTTATGGGTGCTCCCCATACCCAAGGTCTGAAGAATGATGGGTGAACCCATAGGGAACTCTTTATTTATAATGGGGTTACCAAAAAGCCTAAATTTCATCAACTTCTCGTGCTTCGGAGGGCGCGTAATACCGACGACGGGTTTGATAATACAACTAAGGGGCTAGACCACGGGATTTTAGAATAAGAAAAGAATACGCATGTGCACTAGCATCAGTTTAAAGAATTTATATCGATTCTGGTCTATTCTAAATTTTATTATTTGATGGGTCATATAACACTGTGTTGTATTTTTCAGGATTGGCCAGTTTTCATGAACGTGTCTGCGATATTTGTGTTAGTGCCTTCATTATCTGGACTGAAAGGTATGCATATTTTTTATTTAAACTTTTTATTAAAAAAATACCCAAAAAATGAAATTACAAAGGGTTGCTTCTATGTATCATTACGCGTTTTATCCCAAGAGGGGAAGGCAGAGACAATCGACTGTAACAAATTACTTCCAAGTCAATATCCATTAGGCAGGAGGTAAAAAAAATAAATTTATGTGAATTTACTGAATGAACCTTTGTTCTGAGGAAATAAACATTATAAGCTTTTATAGCAAAAATTACAAAAGTAAATCAAGTTTCATCCACTGTGTATTTCTGGTTCCGTAGGAGTTATTACAAAATATCTGCTTACAAAATATTTTTGCTTAAAACGCGCTGAAGCTAACTTTTTTATAAACTTGATTCACTAATACTGTTAATGCTCAACTCCTAAACATGATAGGTCCATGTTTAATACTCGTAAACCTTCCTCATGAAACAAGCTATTGAAGCTTGAAAACTGTTACAAAATCCGTTGAGTAGTTTTTACACGACTAAGGATCTCTAAAAATGTCATTTGTCTCAAAGAAGCATGAATTTAATATCGTGAGATACGTACAGTAACAAAAATATTCATTTCCTGTCTTATACAAAATGACTGGACGTTTTTGTTAATATGTCATTTATAATAATGTCTATGTTATTATTGTTGCCGGTCTAGAGAAATAATTATACGACTACTTATATACTACTTAGTTGGAAAATTTATTTTCACATATTTTCCGTGAAAATTGTCGCTTTTAATCCCGCTTCCTGTACATTTTTTTATCGGTATGATTTTTTTATTAAATTAAATTAGAATCTTAAATCAAATCTAAAGAAACCAGGTCCGCGTGGAATAGTGGCAAGAATACTGGCTGCATTTCCCCGCTGAATCGCGATGCTGATTCGTTGAGCGAGGAAGGAGCCAGCCCTCTTGTCACCAGAAGAGATGATCAGTCGAGGGGATACATCTTTAATAACATTTTTGGCATTTGAACCCCACGGACCTAAAGTTTCTACACCAAACGGCACAAATTTGTAGTTTTCAATAATTGAACTATATTTGCGCCGTTTGTTAGACTCTGCGATTTCCGCCGCAGCTCCCGCTTTGATTACTGTTTCCCTAAGATGAGACGGGGCTAGTGTGTCCTCGCACGTAGCATCCCATACAAGGTCCCGACCTCGCTCCCAGGGAATCAGAGTCATTCCATCGGGTCTCTTGCCGTCTTCCCGGATTATTCCCGTTGGCTCTATGGAGAGCAGGGACGTCTATTGACGCAAGAGCCCTTTTGATGGTATTATCTTGTAAATTGTTGCTATTATTTCATATTTATATACTACTAGATATCACGCCCCGGCTTTGCCCGTGGGTATTTTCGAACAATATAAAATATAGGCTGTATTACTCAGGAATATCGTAGCTTTCTATTCGTGAAAGAATTTTTAGAATCGGTTCAGTAGTTTGAAAGATTACCCCTTACATAATATTAGTATAGATATCAGCGGCGAGGAGCCTATACAACCCGATTCCTTTCGGCTTCCTTTTAGGAATTAGTCAATCTATATATACTAACGGCATTTAAAAAATAATATCAATACAATAAAAAATACAAGTACTCCATAAGTAAATTTTTCTAAACGCAGACCGATATCCATTAGCAACGTAAGGTAAGGACATAAGCCGATACAATACCGACTTGCTCGCCCATACTACCTTACTTCATACTAAGCAACCGTCTCTTTCATTTGTATTGAAATACGCGCACGTTCCTTCTCGTTTTAGCACGCGCAAACGACCCACTAATAAGCCGATGAATTGCGGGTTATGAGAGTCGAATGTAACCTGTAGGAATGGTGACTGCTAAACAGCGAGTTTGTTTTATTTTTGAATTATAGTTTTAAATACAAGAGACAACTTAAATAAAATAGAGTTTAGGTAATTTAAAATTATGATAAATTAATATTACCATTGGTGCATTTTGGATTATAAAAGAAAATTTTGGATTAAGTTGTAGTTTACGGCTTCCCTTCTGAAAATATTCACGCTTCGCCACTGATAGATATAGTTTATTAATTGAAGGCAATGTTAGAATATATGAAAGGTATGATGAATATAAAAAAAGCAAAAGAGGTATGTTATGAGCAAATAGCATTCGGTTATCTCTGCCTACCCCTCTTAAAATGAAAGGCGCTATGATAGATTAGATAGATAGAATAAAGATAGCGCACAGACATGAAATGAAAACATAAGCCGTCATCGAGGCGCAGTATTTAATTAAAAAACTCATTGGTACATGGCCTGGATCCGGTATCGAACCAGACGTCTTTAAATACTCGGCAACCGACGCACAATTATTTACAATACAATTGTAATCTTTATTGTAAATGAGGTCATTTTACAAATATTTATAGAAACGATATAAAGAACAAGTACAAATATAAGTATTTGAAGATATCGTGTATTTGTCACTTCTAGATAATTGTACCTTCTTTGTGACAATCATATTTGCTATGTAATTAATTAATTAATGCATGACAAGACACAATAATAACAATGTTCATTTAAAAAATAAAAAATAGAAGCGTGACAATATGTTAATTTTTAGGGTTCTATAAATATATATAAAAACGGAAACCCTATTACTAAGACTCCGCTGTCCGTCCGTCTGTCTGTCCGTCTGTCCGTCGGTCCGTAGCATGAACCGTGATAGTTAGACAGTTGAAATTTTCACAGATGATGTATTTCTGTTGCGCTATAACAACAAATACTAAAAAACAGAATAAAATAAATATTTAAGGGAGCTCCCATACAACAAAGGTTTTTTAGGGGACAACGGTCACAGGGCTATATCTTTTGAACTTCATAAGGTAGACACAAATTTTCACAGAGTGTGTATTACTATGGCCGCTATAACAGCAAAAATAAAAATAAAATAAATTTAAAAATTAAAGGGGGTCCCTATACAAGAAACGTGTTTATTTCGGCGTTTTTTTGCTCGATTTTAATAATGGCAATATGAACAAACGTCTAACTAGTATACCTATAACCGGCCAAGTGTGAGTCGCGCCAATTTGTTCCTGCGGCATACAGGGGTGTCAGTCAATCTTAGTCTGACCTTAGTGTATCCGTACCATAGAGTACTAAGCCTATGGAGGGGCCATAGACAGGCTCCCCCTTTCGCCAATTTTTTCCCCTTTGACCAGTTAAACTGATCAGGTGCGTAGTAATAAGTTACCTTAGATTTCGTTGGTATCGTTTTGTGTCGCGAGACAGAGCTCTAGGAAAATAGTTAATTGTGATGTTTTAAACGGGAAAGGCGATCTAGGGCGTCAAACTTAGTGTTTCCAATCATTAATTATAATTATTATGTTTGCATTTTAACATAATCATCAAATAACGTATAATTAATAAACCTTTTAAAAAAAAGTGCACCGACTTCAAAAATTTGCACTGAAAAGTAAGAAATAATAAATATTTCGTCGTAGAATTTGAAGACGGTTGGTGCCAAATTAGGATACAAAACTAAGTAAATATCTAAGAAGATCTGTTCAATATTATCTATGTTTGTATGTACTGATGATCGTAGGTTCCTAATGAATTGTCTAGATTAGTGAATTTGGGAACTAAGTTGTTTCTAATTTGGCACCAACCGTCTTCAAATTCTACGACGAAATATTTATTATTTCTTACTTTTCAGTGCAAATTTTTGAAGTCGGTGCACTTTTTTTTAAAAGGTTTATTTTACCCTTTTAAGTGATTTTGCTGCCTTGAGAGACAAATAATAACGCAACTAAAAAAATATTGATGGAAAATTTAAAAAAAATACCGCTGTGGATGTGATTTGAACCATGTGATTGTGCATCCTATGCACCCCATTATATTTAACCGCTACACCATCGTCACGAAAATTGACAACTTCGTGTCAATAGCAACCGTTGCTAAGGCTTTTTCTGATACATAATTTTCAGCCGTAAACAGAAATTAATTACTGAATTTCTGAAAAACTACTGAACCGATTGTCGTCATATGTCTGTGAGATAATGTCGAGAAATTATGATGTCTTAAAAAAAATAAGTCGTCAAAATCTGTACATATTTTATCGAGATATCAAGAAAAATGTACTTATAAAGTCAGTTTTTTCAAAATTTCTGAAAAACTAATGAACCAATTTTTATGAGATAAAAATGGGACCAATCCGGAAGAGTTATCTGTCGATTAAAAAAGAAACCATCAAAATCGGTTCACAATTCGCGGAGTTATCGACGTACATACATACATAAAAAAACGGTCCGAATTGAGAACCTTTTCCTTCTTTTTTTGGAAGTCGGTTAAAAATCCGTTGCGACAATAAAACGACAGAAAAATACAGTGGTACAGGGGCTAGTACTAGGCGTTTACCTCAAACCACCCCCCCCCCCCCCCCCCCCCGCCGCCAAAATGGCGGCTTATATCTCTATTCTATATTATCATTACGCCTTTTATCCCAAGAGGGGTAGGTAGAGACAATCGAATGACATTTACTACGATCCTGATATACGTCTTTCGTTTTTTTTATATTCATCATACTTTTCATACAATGTTTATATGTTATTTTATAATCTTTATATAATCAACTAATATTATCCTGAAATCCTTGGGGTTAAAATCTTATGTCACATATTCAGGTTTTGCCAAGTTTTCTAAATCATTTCTAGAAAAACAAACGGTAATTGAGTCGATAGCCTCTAAAAACGTAATTTCTTAAAATATATAAACAATACCACGATTATCTTGAGGGAAATAACCTACCTAATGCGCCTTAAATTATTAGACAGTGACTAACCGGGCTTACCTTTATGTCCACATTTAACCTGTTGCATGGCCAATTCAGTAAAGTAAAAACTAATGTATTTTCTTCCAACTACGCTGTAATTTCCTCATTACTTGTCAATATAGTGATCAGAAAGCGGTACTTTACTGCTCTAGTGCAGTCAATTATTATGAAAATCCATAAGCTCTTGGTGATAATGATGATCATGAAAGCTTCATAGTTTGCCTTACAGCTTCCGGGACCCCTTGCCGGCCACAGGGTACCCAGCTTAAGACAAAGTCTTCCTCACTTAGCCGATGATTTTTTGAGGCTATACCTAACGAGTGGCCAATTTAAGCTATGTTGAGGTATGTAGGTGGAAAACCTCTTTGTACGGTTTTTTTTAAAATTAGGCTATGTTTCTGTTGTTAAGGTACTTTTAATATAGAAATAATTATAAACAGAAGTACATTTTCTATATGGCGCCGTACATACTGGTTTCTTTTTTATCAACTTTCACGCTAAAGAAAAGCAGATTGAGAACCTCGCTGAGAATGGCAATTTGTTGCACTTGTGTTTTTAGATCAACCTAACACTCGGAAGCAAATACAAGCTGTATGGCTAGCCCCTTTGCCTTCCGTCAAAATGTAGAACAAATAATTTATCTAAATAAAGAAAATTTGCAGTGGGTCAAGGTCATAGCTATAACATATGGCAAATCTCAGTTAATCCTGGAAAATTGTGTTTTTTTATCTTACAGAGTTGATATTTATTATTTTAAGTTGGATTAAGCCATATTTTTAACGTAAGGTATTTGGTGGACTAAACAATGTATGCAGAAATACACAACTTACAACTAAAAGTAAAATGAACATACATAATGCTGTTTTAGTTCCATCACTTACTTATGGAAGCGAGACTTGGGTATGGAATAAGAAGCATGAAATTAAATAAATGCAGTGGAAATGCAGTCTTTACGTAGAATGTGTGATATAAAACGTATTGACCGCATCCGGAACGATGTCATTAGAGAAGAATGCTGTGTAAAAGATGATGTTGTGACAAAAATGAAGAAAAGTAGTTTGATTATAAGCCATATTTTGATTGTTTAGGGTTCCAAATAGCCGTAATTTTTAAAACGAGCAATTTGCGTTTTGAAAACTTTGGCTATTTAGAAAATCTATTGTGATATTTTTGATAGATAGATGCAAGATGACTGAAAGCAATGGTCCTTTAGGGGCCTAGCTCCCATAGTAAAATGGTCGATCTCCTTTCGTGAAAATTTTCAAAGTAAGACTGTCTGATTATGCCAATAAATCCGGGTATTACAAACAATAATTAAATACTTAATCAATAATAATATTTATTGGGACAATATGCAACATAATAATTAACAGACAGATTTTCATATATATGCTATTATCATGACAATATGGCGCACGCGATCTAACTTGATAAATATAATTAATATAATTAATATTAATTTAAAGATATAAGTCATTGATAATTATCTATTATTTAAAACAAGCTTCTGTCCGCGGTTTCACCCGCGTGGAAATAGATCCAAAAAGAAATAATCCCGTGGCTGTAATTTGCCCCTCCCCCGCCCGCTTTACTCGCCTACAATAATTTGTAGAGGGGGGCTCAGACTACATGAAAAAGAGGTTTTCTGCCGGCAAGTGCTTACAACCACTTTCTGTCTCCATCTATGCCTTACGGTTGCACCCCTTTTGGTCATAGCATGATATTATATAGCCTAACCCCCTTATTCATAAACGTTTATTAGCAACGTTTTTGTTAAAATGTGTTTTGTTTCTTTCTATTATTAGTAAAGACAGGTTTGTTAGAGAGTGACAAACCATATTTTAACAAAAACGTTGCTTATAAACGTTTATGAATAAAAGTATAAGTATAATCTTACTCAAGAATTATTCAAATCCGACTGGTAGTTCCAGAGATTTAGCGTGTTCAAACAAACAAACAAACAAAGAAACTCTGCAGATTTATTATTAGTATAGACAGATATAGATAACACTTAAGATGTAACATCGCACTTAGATTAAATACCTTCCGAAGTAAGTGTAACCTTAAACTTATCGCAAATAATTGATTATTATTATTAAAATATTTACTAAAATATTTTTTTTTATTTATATCCGCTATCTGATTTTTTAAACTCAAATTTGATAAGTAGATATTACAAAAGTCTTCTGTTTACAATTTACAGTTTTAATTGCGCACCTAATCACCGCACGCCGCGTCTGTCCGTCTGTGCCCGTTTCACGTAAAAACTACTGAACGGATTTTGAGGTGGTTTTCACTATTAGATAGGTTGACGAGGAAGATTTACCAATATTTAAGATGAATCTATCATGTTTAGGAGCGGAGATATAACAGTATTAGTGAATCAAGTCGGGGAAAAAGTAGTTAGCTCCAGCGCGTTGTCGTGGCGTATGCTGTCTAATCCTTCAAAGATGCAACAAAATGATGTAGGAAAGAATTGTGTAGAATAAAATTATCTACAAAAAAGTCCGCGGTAGCATATATCTATCTCTAATAGATAAGTAGTTATAAGCGTAGGTATTTAAATTGTTATAATTTGTCAAAACTGTTTGTTACAGGAAACCTGGATATGTGCCTAGCGTCACGTCTATCAACTCAGGCTAACTTAGGCAACATGCGGTCTGCTAAGGAAGTTCTATCTATGGTCGTTGGAAACGTCTCTTTGGTTCAGGTAGGTGTCTAGACAACATCTTTACGGCTTTTATATCTTGCGGCGTAACAGTGTCCACATTGAACAGAACATATAGCAAGTCTGTTGCTGCACAAATCTATTATCATTTTGTTATATCTCTGACGGATTAGACAGCCCAGCGTGTCATGGCGTATGAAAACTCGCTGGGGCTAACTTTTTCCCCGACTTGATTCACTTATACTGTAAATGCTCAGCTCCTAAACATGATAGGACCATGTTTAATACTCGTAAACCTTCCTGGTGAATCAATCTGTCTGGTAGTGAAAACTGTAACAAAATCCGTTCAGTAGTTCTTACATGAAAAGTCCTGAAAGATAGACAGACTTTTATAATATGTAGTTACATGATATGACTAACTGATAAAAGTATTTTAAGGTATGGCAATTATTCATCATACATACATATTATGTGGTATGTTTTATATTTATGAGTAATACAAAATTATGTCATACATTTTTATATCTTGAAAACTTCCCCGAGATTTTTTCTTTTTTTTCTTTCTTCACGGGTTGCCGCTGTTACGGTTCCAGGGTACCCAGCGGAAGACCAAGTCTCCTTCGTTTAGCCAATGGTATTTGTGATTATATACCTATAGTTATGTTAAGGTATATTTAGATGAAAAACCTTTTAAAAAAAAGTGCACCGACTTCAAAAATTTGCACTGAAAAGTAAGAAATAATAAAAATTTCGTCGTAGAATTTGAAGACGGTTGGTGCCCAATTAGGATACAAAATTAAGTAAACATCTAAGAACATAAATATCTGTTCAATATTATATATTATGTTTGTACTGATGATCGTAGGTTCCTAATAAATTATCTAGATTAGTGAATTTGGGTACCTACTAAGTTATTTCTAATTTGGCACCAACCGTCTTCAAATTCTACGACGAAATTTTTATTATTTCTTACTTTTCAGTGCAAATTTTTGAAGTCGGTGCACTTTTTTTTAAAAGGTTTATTTTACCCTTTTAAGTGATTTTGCTGACTTGAGAGACAAATAATAACGCAACTAAAAAAATATTGATGGAAAATTAAAAAAAAATACCCCTGTGGATGTGATTTGAACCATGTAATGTGCTTGTGCATCCTATGCACCCCATTACATTTAAACGCTAGACCATCGTCCATTGAGATATAGGTACTAGAGGAGCTATAATAGACAAAAGGCATGCTTCATTTCTATAAAAAATAAAACTTAAGTTCGCTGAAGCGCTTGTTAGTCGCTAGTCGAGTAACCAAACGGTATAAACACACAGCGCTAGATCGCTTCTAGGATGTAGTTTTCTCGCGACCAAAAGGTCGAAAGCGCCGTGAATTTCATGGCGCTTACGCATTTCGTTCAACGTACTACAACAACATGCTTAATATAGACTAACTACGCTTACAGAAAGGACATACCTAACAAGCTCATTTGTACAAGATTTGTATTTTTGTTTGTAATGAATAAAATCAAAACTACTGGACTGATTTAAAAAAATATTTCTAAATATATATATTATATATATTGAGTAACATAAGTTTAATTTTATAATACCTAGCGTCTTGCCCCGACTTCGCCCGGGGTAACATTTATATCCCCAAGTAAAAAACTACTGGACCGATTCTAACAGTTCTTTCACCTGTAGAACGCTATTTATTGTATTTAAGGAAACTTACAGACTAAGAACGACTCATTAAAAAAGCTAACTAATATAATAACTAAGCCTAATACAGTTTCAACCTATCATATAATGTATACTGAATAGCATAGGCTATATTTTATATTTCCTATTGTATATGATAGTTACCCCGGCAAAGTCGAGGCAAGTTGTTTTTGTTGTAACTTGAGTTCTTCAGCATATTGAGTATAAGCAATATTTTCATAAGAAGAGAGCGTGGTGAAATGGTGACTGTTATGATTTAGTTACAAGCCCTTAAACAATTTCACTCTTATTAATAAGTAATAATTAATATTCTGATCAGTTTTAGCTTCATGTTTCAAGCGAATTGTTGTATATTTGTTAATTATAGCCCGTATCAAATGTATTCGGTGATTCAAAGTGCTCGGTTGATTAAAAGAATGAACTAAAGATGTAAATACTTCTTACTGGATAAAATGTTCTTTTCTGCTTTTGTTATGTATTTAATAATGTAATAAAAATGCAATGAACATAATATATAACTATGTTTGGATGGTAACCAGGTCTCTTCACTGCCGTTGTTTTGGACAAATTTTATCCATCTTTCTCTTGTATCTTGGCTAGGGCGTGGAAACCTTCAATAGACAAAATACCACAAATTTCAATAACTATTTTATTACAAACTAGCAGTTTGCCTCGAATTCGTCCGGGGTAACAATTATATATCATATAAAACATATCTATTTTATTCAGTGATATTATAGCATTCTACTGGAGAAATACTTTTTTAAATTGGTCCAGTAGTTTCTTACTAGTGGATACAATTGTTACCCCGGGCGATGTCGGGGCAAGCCGCTAGTATAAAATATTGCCTCCGTTACTCAGCGATAATAATACATTCTGGTGAAAAACATTTAAAATCGGTCCAGTAGTATTGAGTTCATCATTACAGACAAAAATAGAAAAATCTTTTCTCTTTATAATATTAGTGTAGAAGACAAGTGTAGATAACACATTACACAAACAATAATATCTGCGTAGAAAATATATTGCATTATTTTCCGCTATATACGGGAACGTCAACCAATTCTACCTATTTTCACTTCTGAATGTTTTTAGTCTATGTCGAATGACACAACATGCGTCTGATAAATTTTATGTTCGTATTTAATTTTAAAATGATTATACCTAGTTACTTAACGGTGGAAAGTTATTCCTTTACACTTCGCCGTATTCCTTGAATTATTAGTGCAATATTTCAACACACACCACGGCATATTGTATGACTTTCAAATTTTTTCGATTAAAAACAATCACTAGCGTATAACTGCTCAACAGCTAGCAAGCGACTGTGTTAAGTGCGGCGCGATCGCCGCAATTGAATGGAACATAGGAGTGATGGGTAGCGTCTTCTCTAGTACCTATAACTCACTGCCATCGTCACGAAAATTGACAACTTCGTGTCAATAGCAACCGTTGCTAAGGCTTTTTCTGATACATAATTTCAGCCGTAAACAGAAATTAATTACTGAATTTCTGAAAAACTACTGAACCGATTTTCGTCATATGTCTGTGAGATAATGTCGAGAAATTATTATGTCTTGAAAAAAATAAGTTGTCAAAAACGGTACATATTTTATCGAGATATCAAGAAAAATGTACTTATAAAGTCAGTTTTTTCAAAATTTCTGAAAAACTAATGAACCAATTTTTATGAGATAAAAATGGGACCAATCCGGAAGAATTATCTGTCGATTAAAAAAGAAACCATCAAAATCGGTTCACAATTGGCGGAGTTATCGATGTACATACATACATAAAAAAAAAATAAAAAAAATACGGTCCGAATTGAGAACCTTCTCCTTCTTTTTTTGGAAGTCGGTTAAAAAAGCCTCTAAGTGTGGTTTGTCGGATTACATAAGTTTTTAATTAAAAAACCCATTGGTACATGGTTGGGATTGAACCCGGGGTCTGCCTAGTTAATACCAGACGTCTTACCCACTCCCCGAGTTTTCTTTGTCGCTATTTAAAAATTAACTAGTCTGAGGAAAATTTTGAAATGCGAAAGGAGAATTTATTCCTCAGGATAGAAAATAAATAGAAAAAAACTTTCGCGATAATAATTAAAAACTATTATTTTTACAGGTTCAGGCCATAGTGGCTGCAACTGTAGTGTCACTATTTGCCATCGTGGCTAATGCCATCACTGACCGTGCCATCAACGGCTCTTTCGTGTTACTATTGACAGCATCTGCGGTCTTCACAGCAACTACTACTTGTTTTGTCTTAGGTTAGTAAATTATAAAAACCTTAAAATTTAACCTGAACATAAAAACAACTAAATAAACCAATTCCGCGTGCAACAGTGACAAGAATACTGGCAGCATTTCCCCGCTAAAACGCGAAAAAGGAGCCAGCCCTCTTATCCCCAGAGGAGGTGATCAGATTGATCAGTCGTGGGGATATTTCTAGAGTTTCTACACCAAACCACAGAATTATATAGAAACCCTAGGTGAAAACACGTCTTTCTCATTTAGCCGTTGGCATTTCTGATGCTTGGGTTGCCAGAAGTTGCCAGGCATCCGGAGAAAGTCAGACATTATGAACCTTGTAGTTCCTACTATCCTACGGTTATTAAAAAATACTTTATCCTTAGTTTTCTGACAGTAGGTCTTGCCCAAACGTTCGGCAAATCGGTGAACCTGGATTTCTGATTGTTAGTTCTGACTATCTACCTAACAAATGGCCAGGGAATTGACTGAGGAATTTTGGGATAAAAAAACCAGATGTAGTCTGCGTATATCCACAAACCTTACCCACTTGGCCACCGACTGTTTATTTCCTCCCTTTTTAACAAATCGCTAGTTTAATATAACAGAGGAGGACAAACCATTGCTTCAGGAAACTAATACAGCTTAGTTTCACAACATTTTGTTTAATTTTTTAACTTGTTTTTTCAGATTTTGTAATGGTAATGGTCATATACGGTTCTCACAAGATGAAGGTGAACCCTGACAATGTGGCTACTCCACTAGCAGCATCTATAGGAGATATCGTTAGCAATTCAGTTTTGGCTTTAACTGCTCAGTATATGTACGACCAAATACGTAAGTTTTTTTTCGTCACGGGATGCCTTATGGCTAACGAAACCGTATTATCGGTCCAAGGGTACTCAGCGGAAGCCCAAGTCTTCCTTTTTTAGCCGATGGTATTTGTGAGGCTATACCTAACGAGTGGCCAGTTCTGTTGAGGTATATTTAGATGGAAAACCTTTAAGTGTGTTTTGTATCTATTATTATAGCTTAGTTTTCTTGAATAAATTCAGGAAATATCTAAATTGTGACCGTCGTAGTGTCAGTACACGCATCACGGAAAAACTGCTGAACCGATTCGGCTGGGGATTTCTTTAAAAATGTAGTACTTACCTATCTTGGAGTAACTTCAATTCAATATGTTTTATGCTCTTTCCACTCACTTGTTTGAGGCTGTTTGCCGGTCGTCTTTTCAATATTCCTAAAATTAAAAACACCATTGAGTTAGGACTGTTTATATATTTACAAAAAAATATCCCCTTACTAAAACTACACTAATTTTGACGCCAAAATGTACCGACTAAGAAATACACTGTGCTCTATACTTACACCCTTCGCCATGCATTCTCGTACTCCACCCCGATGGCGAACTTATGTATTTTTCAGAAATATCTCTATGGCAGCCCGCTGTACTAATGGCAATATATTATTGTTTACTGCCGATCTGGGTGTTCATAGTATGGAACAACAAATACACCAAGAAAGTTCTGACGGCAGGCTGGACACCTGTCATATCAGCTCTTTTCATCAGCGGGTAAGTTGAAATTAACATCTTAGCTCCTGGAAAGACTAATTTTGTAAAATGCGACACAAACGTGAAAGACGAAGTAAGAGAAACGCGCGCTATTCAAATGACTCTTTGGCGCGGTCTACGGTTGGCAATTTAACACTTCTTCATCATCATATCTTCGGAACTCTTTAAAATATGAAAATTAAACAAAAATCAGAGTACCTACTTAGAGTCTAAGGTATCCACGAAAGATTCATAAAAAAGCATTCAGCCGTTTCAGAGCCTATTATTGACAAACAGACAGTCACTTCAATTTTATTTATATGTTGCCCAATAACCCGCCCGTTTCGCATGGGTAGAAAAGTTGTTTTTTTCCGGGATAAAAAAGACTGTGACGGCACTCCAGCCATCTCTGTGCAAAGCAATTAATGTCAAACCGTTGCGTCGTTTTGGCGTGACCGAAGTAAAAACAAACAAACAAAGTCACTTGTGCTTTTAAAATAATATTAGTTAGTGTTGGGGTTCTGTCCGAATTTCCAAATCCATGGAAACCTACAATGAGGTATATGAGGTACTGGTGAATGATTCTGGAAATAAAGAAATGGAAGGGTACGTACCAACCAACACGCCTGTTCTTCTCGATTCAGCCACCTGGCTAGTAATCTGTGTCGTGGAGCCTGTATTGCACACTACTGAGATCACAAACTTTATATTTAGAAGAAAATATATCGACGCGACACGATGATCGGTAGTACAGGAGAGGGTAGATGGAAAACGGACCAAAGATATATTCACTAATAAGCACCACAAATTTATTTAAAAAATATGGCCATATGAATGGCATTCCCTGTGGACCTTTCCCAGAGCTCTAACTACTCGACCTGATGATATTAATTTTCGGTTTCCATTTCAGAGTTGGAGGCATTGTCCTGGACCAAGCAGTAGACCACTTCAGAGGTTATGAAGTATTCCAGCCCATCGTGAACGGTATAGGAGGGAACCTTGTGTGCGTTCAGTCCTCACGTCTTGCCACTTATCTTCATCAAACAGCAATCCCTGGTATTCTACCAGAAAACGTCAGGATCATGGAGTGGCCTTGGAAAACGCTCTTCTTTGGAAGTGAGTACTTAAAAGGAATCTTGTGTTAAGTCAATCAAATGAGTCTACCACAGTAGTGAAGCTATGAGTGAAGGCAACTATTGATATGAGTGTAAATGTAAATAACGCTTTTTCATGTTGTGCTTGAGGATCCAAGGTTGAATTTTGTATGAAATTGGTAACACGGAGAAAAGCAGACCGTTCCACTTCCGTATGTATAGCACGACATAATAAAGAAGTCGTCGAAACAACACTTTTAATTGATGGGACTACGGAGAATTAAAATAGAAGTTAATGAAGTTTTCCATGGTAACATTGAACAAGGGACTATGGTTAATGGAATTTTACGTAGTCCCAGTAACGGAACACCAATGGGATATGGAACAAGATTGTCAACTGATTCATTCACTATGTTTCAGTTGCCGGCTCTAGTCGATGACAATTTTAGGACGACCTAACGAGTGGCAAGTTCTGTTGATGAGATATTATGGGATCGAATGACTGCTTGCTTTAAATTGTCTGAAATCATAAAGCTGACGGCCTTTCCTATGAACAACTGAAGTAAATCAAAGTGCTAATATAATTTATTCCTTTTATCTCCAGCTGCCGCTGCCAAAGTAGCTAGAATGCTCCTAGTGCTAGCTGTAGTCGGTCAGATAATATTCATGGTGGTCGCAGACTTCGTGTTCCAAGGTTTCGTCTCCATACAGTTCGCGTTTGGCCTCACGTATCTGATGTGTGCTTTGCTCCAGGTAAAAATCTATTTTTATCATATCAATTATATCTTCTTTTCCCTTCTCCTTCTTATTTTATAATGGCTCCATTAATGTTAATCGATAATTTGCCAATATCAAGTATTATAGACATCACAGTGACCATAGGCCATTAATCGGTAGTAAAGATGCTCCCGCCGACTGTGATCACAGATATATAATATACTAGTCAAAGACTGTGATATATCCTATTAATCACTGACTAATCACAACCATAACATCGCGGACGGGATTAACTGGATTCCCCATCACGTCAGATGCGTTGGTCGCCATGACATGATATATATTTCTCTTTTAATTGAGATTTTGTCTATGTCATCTTTATCCATAGGCTAATAAAGTTGCCACATGAAAAACTATATTGTCTAAACGAATTTGAGCGGAATCAAAATATTTCTGTAGATTGTGTGATTTTTTAAAGATTTACAGATACAGCCTTACTTAAATTTAATATTATGTATTTCCAGGTCATGGTGCTATTGTACCTCGCGTACATCCTAATACATTTCATGTGGAAAAAGAAGAAGGATCCAGACAATGCAGCTATCCCATACTTAACTGCTTTGGGAGATTTGTTAGGTTCGGTATTCTTAGGTTTAGCTTTTGTGATCCTGTCATTGTTCGGTTTGGAATATGGCAACAATGTTAATGGAAACGTCTAAACGGATTATTTGAAAATTTTGGAATTGTTTAATTTTGTTTTTAGAACAAACTAAAAGTGCTCGCCAGGAGAAGATAGAAACTTAATAAACAAACATTCAGGTGATTGCAACATTTTTCATGGATTTTATTAAACAAAGATTTTTTCGCTATAGAATGTAACAAAAGACATGAAATTAAAATGTTGACAACTTCTGTCATAGTTACAATTAATGTCCATAATTACCTATAAGTATAAACCGGTCAAATTGAATAGTTCACAAGTTCTGAATAATTTTCTTTAAATTGTCTCCTAAGTTATTTAGCCGTATTTCTATTATTAGTAGCATATAAACTTATTTGGAACGCTGAATTAGTGATTAGCTTGCTAGAATGTTTGTAACGCAAGGCAAAGAAGAAAGTCTTAATTGGTGAGTTCTTGGCAAAAGTATCCAAGAGCATACAGCCTAACTTAAAGTAGGTATAGAAATTATGTTGCATTTTGGAAGGAACTGATTTTGCTCAGTATTAGAATTTAAAATTTAATACTTTGGAAGAATTTTTTTTGGTAACAGACATTCTTTATACATTTATAATGGCTAGCATTGAAGCAGGGTATCGATTGATTTATTTTTATTACGTTGACAATATTGTAAAATATTTTTATTTTATTTTTACCATTTTCTTGCTATATTTTGTAATTGTAATTCATCATTTTACAAACGGTCAGTTTAATAATTTTTACAAATATTAATTTTAACCGTAATTTTATGCTTAGAAAAGAAAATAGATTTGTTATAAGCAATTATATAAAATAGTGTCAATTATAATTATTTTAAGTTTCAACTCTTTTTTTTTAATTAATAGCTTTTATTTTTGATGTGATCTTTTCTCTCGCTTTCCTGCAATCTGTGGGAGGGATTTCGTGAAAGTGTGTAACAGGAAGCCGGGTAAGCGCGCGCCATTTGATTTGACCAATGAGCGCTCGCGGTGGTAGAGTTGGCCGTCAGATGGTACCAACCCATTTTCCGAAAGGTTGGTACAGTGTGTGCGTGTACCTACCAAGATGAGATGTCAGATGTTACACATGTCATAATATATCTCCTAGTTACCTACCCTCTTTCCGTACCGATTTCGCTTTTTGAAATGCGAAAAGAACTAACATTTTTTAACCCAATTTTTTCAATAGATTTCGTGTTTATTTTTCAGTCTCTCTTTATAATTTTTGTTTATAGATACGACGGAGTGGCCATTCTGGAGTCACATAATATTTTCCTACCATTTGTTCTTGTGCTAACTATGTCAAATAAGAACCAACGTGGCGAAATGGCCACCAATGGCCATCCATAAGATACGTCACACGTTAGAGGGAAGGGAGGGGGTCAACAATGTGACATCGTGTCACATGGGGGGGGGGCAATAAATTAATTCTTTGTGAATTAATTGGTAAAAGAAAATTGTTGCTTACCATACGAAATACAATTCCACGACGCGGCTACGGTTCATATTTCGCACGTGTTATAAAAAATGGAAACACCAAAGTATTGTTAAAAAATGACATAGTGATAATATTAAATTATGTGTAAATATATAAAAATATGTAAAGAAAAGGTTTTTTATATATTTGCAAATAATAACTATAGCTTAAGTAAATGAATTGTGACATGATATTATTTTTTTTAATAAAAATGTGATACAGTGTAATTTGTTTATTTATTGTTGCCCAGTCATTTTATCCTAAGAGGGGTAGACAGAGACAATCAAATGCCATTTGCTACGATCCTGACATACCTCTTTAGCTTATTTTATATTCATCATACCTTTCATACATGCTTTAATATCGCCCTCAATCACCAAAATCTAGTAGTTTTTGAGTCTATAAGGCACATTTCAGGGTTTCGTACATCGGATGAAATGTCTGTCTGTCCGTCTGTCACAGCTTATTTTCTCTGAATCTACTGGATGAAAAAGGTTGAAAGTTATTTTTGGGTGAAAATTAAAAAGTTAAAAAACATTAGCCCCGTCTCATCTCAGGAAAACAGTAATCAAAGCGGGAGCTGCGGCGGCGGAGTCTAACAAACGGCGCAAATATAGTTCAATTATTGAAAACTACTTTGTGCCGTTTGGTGTAGAAACTCTAGGTCCGTGGGGTTCAAATGCCAATCTTCTGGTGACAAGAGGGCTGGCTCCTTCCCCGCTCACGAATCAGCATCGCGATTCAGCGGCGAAATGCAGCCAGTATTCTTGCCACTATTCCACGCGGACCTGATTTATTTAGTTATTTTGATTTCTTTAGATTTGATTTAAGATTCTAATTTAATTTAATAAATATTAATTAACTTCGTTAAAAGATGAATCTGAATGTGACATATTAAATGAAAGGGGTCGTTATAAGAAATATAGATATATCGTTTAAATATGTTAAAGAAAATAAAAATCTTTAGTGGAAAGTATGAAAACAAGAGTTTTTGATATAATTTTAGAATATACACTACATACAAACCCGGTTTTATGATGAAGTTATTGAACTAACTTCAGCCGTCAGTATTTCATGCCTTTCATATTTAGCAAGTAATATTCAGTTTATGATGTGCTAGTCAAGGAGGCGAAATATTTTAGTAAATAAAAAAAATACACTTTCAAATTGTTAACGTATAAATTGCGAACCAAATAAGCCCAAACACGATGGGGTTACGTCGATTCGTTACAGAATTCCTGTGACCACCTTCCGGCTCCATCATCAGATCAGATCGATGGTACCATGTTATTGTATTGTCATCTGAATTACATACACGCCAAATCAATACGACAATTAGAAGTTAAATTCGACTTCTATGGGTTTTCTAATTAAAAACTTATGTAGATACATAATCCGACAAACCGCACTTAGAGGCTTTTCCATCTAAATGTACCTCAACAGAACTGGCCACTCGTTAGGTATAGCCTCACAAATACCGTCGGCTAAACGAGGGAGATTTGGTCTTCTGCTGGGTACCCTGGAATTGGAACCGTATCACTGTAAGCGTGAAGAAAGAAAAGAAAAAAAAATACTAGGCATGCGTGGTAGCATAGTTCGACATATTTCGTTTCGACTCGAAGGCTAAAAACGACCAATGGCCACCCAATGAATGTCCAACCCTTCTATCTTCTAACCCGTGTACTGTCTTTGTCCAATTTCATTCGAGCAATTTGTTCGGAATTCTAATGTTGGACATTCTCGAACCGGGCATTACTTGGCCCCGTCGTTTATGGTCCAAATTGACAAATAACTATGAAAATAAAAGCTGAAACGTTTGTATGTTTGAACACGCTAATCTCAACACATCATCACGGCCTTTATATCTTGCTGTGTGGCCAGAGACACTGGTGTCCATATTGAACAGAACCGGTGGCAAGCCGGACTTCTTCAACAGACGTAAATATTTGTTTTTAAACTCATAGCCCGTTTATTGAGAAAGGTTATAGACTATATACATAGAGTACTAAGCCTATGGAGGGGCCATAGACGGGCTCCCCCTTTCGCCAATTTTTTCCCCTTTGACCAGTTATACTGACCAGGTGCGCACTAATAAGTTACCTTAGATTTCGTTGGTATCGTTTTGTGTCGCGAGACAGAGCTCTAGGAAAATAGTTAATTGTGATGTTTTAAACGGGAAAGGCGATCTAGGGCGTCAAACTTAGTGTTTCCAATCATTAATTATACTTATTATGTTTGTATTTTAACATAATCATCATATAACGTAAAATCCGTTGCGACAATAAAACGACAGAAAAATACAGTGGTACAGGGGCTAGTACTAGGCGTTTACCCCCCCAAAAAGTGGCACACCCTTCACGTCTCCTGTGTTATATACTCAAAGACTATATAACATCACGCTACGACCCAAAGGAGCTGAGCATGTAACCATTAACGTCAATCAATCCAAAAATTCCAGGAGTGCAGCCGGGTCGGTAAGGTAGTACTAGATATTGGGGCCACTTAAATTTATTTGTATAAAAGTACAAAGGTTAATAATTGCATTCCACGTGCAACGTTGACCTGTAAATATTGTTAACTAAATGTATTTAATTTATATTTCACAATTAATACAAAATTGCATAAAAATTGCTTAGTAAATGTTTAGGGCGTATTTACATTAATAATAAACTTAAAGTAATAATTGGCTTCAACCAATATCTCAATTATAATATAATTGTGTAAAAAAATGGCCAATAGCGAGTCGAATTCGCGTTGAGAGGGTTTCGAAGGTTTTCCTGTAAACTATGAGCAAGGACCTAAATTTCCAATTTTTTTCAAAATTTTAGACAAAGTAGTTTCGGAAATAGGTGGGAGGGACCGCTCGATTTTCGTATATTTTCTTTAATATAATCTAAACAGCATTTTAAAATAAAAAAATATATTGGTATTCCTTATAACGAGCCCTTTCATTTGATATGTCACATGATGCACTTGAAAAAAATTTTTTTTTTACTTTTTAATTTAACCACCAAAATCGATATCGACGTCCGTGATTGGGTCATGAAACTCTATATATGTACCAAGTTTCAATCTTTTTCGTCCAGTAGATTCGGAGAAAATAAGCTGTCACAGGCACATGAGTGGTCCTAAAATATAGTTTTTAGATTTTTTTTTGTAAAATAATCACCGCTAAAAAAATAAATGTTTCTCTCAATAAACTCAAAAAATACTGGACCAATTTTGTTACTGTTTTGTACCGTTTTATTCATAAGAAAGCTTTCATCACGATACGTCTTTTGGGAGCCGAGCAGTAATTAATTATTTTGATTCGGTTTAACATATTTAATTTTAACATAATTAAATAGAACATTATTGTGAAAAACTAGTCTAGTTAAATATGGTATAATTATGTTATCTTTAGACAAATTATGTGTGCTGTTATAATTTCTACACTGAAATATAGCACAAAATGTATTATTTATATTTTTTGGGCTATATTTCAGGGGAAATTCTGAAGACGTACAGAATATAGGTATATATATGCTACGCGCATAAGTGTGGTTACGCCCACTTGGTACTTCTATGTTCTATGTATAAATTATGCCGAAATCATTTTCTCTGAACAGGACATTGGACAGTAAATATTCAAGAAATGCATTTTTCAATACAAAATTTTCTCTTTTGGGGACTCAATCGGGGACCATATGGTGACAAGAAGGCTGGCTTATTCATGCCACTGTTCCACGTGGACCTGGTTTATTAAGTTATTTTTAATATTTAGATTGATATGTGTAAAAGTAAATGATTATATAAGATTTTATATTCATTATGAACTTTACCTTAGAATAAGTTTTGCAATATAAAATTATTATTAAAATTTTTGCTATGCATGTGCACTCAATATTGTCACCTAGATTTTTTCAGCAAAGTAAAGTGAAACTAGAGTATAAAATGCTCAACTAAAAATTTACCAGCATATTCAACAAGTCGCAGCATCAAGAAACAGAAGATAATCAGGTATCGTACCCTATCTGTAATTTTTTTTTCTTTTTTTTTCTTTTTTTCTTTACGGGTTGCCTTACAGCTCCCGAAACCGTGTTACGATTCCAGGGTACCCGATGGTATTTTTGAGGCTATACCTAACGAGTGGCTAGTTCTGTTGAGATATATTTAGAAAAGCCTCTAAGTGTGGTTTGTCGGATTATGTACGTAAGTTTTTAATTAAAAAACCCATTGGTACATGGCCGGGATCCGGGATCGAACTGCCAAGTTAATACCAGACGTCCTTTTCGATCATAGCTTGTCGACTAGGTTTTGCGGCCCCGGCTTCACCTGTGGATATTTTCGAACAAAATGTAGCCTATATTACTCAGGGATAATGTAGATTTCTATTCATGAAAGAATGTTTAAAATCGGTTTAGTAGTTTGGGAGATTATCCCCTACATCCAAACATACAAACTGTCAAACTTTATAATACAATGTCTTCTACCCAAGTTCGTAGTTACTTTAAGTGTAGGAACAGGCTTGCCACCTGTTAAGTTTAATATGGACAAAATGGTAAATGTGGACATTGTGTTTGTTAATTTTGCTTTTACTTCAGGTGTGTGATTAATTTTTAGCCTTACACCGGGGCATTTCTTTTTTTGTTAATATGTATTTTTCCAAATTTGAACCCTAAATTGATGTTAGAAACTAGCAATTTATTTCCACCCCAACGTAGTAAATATGACAGGTCGAGAGTGAATATTAATCTGTGGACACTTACCAAAAAATATAGTCGATAGCCAAAATTGGTAGAGCGTTGTCTCGAAACCAGGAGGTCCTGGGTTCAATTCACACTCGTTATAAAAAAACTGCTTAGCACCAATTTTCGTGCTATGAAAGGTCCGCACTGCCTGTAAAAATAACAGATATTTACGTCTGTTAAAGAAGTGCCACATCTAGGTCCATTAAGTGCGGCAACACCTGTTTTGTTCAATATGGACAACTGGCAAAAAGTGGACACTGTTACTGATGTCTCTGGTCACACCGCAAGGTTTAAAGGCCGTTAAGGTGTGTTCGTTTGACATGGACGACATACCCTAATTATAATCAAATATCTTTGTTTCAGATAAAAAATACATCGCAAAAATGATGAACCTCATATTTCTAATACTCCCAGTCTTCACTGCTGCCAATATCCAAATTGAAATTACTGCAACAAAGAATCATCAAGACCAAAATGTCAACTTACTTGGAGAACAAATGGACCCCATCAGCGATATAGAAATTCTGACTTTCAAGATGGGTGAAAATAATTTGAAGAATTCTGTCGAAGCTTACTATGGCAAAAGACCTGATGACGCATTTTTGAAAAATCCAACCATATGGGACGAATTATACTATAACTTTAATTGGAAACCAATCACCAGAACTTTAAAGCCTATATCAGCTAAAATTTTGCAAGTGAAATCTGAACCAATTATCATGATGACGCAACACTTCGAAAACAACAGCACGAGACCAGTACCTTTAAACGTTGGAATTTCGCAAAACGTTCACAACACTGTCTCTTCATCTTGGAATACTGCTGGTGGTTTAACTTTAGGATCAGATATCAACTATGAAGTGATTTTCGGTGATGCTAAAGTTGGTGATACCATGTCATTCTCAAATTCTTGGGGTAAAGGTGCTGAGGAATCGAAGACCATGACTGTTGGATCAGCAGCTGGGAAGGACATCATGGTTCAACCTGATGATAGCGTAGTTGCAGAACTTCAATCTACTAAAGTTACCATGCAAGTTGAAGTTACTTACGAAGCGTTTTTGTCTGGAGACGTTATTGTAAACTATGGTGAAGATTTCAAAGGATATCGTTTATGGGCTTTGGATGTTCGTGGTGTGATGCATGCGGGTAACATTAATAATAGTATTCATTCTACTGAAGTTATTGAAATTGGTTTTTATTCGGATTCTAAAGTTGTAGTTCGTGATAGCAACAATGTTGAAGTTGTTACGTTTAAAGTGTAATTTTAATTTTAATTTAATAAATATACCTATATTAATATATATTTAATAGGTTGTTTTATTCATCTTATACTAGACCTTATAAGAGACTAGCTTTCCGCCCCCTGCTTAGCCCGTAAATATTTTTGAACAAAATAAAATATAGCCTATAGCTCAGGGATAATGTAGCTTCCTATTAGAGAAAGAATTTTTGGAATCGGATCGTAGTTTCAGAGATTACCCTCCACATAGAAACTTAATATTAGTATAGATCAGTGTTTCTCAAAGTGGGCGATAACGCCCCCTTGTGGGCGCTGAAGGACTAGAGGGCGCCCAAGAAAAACTAATATAGCGCACATTACATAAATTAAAGTAATGAATTTCATTGTGATTTTTAAAATGTGGTAAAGTAAAAAAAATTGGGAGGCGCTGAAAAATAATTGATTTTCAAAGTGAGCGGTAGACAAAATAAGTTTGAGAACCTCTGGTATAGATGAAAGAATAAATACACATTATGATGTGTGCTGTCACTTTCTAATAAATCAATCATTTAATTTACAATTTACAATTAGGAAGACAAAACTTTGCATCATTAAATAATTTGTTTATCCAAATATCTGATGACATACAGTAAGTAAGGATGATGAAGCAAGAGAAGTATGCAATGATCGAGATAAATTATCAAGGCATGTGAATCTCAAATTATGTACAAAGCTATAAAAAACGCAGAGAGAAGAGGCAATCCACACTCTCTGCCTACCCCTTTGGGATGTTTCCCGTAAAGTATTGTATGTATGATTAGCTTTTTGCATAGTCAAAATTTGTAGGGCTTAGGAATGAACTTGGGCCAAAAAAGGCTAAACATAAATTTTATTCAAACTTCAAACAAATTATGTTGTCTCTGGCCACACCTCAAGGTACATATGTCTTAGAATTCAGAGAGCACGAAAAGTCGGCGTCCACAATTCTTCTAAAAATAACAGATTTGTCTATCTATCTATCTATCATCACGCCTTTCATCCCAAGAGGGGTAGGCAGAGACAATCGAATGCCATTTGCTACGATCCAGAAGATCTTTCGCTTCTTTTATATTCATCATACCTTTCATAAATGCTCGGCGATTGTGTGTACCTACTGTTAATATTTCCATCGATCAATACGTTTTTTATATATGTTTAATAAAAGTACACCTATGTCGTCCTCTGCCAGCATTTACTTTCACTTCAGCCATATAAATCCTAACTAAACTATTTTCCGTCAATTTAGTCACAACATCATCTTTCACACCGCATTCTTCTCTAATGACATTTACGTCTGTTAAACTGACACATCTAGTCAATTAAATGCAGCAACAGACTTGCCACCTGTTCTGTTTAATATGGACAACTGACGTCAAGTGGCCGTGAAAGACTATCATACTTACCATCGCCAGCTTTTCATGGTCTTTACTCTTTAAACATGAAGTCTAGTATCTAGTAAAAAAATGCCTATGTAAGACTTTCAGGACGTTTTTCATGAAAGAAATTAGGACAAACGGGCAATGCGCTTTCAGTAACTCCAGATCGATTTTTGACAATGTGTTTTGGCTTCTAGGAGAGTCTCCGAAATTTCTTGTAAAAGATCAGGCCATGGTATCGACAGGCCAGCCACTTCGTTCAACCGGCGCCGTCGTAGTCAACCACGCATGCGCTGTTGCGCTTACTTTCAGCGCTTGCGTCAGTCGCTCGCGGTCTACCGTTGTTGAGTAACGTCGCGAGTGGCCCCGCGGAGCAGCGGCCAAATTCGCCTATACACAGGTACCCAACTATCTAATCGCTAGCAGAAACACGCAATGTAGGTTATGTAGTGCTAAAATTAGTTTTAGACGTCTCAGGTTAAGAATAACTCGCCCCGCCCGCAGCCGACGTCGCATGCACCTCAAATAATTTCAGATGTGAGAATTTATACTGAAAAATGTTCTTCAGTAACACTCTAAAATATACTCTAAAGCAGATATGTTTTAGTGCTAAATTGGTTTAACCGCGCGCCCGTAATGGCGGCCGTATAGAATTATGTAAGAATCTGCGGCAGCTTATTGTTTCAGAAAAAGCTCTAGGTTTTAATATTGGATTGTCTGAGTGTATGGTTTTGTTGGAAAATGATCCTTTGATGCATAAAAATAGTGTTCTTTTTAAAATGTACCACATGTGGTGATCGATGGGTGACGGTTTAAGCCGATTATAATTTTATTTTTTACTGTAAATTGTACTGTACAGGTGAGATACTGGCACGAAACGTGGCATATTTTTTTTTTAAACCAAGGTCTCAATCTAACAGCATAGCCTAGTGGTGGCATACTCACAATCCAGTCTGCTCGGGTTCAAATCTATAAAAAAATCTATTTTGGGCTCAAAACAAAAAGTATTTTACTTCGTAGGCAAAACGATTGTTTTTCTTTCTTCACGGGTTGCCTTTCAGCTCCCGAAACCGTGTTACGGTTCCAGGGTACCCAGCGGAAGACCAAGTCGTTTAGCCGATGGTATTTGTGAGGATATCTAACGAGTTGCCAGTTCTGTTGAGGTTATTATTATTATTGTCTCTTGATGAAGTAGGTTAGGTAATGTTTTTTATTTATTTTCAATTTATAACAATAAAAAATAAATGTAGGGGGCGCTATTTAAGCCATAAAAATATCTATCTATCATCACGCCTTTTATCCCAACATGGATAGGCAGAGACAATCGAATCATCATACTTTTCATACATGCTCGGCGATTGTGTCACTTTTAACATTGCTTGAAATCAATATGTTTCTATATGTTCAATAAAAGTACACCTAGGTCGTCCTCTGCCAGTATTTCCTATCACTTCAGCCATATAAACCTTTTTACTCAATCTTTCATCCTTCATTCTTTCAACATGTCTAAACCAACTTTTCTTCAATTCAACATAATTGTGATGAATTAATTTTTTTTTTATTCTGTCTGCATACAATATTTTTGCAGATTGCATAGACTTCAGATTCTTTAGATGGATGACTGAATATGAATAAATACTAGTGATTGAACCCGATTTCGCACGGTTTCATCATATAAAAATAAATAAATAAATTATAGAAGCGAGACTTGGGTATGAAATGCGGTCTTTCCGTAGAATGTGTGATATAAAGCGTATTGACCGCATCCTGAACGATGTCATTAGAGAAGAATGCAGAGTGAAAGATGATGTTGTGACAAAATTGAAGAAAAGTAGTTTACGCTAGTTTGGACACGTTGAAATAATGAAGTATGAAAGATTGACTAAAAAGGTTTCTCTTTCACTCCGCATTCTTCTCTAATGACATCGTTCCGGATGCGGTCAATACGCTTTATATCACACATTCTACGTAAACACCGCATTTCCACTGCATTTATCTATTTTTTTTAACAATTAGGATAATAATAATAAAAAATAAAACCTATTCTATTCTCTTATTAATTTTTCTTATATACCTAGTCTTTTCATCAAGAAAAGTTTTAAAGAATAGGTATGTGGTAACTAAAATGCCTGGTCGTATATTATCTATTTATCTATCTATCATCACGCCTTTTATCTCAAAAAGGACAGGCAGAGACAGTCAAATGCTATTTGCTACGGTCCTGACACTCCTGACATACCTCTTTCGCTTCTTTTATATTCATCATACCTTTCATACATGCTCGGCGATTGTGTGTACTTTTAATATTGTATTCATAATTTTTTTTGTCCACCTAGGTCGCCCTGTGCCAGCATTTCCTTTCGCTCCTGCCATGTAAAAAAATATTTTACTAAATCTTTCATTTGACTTCATTCTTTCAAGTTATAAGAAATATAAATATTTTTTTTATAATTATTTTATTCGAAGTTTGTGGCAGGCGTCCCTACTGCTAGACCTGAGACTCTCGCCCCTGGCTTGCCTTAATTGGTTGTCCAGGGTTGAGTATAATATTATGCTCGGGGGTAGAAGTGTCTAAAGGCGTAATAACGGGGAAGTTATATGTGAAACCGGTGTCACACCTCTCGACACTCCCAGCCGCTTACACCAGTATTGCCTGTCTTACTGCCGGCAGAAATGCTTAAAAATTGTGGTTGTTTTAGGAGGCTCATTTAGTAAACGGCGAGTCACCACCGATACGGCAGGCGGCAGGTGACCGTAGTCTCAACCAATAAACTTGATAAACCAATCCATTTAACACCTCAAAACAATAGCCCGATTTTAATTAAATTTTATCTCAGCAATAGTCCAGGCACCTGACGGGGCTTGTCTGTAAGCGCATTGTATTTGATGCATTCAGAGATAGGTCCCGACGGGTGCTAGTCACAACACTTTAGATAAAACACTCTAAAGGGCCTCTACGTGTTGGACCTATGTCTTACAAAGCCTTACAAAGGACCGGGTATTATGCCTGTGAATTTAGAGTTACTATACTAATATTAAAATCGCCGACCATGTATGAAAGGTATGATGAATATAAAAGAAGCGAAAGATGTATGTCAGGATCGTAGCAAATGGTATTCGATTGTGCCTACCCTTCTTGGGATAAAAGGCGTGATGATAGATAGAACCACTATTAAATGAAATGTCAGATCCTGTTATCTCCTGTATAATTAAGTGGAATCTAGTCCACCTTATATTGAGAGCAGGTGATGTGCCCTATTTCTCCTAGGGCGTCAACTGCGACCGACCTCTACTGGAAATGTCAAGGGTCATGTAAAACCCGGTCGGTCTACTATGACGTCCGCGACACACTGTCGCAAATACAGGGCGTCTCATCAAATCTATATCTATACTAATATTATAAAGAGGTAAACCATTTTGGTAAACGATTAAATTGTTCTTTTTAGAGTTGTTTTTAAAAACGTAAAAAATAAGGATATTTTCCAAAATACTGTGCATAAAATACAAATAAGAAATGATTTAAGATAGGTACTTTTCAAAAAATAATCACATAGCCAATTTTTGTTGATATATCTACTGGGGAATGAAGAATTGTGTGTACTTTTAATTAGGTTATCAATAACTAGTTGTGTCTTGAGGTCCCGGGTTCAATTCCCACTCGTCCAAAAAAATGCTAAGCACCAATTTTCTTTAAGAATATGTGCTGTTATCGTCTCCTCATGCTTTGGTGGGCAAGTTAAGCAGGCGTTCGCACTTCTTCTAAAAAATAACATATAGAAGTGACAAATCTAGGTCCATTAAGTGCAGCAACAGCCTTGCCACCTGTTCTGTTCAATAATGACAAGTGGCGTCAAGTGGACAGTGCTACGGTGTCTCTGGTATAAAGGTCGTATGTTTTGAGAGATATGATCCTAAAATCGTTAACAAAACAACGTGTACCAACTTTAAATAATCAGGATGTTTATTTCCTATAAAAATATTTTTTTGTAATCGCAATTTTAAATTTTTGTTCTAATACTTTGGGTACGGAACGGAAAAGCTAAGCCCATCTGTCACAGAGCATGTTTTGAACCGTAGAGACACTTGAGGATTCCACGACACGCCTTGGTGGATAGCACACGCTCCCGCGGAGACGTGTTGGGGAATCCAGTTTAATCCCGCCCGCGCTGCGATGGTTGTGATTAATCAGTGATTAATAAGACATATCGCGGTCGGCGGGATTATCATACATACCGATTTATTGGCTATAATCACCGTAAACGGCTATACTACTTGACATTGGCGAAATCACCGATTAATATTGGTGGAACCGCCATATTGAAAAAAAGAAGAAGAAGAAGAAGAGACACTTGAAATATTCACAGTGTGTGTATTACTATGCCCGTTATAACAACAAATAATAAAACTTTTCCTCTGAAAGAATACTACAAAAAAAAAAAAGTTAAAAATTAAGGATCCGTGGCTCTCAGTCATCTTGTATCTGTCAAAAATATGGCAAATCTCAGTTAATCCTGGAAACGTGCATTTATACAACATTTCCTCACCACACAATGATAGTTATTATTTGAAATTGGATTGAGCCATATTTTAGTTAGTCATACGTATAGTTTTTGGAATTTATGAATATTTAGAACTCTTAATAATGAAAATATGGCTCAATCCAATTTTCTACTGTTTCTCTTTAGGTGCCCTCATGATAGGCCCGCAATAAAATTCTACAAAAAACAATAAGTAAAATAATAGGCAAATTAGTTATTTTGAAACGTTTTATTTATCCTCTAATCCTGAGTTAAAATCGGTACGGAACGCTAGATTATATTACACTTAGAACCTACGTAACTACGATGTCATGCGAGCGTCGCCTCTAGCAATCTAAGAATACATTTTTAACAAACGTTCTGTAATAGTCATGAATCAATCTGTGATCAATCGGGGACTGGTGGATACTAATAAAACTCTTGTATTCCTACAGATGGCGTTTACGTCACCGCTCGTGTGACCATGGCTTTAATTTTATTTGAAGAATATTTTTAAAACAATGCTTTAAACTGTGATTTATTTAATTGTCTGGTTCGTAAAAATAAATTCACAAACGTCAACTTTTGACGGTTATAGCACAAAGTCCTATATCCTACATATTGTAAAACAAACTCCACCGCTGTCACACAAAAACTACTGTACGGACTTTGTTGAGGTTTTAACTATTAGATAGGTTGATAAGTATTAAACATGAACCTATCATGTTTAGGAGCTGAGCATTATCACTATAAGTGAATCAAGTCGGAAAAAAGTTAGCCCTAAGTAGGTATGCTGTCTAATCTGTCAGAGATATAACAAAATGATGTTAGAATAAAATGATCGAAATTAGTTTACGTTGAAAGAATGAAGGAAGATTGACTAAAACGGTTTATATGGCAGAAACTAATGGAAATGCTGGCAGAAGACGACCTAAGTGTACTTTTATTGAACCTAGCTGTTTCCCACGACTTCGTACGTGACTATTTCAGAATGTTGGCAAACATACACTTTATACATAGCTTTTGTCATGTTCACCTCTGCCCACCCCATCCTGCCATGCCGTGATGGTATATAGCCTATGTTACTCGGGGTGTAGCTTTCCAATGGTGAAAGAATTTTTGAAATCGGCACAGTAGTTTTTGAGTTTATTCATTACAAACATACACACAAATATACAAATCTTTCCTCTTTATAATATAAGTATAGATTTAAAAAAAATGTATTGATCTATAGCAATGTTAAAAGTATACACAATCGCCGGGCATGTATGAAAGATATGATGAATATAACAGAAGCGAAAGAGCTATGTCAGGATCATAGCAAATTGTATTCGATTGTCTATGCTCCCTTGGGTTAAAAGGCTTGATAACAGATATATATTCATATAACATAGCATATGCCATTATGGCTTGATATTAATCATGCTTAGCCCTGTAAGTGATAGATTATTTTTAACAAACCCTTGAGAAAATCACATCATCAATAGTTGTCGAGATTAGGGCAGACAAACGTACACCGCAGAATTTATATGTATATTTTAGCCTACTTCTGCAGGCTAAAGATTCAGATTGAGCCAGCGAAGGCTAATAAATAGTTTTTACTGGCAGAAGACGTACATTCGTTGGCGTTTCTGCTCGCAATGCTCAGACATTAAAGTAAAAGAAAAATTCAAATGAGCTTTGAATGGACGAGGTGAATGCAGAGTTTTATTCGGAGAAAGCTAATAGAAGTGTAATACAGATATACCGACATTTATTTCCTAGATTTTTTTATAAAATGAACGTTTGGCATGAATCGATTTGGTGCTGTCTATACTAGTATTAAATAGATTTTGTTTATATGTAAGTTTGAAAGTTGTCTATACTAATATTATAAAGAGGAAAAATTTGTAAGTTTGTTTGTAATGAATAGGCTCAGAAACTACTGGGCCTATTTTAAAAATTCTTTCACCATTAGAAAGCTACATTCTTCGTGAGTGACATAGGCTATATTGTATTTTCAAAAAGTTTAGGGTTCCGTACAAAATCTAGAATAATGTAATCAAAGGTGTAAAAAAATTACTTAAGAAATTTCTTACATCACGTGCGCTGCGAAAACTATTGATGATATAGATAGAGGTAGTGGTAGAGGGTAGGGGGTAGGAGTAGGGGTAGGTATAGGGTATATTTTATTTTGTGCGTAAATATCCACGGGCGAAGCCAGGGGCGGAATGCTGGTATTTAATAAAATGGAATCTACATTGGCGAATGAAGTGTTTAAAATTGTAAATTAATATGTAAAATGTTATTATTCCGTACCCTATTACTAAGACTCCGCTGTCTGACCAAGCTGTATCTCATGAACCGTGATAGTTAGACAGTTGAAATTTTCACAGATGATGTATTTCTGTTGCCGCTATATAACAACAAATACTAAAAAACAGAATAAAATAAATATTTAATGGGGCTCCCATACAACAAACGTGATTTTTTGCTCGTTTTTGCTCGATATTGATAACAGCAACATAGACGCTTGAAATATTCACAGAATATTGAGTTATATTGTTCACTTTAAAAATAAATAATTAAATTAAAATAAAATTAATATATAAGGGGGGGCTCCCATACCACAAACGCGTTTTTTTTTTTTTTTTGGCCGTTTTTATAGATAATGGTACGGAACCATTCGTGCGCGAGTCCGACTCGCACTTGGCCGGTTTTTTTTAAATTCATTTACTACTTAACTAATATGTACAATAATAAAAACTATAATGTACATATAATACAAAGAATCCCTCCCTGTGGCATGGTTCACAAAACACTGGCTGCGTTACCTTGCTGAATGGTTAAACTGATCCTGAGCACCTACCTAAATTTTTCATGATTTTTTTTTTCATTTCGGCAGACCATACCACATCGCAAGTAGGTATATGGCACTATAGTGTCTTGTTTATTGTTTTCTTACCAAAATTTTAATGAATTAAATCAAAGGAATGTGAGCATTCGCGTGCAATGTAACAATGCAAGATTGTATTTACTAAGAATTAAGACTCAAAATGCTGTCGGTTAGTGACCGCCTTTAAAAAAAGAGACATTTTCATATCTTATTTCACTTTTTTTAACAAGTAAAGAGTAAAGCCATCGTTGGTAATTTTGAGTTCTATTCATATACCTAAATACTTAATATGTCATTTAGTTCTGCAAAGCTTGGAGCTTAAGAATGTGTTTCGTAGTTGTATTTGTGGCTCGTAGCTCGTTCGTAGTATCGTTGACCTGTTTTCTTCACTAAGCCTTCGTAGATAACCCACGTAGGCGCGACCTCGGGTATTATGTCATTTCATGCTCACTTTGTATTACGTAAATTACAACTAAATGAAATATTATGCCGTTAGTTCCTTGGCAAACAACTATTACGATTCTAGAAAGTCTATATATAATTCAGCCAGGGTGGAGCCTGGGGGTGAGCATATATTTGACGTGACATCTTTCGTGTCAACCGAAAGGCCTAAAACGTTTATGTCCATACAAGAACCTGACACGGAATACACGGGCGGGCCGGACCGTCCAACCCAACGACATTCTCGGACCGGGCATTCTTTGGCTGGTCCTATAACGACAATACGTTTTATATCACACATTCTACGTAAAGACGCATTTGTCATTAGAGAAGAATGCGGAGTGAAAGATTATGTTGTGACTAAAATGAAGAAAAGTAGTTAACGCTGGTTTGGACACGCTGAAAGAATGAATTCTTTTAATGGAAATATAGAGTAGGTATGTAATCCAGTAAAGCGGGACAGTGGAGGTCATGCATTATTTTATTACTTTGATTTTTTATAGGAAATTATTAGAGAAGATTGCGAAGTGAAAGATGATGTTGTCACTAACATAAGAATCAATGATAAAAGACTGACTAAAAAGGTTTTACCTAGGTGTATTTTTATTAAACATATAAAAAATGTATTGATCGATGGAAATATTAAAAGTATACACAATCGCCAAGCATGTATGAAAGGTATGATTAATATAAAAGAAGCGAAAGAGGTATGTCAGGATCGTAACAAATGGCATTCGATTGTCTCTCCCTAACCCTCTTGAAAGTCGTGATGATAGACAGATAGATAATAAATAAATATTAATTTATTCTGTATTTTCTAGACACCTTACGCGTAACGACATTTTTTCTTAACGCGCCTAAAGAAATATCATTTCAATAATCTTGTAAAAAAAAAACCATCCAGGATTGACGTAGCTCGTAGCACTCGTAGCTTATAGCGTAGACAACGAAATATCACTTAATCACGGGTTGCCTTTCAGCTCCTGAAACCGTGTTATTAGTCCAAGTATACCCAGCGGAAGACGAAGTCTCCCTCTTTTAGCCAATTGTATTTAATTTTGATTTACATACAGAAATAGGTATTAAAACAATCTTAAATACTAAATTACAAAAATTAAATAAAATTACAAATAAAAAATTTCATGTTAATCGCTATCTACTGGGAGAGTACCTAACTGACTGGCTGCATTGCATGGATGGCAATCTTTGACCAAAATAAGAGCGTTGGTCATGTGAACTTTCTATTAGTCTTTTACTTATATCTAGAAACAGATTGTGTGCTCCAGGTCACCACGGTCCCATCGTTTCCACACCAAACGCCTCAAATATGTATTCTTTCAAAAGAGATGCATATTTGCGACGTTTGGCCATTTTAGCATTGTAGGCCGCATTGCCAGCTTTATTTGTGATGAGGCTATATCTAACGAGTACCAGTCTGGATAAGATGAAAAAAAATATCATTTTTTCTAAAAAAAAAAACAACGACCGCTGCGTTTGAGCCGATTTTGAGCTCCTTAAAAAGATTAATTCACAAGGAAGTTTCATGTGCATTAAAAATTGCCCTATCAGTTGTAGATGTAGATGTAGATTCATGGCATTGTCGCCTAGCACTTTCCTCCTTATGGGAGTTATAAGGATTTCGGGAACTGGCCACAATAATTAAATGAATATATTACTCCATATTGTTTTATTTCAAGTTTTTAAGTAGAATTTATTAGTTTTACATCAGAAGAGATTTAAAATGATAGTATTAGAAGAAAAAAGGAAAGGACAAAAGGAAGGAGAAAGCAAAAGGATTAAAAAGGAATGAAGGAATAAAAAGGAGCATGCTGGAAAATAAAAATGAAATAAATAAGCAATGATTTCCAGGATATGATAGAATCTAAACACAATACAACTTAAATAGTACTTACAAATATCATGCTCCTTTATAGTATACTAGCGGGCCCTGCAGACGTTGTCCTGCCCAAACGTTGGCTTGGCTATTTACTTTCCTTCGTCCGTGGAAAACAACTACCACTACCACTACCACTACCACTACCACTACCACTACCACTACCACTACCACTACCACTACCACTACCACTACCACTACCACTACCACTACCACTACCACTACCACTACCACTACCACTACCACTACCACTACCCCTACCCCTACCCCTACCCCTACCCCTACTCCAACCACTACTATCATATGTCCGTCTCCTGGCTCTAAGCTACCTCCCACCAATTTTCAGCCAAATCGGTACAGCCGTTTTTGAGTTATAAATAACCTAACTAACCTACCTGGCCTACCGACTCTGGAATTAACACATTTCCGTGGTAGAAAGTATAATACAGCGCCATCTATTGACGTTTGCAAATACATTTTAGTACACATGTAAAACTCAAGATGACGCCATAATATATTCACAATTAAAATTTATAATTTTAGCTACCCCTACTTCAACCCCTACCACTATCCTATGTCCTTCTCCTGGCTCTAAACTACCTCCCTGCCAATTTTCAGCTAAATCGGTTCAGCCGTTCTTGAGTTATAAGTGAAGTAACTAACACGACTTTCTTTTATATATATAGATTTATAATCTCATAGCTTATTTGTAATTTATTCAATTTATTAATATTATAGACATTTTGAAATAGGTGTGCTACTTAGCAATGCTAAAACGGAATTGAACAAATAGCAGACACTGTTCCAAATTCGGATTAGTTTGAAAAATTCTTAAATTATAGGTAGTCAGTAATTTATTTTGTAAGGAGGTTAACAACTATTTTTGCAAGGAGGTTAACAACCATTAAGAAAAAGTGGTCTCATTTATTAACTAAATGAGCACAACGTTACAGCATATGCTGTCTAAAATGATGTAGGAAGGAATTGCGTAGAATAAAATTATCTACAAAAAATTGTCACATATCTCACACACCTTCACATCCTTTTTACGCTGTGGGCAGACATCTTTGTATATATTTAATAAAAACCTGAAAAGTGCACTGAAAGTAAGAAATAATTATTATTCCAAAAATTTACTTATAAAGTCAGTTATTCAATATTCCTGAAAAACCAGAGAACCAATTTTTATGTGAAAAATGCTAAATGAGACCAATCAACAAAATCGTTTTACAACTGGCGGAGTAAGCGATGTTCATATATATACATAAGTAAGTTAAAAATATATATTACAACATTGTAACATTTTGTTTTTGTTTCAGGTAACTGAATACTGAAATTATATTCTTACAAAGGTTTGGTTACTATACATTTTTTATACATAGTGTAAAAAATCAGGATTTCATTTTTTTTTTTTCACGGGTTGCCTTACAGCTCCTGAAACCGTGTTACAGTGCAGCAGAAGACCAAGTGTCCCTCGTTTAGCCGATGGTATTTGTGAGGCTATATCTAACGAGTGGCTAGTTCTGTTGAGGTATATTTAGATGGAAAAGCCTCTAAGTGTGGTTTGTCGGTTTATGTACCTACATAAGTTTTTAATTAAAAAACCATTGGTACATGGCCGTGACTCGGGATCTAACCCATGGTCTGCCTAGTTAATACCAGACGTCTAAACCACTCGGCCACCGACGCACCTTGTGTTATATTAATTGTTTTCTTTTCTAACACGACGTCATCAATTCCCCGATCGTTGCCAAACGACATGCGCTTGCGCCGCTTTAGTGACCAGCCACGTCATAACACGTCATAAAGTTTGCCATGGTCATGTGCCCATTATAAAGTAATTTTTAGAACTAGGGGAATACAATGAATTTTTTATGATATTAATTTATATTTCTGTTGGTTACGTTTGGCGGTTTGAGTTGCGACGGCGCACGTTAATTGATGCGTTAATTGTTCTTTGACGTAGTTCCCGGATTAATTTCATTTACAGGAGTAAATAACGCTAAAGACCTTGTGATCAAATGTTACACAATTGTGAAGAGAAAACTTGTTCAGAGATTTTTGATGGGGGCAAATCTTATGGGTTCGCGACCTGTGTTTGCGACATGTTTTCGGCACAATACCATGGATTCGTGTAGCCGGGCATTTTAGCTGCGCATTTCTGGCCGGTAATTCTTTGGTCGTGGCTTTTATAAGACAATTTTGAAATATTTTCCTGGTCCTCCAACTATCAATCTATCTGTCATCACGCCTTTTTGGGATAGCCAGAAACCAGTCCATCCATTGCTTTGTTTTGACGTGATAGAAGGACAAACAAACACAATTAATATCAATTATTGGTTGAAAATTATTATCCATAACTAAATTTTAATTAAGTATAATTTTAATTAAGTTTTATATTCTCTCAGTAATAATTACAATAAGTAAATACAGTTTTTAGCACAAAGTTCAAAGTGAAATATTTTCTGAATAATGTTAAGAGCCTTTAAGAGTAAATCGTACTTTTGGATCAAAAATTGTACTTTTTAAACAGTATAATTTCCATGAAGTACTTGAAGAAATTATCTGTTATTTAGCCACATTATAGAGAATATTGTTATATAAAAAGTTAATTAAGAAAAGTTTTAAATTAATAAAGAGTTTTTGAATTATAACAAGATAATTGAGCCAGCTTTTCTCAATTTCGCTTTCATCATCAAGTTTCAAACTTCTAATAATCTGAAATCATTGCCGATCTCACAATAAAAAAATATTATTAGACTATAAATATCCTCAGGAAAATTGTTATTAATAAATATATTAATATTTTGGTTCTTTTCTTCAGAAATTAAAATCACAATCATATTAAAAAAAGTAAAAATTATAGCCCATTAAATTATTATTTTCTCTATAAATCTCACTTCATTTTAAATGATAATTATTTATTGTAATAGAACAACATTTCTTTAGAACTTAAGCGTTAAAATTACAATTATAGTATTTTTGTAATATTTTTTAAATATTTTTAAGTGCTATTAAAATCAGCGTGTTTTGTGTTTTATTTTGAAATTGAACCTTTATCATACTGGGGACCAAAATTGGTTAGTGGTCCAGTCCGACTATAATGACAGAAAATACATTATTTACGCACACAAACACATGCAGTCCATGCAGGTGGACATAAAAAAAACTCACAAACTGTAGTCGTTAGCCCTCTTAAAACTATATGAATTTGATTGGTTTTATTACTAACTCATGATGGCAAAAATATATTTACGTGGATTAAAAAGAAGTGACACATCTAGGTCCACAGGCTACTGTTTAATATAGAACACTGACAAAATGTGGACACTGTTACTGATGTCTTTGGCAAATGGATAAAACAAAGTCCCCCGCCGCATTTGTCTGTGACTAACTGTCAAGCAAAAACTACTGCAAACGGGTTAAAGTCGGGGCAAAAGTTAGCTCCTGCCTATTTTCTAGACGTATGCTGTCTAATCCGTTAGTGATATAACAAAATAATGTAGGAAAGAATTATTTAAAATAAAATAATCTACAAAAAAGTCCGCGGTAGCATATATCTATCTCTAATAGATAAGTAGTAATAAGCGTATTTATATGACTATTAAAATTGTAAGCGCCTTTAATTGGAACTTCAGTGACCTAGACTTTCTACAATTTGGGTCCTTTAAGTGAAAGATCAGGCGTTGACGAAGTTACATATTACAAAAAAAAAGGGCAATTAAAAGTAGTGTGTACAATATTAGCTATTTTTGTTAGCCAATGTCCTGGAATGAAGCCAACGAGTGGACAGCCTTGCGGCGTCACTGTTCGAGGTATTGCATGAAATTTGACAAAAACCACAAGCAAAACCTATTAGCCAGTTAATTGAGGAAGGTTATAGGCTATACAAGATCACGCTACAACCTATAGGAGCGGAACAGTGAAAATCCGGGCGGAGATATGATATTTAGAGTGAAGAATGATGTTGTGACTAAGATAAAGAAAAATAGTTAATAGTTGGACACGTTGAAAAGTTTTATATGTCTGATGTAAACCTAGGTGTACTTTTATTGAACATATAAAAAAAATATTGAGTGATGGAATTATTAAAAGTTCACACAATCGCCGCGCATGTATGAAAGGTATGATGAATATAAAAGAAACGAAAAAGATATGTAAGGATCGTAAAAAATGGTATTCGATTGTCTCTGCCTACTCTCTTGGGATAAAAGGCGTGAGCAGCGGAGTAATCATAGAAAATCCGACCGAAACGAGACTTAAGATCGACAAGTTAAAATCCGTTGCTCCGTTTCGACATAATAAAAGACAAACAAACAATGTTTCACATGCTGCTGGAGAGGGGGGGGGGATCCAAATTGCAATGGAAATGCAATTGGAAATCACTGTATTAAATTGAAGACGGCATCAGTGAATTATGCAAAAATTAATCAGTTTACTTTTTGTACAATCTTCATTATAAAAGATTCAGGTTTCAGACAAAATTGGATAGCGTTAATTAGGAAAGTGGGGATTTGTGTAGAATTCAAGGGATGATGGAGGAGGTATTTCAGAGGCCAATTCTCTGTGCTGTGTTTAATTTTAAGCACGGGAAAAACATACTTTAAAAGTTGTAGATTTTTTTTATATTATTAATTAATTAGTAGTTTTCCGCCCCCGGCTTCGCCCGTGGATATTTTAGATCAAAATAAAATATAGCTTATGTCACTCAGGGATATTTTAGCTTTGTTAAAATCGGGTCAGTATTTTGAAACATTACCCCTTACATCCAAACTTACAAACATTACCTCCTTATAATATTAGTATTATTATATTAATGAGTTCAATCAATCAATTTAAATTAGTTGACTACATTTTTCCACTAAACCTAAATCGCCATAATATGTACAAATGAATTCCCTACTTTGATAAGATTTAGTCATAGCTCGTTAGAACCACCTGGCACCCGACCAGCCCTGCCTCGCCTCGTGCGGCAAGCTGTGGTCCACTTGCCGTTCGCACGTGGCCCACTCGGTTACAACCCGCTGCTCGCATGCTTGCCTTGCGTTGACCGCGCACTACCAACGCACGGGTTCCGAGTAGACCGCGCGCTGGAAATAAGTCTTTGATACAGTGTGACTTGTGAGTAAAATATTCAAGTATAAAGTAGTTTTATTAAATTTAAAAAGTATAAAATGCATCTGTGGCCGATTGGTTAATACGTCTGGTTTGATCCCGGCCATGTACCAATGGGTTTACATAATCCGACCGACAGACCACACCTTAAATGATACCTCAACAGAACTGGTCAATAACTCACAAATACCATCAGCTAAAAGAGGAAGACTTGGTCTTCCGCTGGGTACCCTGGGAGTGATAACACGGTGAATAAGAAAGAAGAAATAAAAGTTCAGCAGAAAAATAAACAACTTTAAATATTGTTGTTATCGAACGTACGTGTAGTGAATTGTGCCTGTAGACAGGGGAATATATTTTAATAGAGTTACGGGATTAACTTGTCTTGGCGGCCTTTTGTTTAGCTTTTAAGGATCTTCTATGATTAGCTGCTGCAGCTTTCTATTTTTTTATTCTCTTCTATTTTTTTCTTTCTGGGTTCCAGGGTACCCAGCGGAAGACTAAGTCTCCCTCGTTTAGCCGATGGTATTTGTGAGGCTAGGTATACCTAACGAGTGGCTAGTTCTGTTGAGGTATATTAGATGGAAAAGCCTCTAAGTGTGGTTTGTCGTATTATGTATTTTTCTTAAAAACCCTATAGGTACATGGCTGGGGCCCGGGATCGAACCTGTGGTCTTAACCACTCGGCCACCGTACCTTTTAATTTTTCACGTGACTCATTTTAACTTTATTGAAACTACTTTATTTTATTGATTGCTTATTTTTCCTATAAAACGGCTCTTAAATTTCACGTAAAGTATTTTCAGGAAAGTAACGTTTCCGTGAGCAATTGTAGCTACATAGGTTTACAGGGCTCGTAAACTGTAAACTGCTTCCTCATACGTCATTTATTAGAACGCATGCGCTTTTGCTTTCGTCTTATTTTAGTACGAAAATGTATTAAGTTTACTTGCATGCAACATTCTTTCTAATCCGCAAGTTACTCAGAATACGCTGTGGTACTTACTACTGACTGGTAGTTCCAATTTTTTCAGTTCTTCATATTTATTAATTAGACAGCACGAAGCTTCCGTAAAATCTTTAAAAATCTAACCAGCTTATATTTGCCTTATTTCATCATTTCCTCTGGCCTCATGTGACAAGATATGGCTGGCTCCTTTTCGCTCATTTTAAATGTACAGATTTAATTTGTAAATGTTATGAATAAGTATCACCCATAATATTTTGGAAATTCTTTCACTGAGAAATATTTAGACAAATGCAAAGACTGGCCATTTAAAAGTTAGTTACATACACACAGACACAGAAAATATTGCAATACTTCAGAACTCTGAAAATAAATTATACATGCACCCTCACGCCTGTTTCGAAGGTATACGTGAAGGCACGCCAATTCACTCGATCTTTGCATACTTATCTTGCTTCATCCACATCCATACATTTGAACTTTTTTAAGGACATCAGATTTTTTTGAAATACTAGCTTTCCTGGCTTCACCCATGGAGAAATAATTCTTTAGTTCGTACAAAATTCCATTGAAGGACTTCAGTTTACAAACATTTAAATAACCAAATCGGTCCAGCTGTTCTCAAGTAATGCACTTACCAACGAACAGTATTTCAATTTTATTAATAAAATAAATTGGTCCTGATAAAATAACATGGGCCGTTCCAGTAAGTAGCCTAAAATTGTCTTCTCTGGGTACCCTGGGGCCGGTGTAACATGATCCCGGGAGCCGTAAGGTAACCAAGAAGGCTTCGACTGAAAACATTTACTCCTCTCCTCCTGGAGTCTTTCCTCTCTGGGCTCCTTTGGGTCGCAGCGTGATGTTGTTTAGCTTATAAAACTGTCGTGTCGCTGACTGACTGACAATCAATGCACATCCTTAATATAAATATGAAAATTGGAAGGTATGTTCCTTAGGGAATGTAGAAGGATTTTTCGAAAGTCAACCTCTAATGGGATTCAAATGTTATATTCCTAAAACAACGCGTACGAAGTCGTGGGAAATATTAATACAAATGATTTCTCCTTACAAAATGTTGGCTTGATTTCAATTACGTAGCTACAGTTACGTAGGAATTAAGTTTACATACCACCGGGACGTCGATAAAAATCTTTGATTGTTTCTAAGAATTTCTGCTAGACGAAAATAAGTCATGAAGAGGCCCTACTGTCTGCCCCAATAGGATACACGCGTGATGATTTAATAGATTTTTTTTTGTTTATTCATCAGTCAAGTTTATTTTTAACCGAACTTCAAATAAAAAGGAGGTTAACAATTCGTCGGAATCTTTTTTTTTATGTATGTTCTTCGATTACTTGAGGACTGATTTGGAATTTTTTTTTTGTTTGAAAGGGTATCTTTCCAGGTGCTACCATGGTCATCAGGTCATGATCTGATAATGGGATCCTGGAGAAATTAAGAACTCTTCAAATTTTATAGGCACACTTGAAGCGATTTGGGTATTTTTTTTATTGTAATTTGTGTATTTGCTTTCGGAAAGCACATTTTGGTTTTGAAGGCGGTTTTTTTCTATATCAGATAGATAATCAGGTATATTATATTTTTCATCTGTAGGTAACCAGTATAATCGTTGTTTAAGATACTTTTAGCCATTACGGAGCTTATTTCTCAGACATGTATCATCACTAGATATTATTATTTATAAAACAAAGTCCCCCGCAAAAACTACTGAACGGATTTTGTTCCGGTTTTAACTATTACATAGGTTGATTCACCGAGAAGGTTTACGAGTATTAAACATAGACAAATAATGTTTAGGAGCTGAGCATTTACAGTGTAAGTGAATCAAGTTGGGGGAAAAGTTAGCGAGTTTTCATGGCGTATGGTGTTAGACAGAGATATAACAAAACTATGTAGGACAGTATAATTCCATTTTTTTTATTTTTGAGAACAATCTGTTCTGGACTATCATATACGATATTTTTTTCTTTCATTTTCTATACAGCCAGTATATTATGACAATATTTATTTTCTTAGTTTTATGCATAATTTCCACGCGGTTTTCACCAAAAGTGAAAGAAAATGCTGTCAGAAGGCGACATACATGTACTTTTATTGAACATATAAAAAAAATAAGTCAATATTAAAGGTACACACAATCGTCGAGCAGATATGAAAGGTATGATGAATATAAAAGAAGCGAAAGAGGTATGTCAGGATCGTAGCAAATGGCATTCGATTCTCTCTACCTATATACCCCCTTGGAATAAAAGGGATATATCCTGGATGTAAATCCTCTGGCAAAACCTAGTGTGATACAAAATAGTTAGGTCATCTCTCGTAAGGTTTATTTGTAGGGGTGGGGGAAGGATGGAGGAGTGGGGGAAGGAGTCTGTAAGGAGGACAAGGTCACTTAGACGCCACATCGACGGTACATCCTTACTTAGATATAACTAGATATTCTACCTCGACTTCTCACGAGATAAGGTCGAAGTCTACTTTTCTATACTTGTCTATCTATCTATCATCACGCCTTTTATCCCAAAAGGGGTAGGCAGAGACAATCGAAAGCCATTTGTTACTATCCTGACATACTTCTTCCGCTTTTTTATATTCATCATACTTTTTTATACATGCTCGGCGATTGTGTGTTCTTTTAATATTTCCATCGATCAATACATTTTTTATATGTTCAATAAAAGTACACCTAAGTCGTCCTCTGCCAGCATTTCCTTTCACTTCAGCCATATAAACTACTATATAGAAAGCTTCGATAGTAGGTACACTTTAAACTAAATATATTGCTTCCGAAACCGTGTTTTCACTCCCATGCAGTTAACCCAAAGGAAGACCAAGTCTTGCTCTTTTAGCCGATGGTATTTGTGATGCTATACCTAACGAGTGGCCAGTTCTGTTAAGGTACAGGTTGGCAAAAAAAATTAGAACGCCACTGTGTTGTTCATATGGTTCTATACTACTATTATAAAGAGGAAACATTTGTATTTTGTGTGCGTGTATGTTTTTAATGAATAAACTCAAAAACTACTGTGCCGATTTCAAAAATTCTTTCACCATTGGAAAGCTACATTCACCCTGAGTGACATATGCTATATTTATTGCTCGAAAATATTAGGGATCCTTACTAAAACTTAAGTAACGTAACCCAAGGTGTAAAAAAAGTGTCCTAAAACGTCGTCGTCGCATGCGCTGCAGAAACTATTTTAGTATTTTTGTATAACAATAATAGTTAGAGGTAGTGGTAGGGGTAGGGGTAAATATCCTATTATTATTTTGTTTGTAAATATCCACGGGCGAAGCCGGGGGCGGAATGCTATTTATTATAATCTTTCCACTCGTGGATTTTTCTAATGTGACATGAAAATTTATGTGCAAAAAATGACGTCGATTCATAGTTTTGTTTTGACGTAAAAGAAAGAAAGGCAAATAAAGAAACACTTGTATGTAAGTATGTATGTTTGTTACTCAATCACGCCAGAACGGCTGAACGGATCTGGATGAAACTTGACACAGAGGTAGATTATAGTCTTTATTGTTTATCCCAGAAAAATGTATGGTTCCCGTGGGATAGATTTGTTTTTGTTTTTCACGAGATCGACATGTTTTTTTGCATAGTAGTAGTTTAGGAGTCAGAGAATGACAATTCTACTACTTTTTATACCGGGGGAGGGACAAATTACAGCCACGGGATTATTACTTTTTGGATCTATTTTCACGTGGGTAAAACCGCAGACAGAAACTTGTAAATAATATTAGTTAGGGAACTAAAACAAGTGCGAGTCGGACTCGCGCACGAAGGGTAAAAAAAATATAAAAATACGTTATTTATTTTATTCTGATTTTTTTAGTATTTGTTGTTATAGCGGCAACAGAAATACATCATCTGTGAAAATTTCAACTGTCTAACTATCACGGTTCATGAGATACAGCCTAGTGACGGACAGACAGACAGACGGACGGACAGCGGAGTCTTAGTAATAGGGACCCTAAACACCTCAAAAAAGACGGTCAAATCTTCTACGTCAGTAGTGGCGAGAATGAACTCTATAATTTTATATATACGTAGTGTACATGTCAAGTCTTATTTCTGATTTTGAAATATAAGAGATAATTATTATGCAGATAGAGAAGATCATTACCCAGGATGCTGAGAGTATATCACCAGCTCTCTTTAGCTGCTGGTTCACTGCGTAGAAATGGACCATCGAGTGCATTACTGGAAATTATGTATTTATGGTTGAGGCTGTTGAAAAGTCGATGGCGCGATACAGATTTCTATTTATGTGAAGGTATATATAAAATTCTCGTGTCACAGTGTTTGTAACCAAACTCCTCCGAAACGGCTTGACCGATTTGTATGATTTTTTTGTGTGAATATACACAGTAGGTCTGAGAATAAGTCGTAAACTATTTTTCACCCTCCTACCCCCACCCCCCATTTTATAATCGCGATTTTAGTATTTTTGTATGAACAATATCCAAAGTTAGTGGTAGTGGTAGGGGTAGGGGTAGTTCAGGCAAGCCAACGTTGGCCGGGTCCGCTAGTTTTAAAATATAATGGACAACATTTCATTTTTTTAATCACCCAAATTTATTACTTTAATTAAAAATATATTAAAAAATAAGATACATATATTTTATATAATATATCTTTATATTTTATTTTTGGTTGAGTTTTTATATTTTTAATTTAATGTTGAATTTTTATAAATTCTGTGGACTTATAAACTAAAAACCTTAGCTAGGACTAAAAATAAGAAATAATAAAACTGCCACCCAAAGAAAGTGACAGGTAGTGTCAGTCAAGCCACAGAGTATACGTTATAGAAATGCAAGTAGTATAATATACTGTAGAAATGTCCCGTATTTCGAATAGGTGTGGCCGTAGCCGGAACTCAAATCGCCTACAACATTATTCATAATGTATAACAATACTAGCTTTTGTCCGCGGTTTCACTCGTAAATATATTTCCTGTGATAGCCCATTCAAAACTAGCAAAACTTTCAAAAAAATATTATATAAAAGAAGTATTTTTATAATTACTTATATTTAAAGAATAATTATTAATTTAGCTTCAAATGGAATAAAAATGGGTAAAATTAATTGAAGGCAACACCTGAGTTCAATAACTAACAACTCTGCCAACAGACATTAGTATTTTTAAATTAGAGGGTTAGCACAGATTAGGGCACCTATTAATCCTTATTTTTCAATATTTCAGTATTTTTAAAATAACTCGAAAATTAAAACATATATAAAATAAAAAAAAATAAAAATAAGCTTTCTAGCATGTAATCTCCAAACGGTTTCGAATTTTGGTACCTTACGAAAAATGAAATATTGTCCATTCAATAATAATTATATAAAACTACAAATTTGTGCCTCTGTGTGTAGAAACTTAAGGTTCAAATGCCAAAAAGTTTATTAAAGATATGTCCCTCGACTGATCATCTGTTCTAGTCTTCTGGTGACAAGAGGGCTGGCTCCTCAACGAATCAACATCGCGATTCAGTGGTGAAATGCAAACAGTATTCTTGCCACTATTCCACACGGACCTAGATAATTTAGTTATTTTTAATGTTTAGATTAGATTTAAGGTTTTTATATTGTTACTAGCGGACCCGACAGACGTTGTCCTGCCCAAACGTTGGCTTGCCTGCACTACCCCTACCACTACCACTAACTTTGGATATTGTTCATACAAAAATACTAAAATCGCGATTATAAAATGAGGGGTGGGGGTAGGAGGGTGAAAAATAGTTTACGACTTATTCTCAGACCTACTGTGTATATTCACACAAAAAAAATATACAAATCGGTCAAGCCGTTTCGGAGGAGTTTGGTTACAAACACTGTGACACGATAATTTTATGTATTATATAGATGTGTAAATAATGAAAATAAAAAAATTGTGTCTATTTTAAGGTTTTTTATATTGTTGTGTAAAAATAAATACATTAAAAAATATTTAAAACTACCGTTACTTACACACAATCCTGTATCGCGCCATAACTTTTACGAAGCCATTTCAATAAGTACACTTTATAATTCATCATACATTGCGGTCCATTTCTACTCAGGAAGCCAGTTGGTAAGGGAGCTGGTTTCCACCAATTCCCACACCTCAGTTTTCTGTCAACGCTGCCAACCACCAGAAGTGTTCGAAAACCCGTAAAGAAAAACAAAAAAAAAAGAGTTGAGTCTCAACCCCACTGTAGTAGAAGCTTGACCGCACTTTTTACTAAAGTTGGAACCATTGGCTTTGGTTTTTTTTATTTTTAAAAAAATTAAGACTAATTAAGGCTCCTATATCCATTATTTTTCTGGGATAAACTATTCCCAATTTTTCTGTTATTTACACCCATAATTCCTATTCAATAAAACCAATTGAAAAAATAAAACGCCTATTTCACTTAGATATATTGAATAAGTAACTATATGCTAAATTACAGTGACACAGGTGGATTATTTACAGAGAAATTGGGAATAGTATATATCCCCCAAACAATTTATGGATATAGGATCCTTAATGCGAAACGTTTTTTTTTGTTAGGAAGGCTCGGGTTCAATCCTTGTTATAGTCAAACAATGCTAAATTATTTACTATCCTAACAAATATATATCTTCTATTATATAAACATTAAACCTTTTAAAAAAAAGTGCACCGACTTCAAAAATTTGCACTGAAAAGTAAGAAATAATAAATATTTCGTCGTAGAATTTGAAGACGGTTGGTGCCAAATTAGGATACAAAACTAAGTAAATATCTAAGAAGATAAAGATCTGTTCAATATTATCTATGTTTGTATGTACCTACTGATGATCGTAGGTTCCTAATGAATTGTCTAGATTAGTGAATTTGAACCGTTATTAAGTGAATATTTGTACGCCTTTGCGGGCAGGTTTCTTTTTTGTATACGTACCTATGTTTACTAAAAATTAACCAACAAATAAATCTCCGATATTAGTGAAAAAGGGGATAAGCTGAAAATACTGAAATAGAGTTAAGTACATTCTAACGTTGCCGGTACCGAAGTTTAGCTTGTGAAAAAGGGGTTATCTTCAAATAATGCTGGTTTGCTAAACAAACGTTTGTGTGTTGTGGGATAACTGACGTTTTGTATTTTCAAAGTGGTTATGTTAACTTATCCTTCTAAAATTTTAAACTTTTAAATTTTTAAACTTACCCCCTTTTTCACTATTATCGGAGAAATAAATAAATAAAATTTAAAAAAAAACGATTTTCGTCATATGTCTGTGAGATAATGTCGAGAAATTATTATGTCTTGAAAAAAATAAGTTGTCAAAATCGGTACATATTTTATCGAGATATCAAGAAAAATGTACTTATAAAGTCATTTTTTTCAAAATTTCTGAAAAACTAATAAACCAATTTTTATGAGATAAAAATGGGACCAATCCGGAAGAATTATCTGACGATTAAAAAAGAAACCATCAAAATCGGTTCACAATTGGCGGAGTTATCGATGTACATACATACATAAAAAAAAAAAATACGGTCCGAATTATGAACCTTCTCCTTCTTTTTTTGGAAGTCGGTTAAAAATCAATTGCCGCATATATGAAAGATATCACTTGAGAACGGCTGGACCGATTTGACTGATTTTTTTTGTTGTCTTCGTAATTGTTAGGACAAGGTTTTTAGGGAAAGAAAAATTGGAAAGTTCGGGAATTTTTTTTTTTTTCTATGGGATTTTTATATGAACTCAAGATCATAAGGCAATGAAAGTTAATATGGGCTTCACTCGCGAAGTACAAAATGGATTTTGGTAAAAACTACTGGACCGATTTTAATTAGCTTTTCACTACTAGATAGACTGATTCACAAGAAAGGTTTACGTGTATAAAACATCACGCTATGTCTTTTAGGAGCGAAGCAGTAACCAATAATGTTGAGTTAGGAGGCACTATTTTCTGAACAACTTTTCCAATGTTTCTTTTACTAAAGTCAAATCCAACCAATGTACTAACGAAAATTAAAATTACTGGAGAATTATTAAAAAAAAATTTATGAATACGATTTCTTAGATGCATCTCCGAAATCCGGGCCGAAAATAGCTAGTAGAACATATCTATCATCTAACATCACGCCTTTCATCTTAAGAGGGGTAGGCAGAGACAATCGAATGCCATTTGTTACGATCCTGACATACCTCTTTCGCTTCTTTTATATTAATTATACCTTTCATACATGCTCGGCGATGTGTGTACTTTTAATATTTCCATCAATCAATACATTTTTATATGTTCAATAAAAGTACACCTAGGTCGTCCTCTGCCAGCATTTCCTTTCACTTCAGCCATATAAACCTTTTTAGTCAATCTTTCATCCTTCATTTTTTCAACGTGTCCAAACCAGCGTAAACTATTTTTCCTCATTTTAGTCACAACATCATCTTTCACTCCGCATTTTTCTCTAATGACATCGTTCCGGATGTGGTCAATACGCTTTATATCACACATTATACGTAAAGACCGCATTTCCACTGCATTTATCTTACTGTCATGCTTCTTATTCCATACCCAAGTCTCGCTTCCATAAGTAAGTGATGGAAGTAAAACAGTATTTATAGAACATATAAATAATTGGTAAATGTTTTTCTGAAGCACGCCTGCAATTTTTCCCACGAGCATAGAGTAGCATTGAAAGCTGTATCTTCTGTTTGACGAAGGACGACATTAGGACAAGTGCTCGCAATATATTTACGAAAATGCATTATCAAGACGTTATCTATATGGGGTAGACAGGTAGGTATTTAAACTATTATATATTATACTATTACTATATAAAAAAAAGTCACCTACTTCGCATGGATAGAAAAGCTATCTGTTTGTGTGTAAAATCACATTCATCCTATCTGTCAATAACCTTGACCATTTGTCCTCTATATTTATGGCCATAGTCATAAACACATTTTAGAAGCGTTTTAGTTAAAATATGTTTTGTCACTCTCTAACGAACCTGTCTTGACTAATAATAGAAAGAAACAAAACACATTTTAACAAAAACGTTGCTAAAATACGTTTATGTTAGTTTATATCTTTATAGAGCGACGGAGCCGGATCGCTCACGCAGATAATCTTTAATTTAGGTAAAAAAATTAAATGCACGAGTAAAAACAAAACTCTCAATTAAGAAATCAATATTTTTAGGAACTTTTTTGTGTGTAAAATAACTGAAGAGCAGTTTTGGAGAAATTTTGCAAATCATGACGACAATTACATTGGAGATTTTAATGTCTAAAAAGGGTACTTATGTCAAAAAATTAATTTATTTTCAATTAAAATAATCTACTGGATCGTTATGTATTTATACGTATTTTTAACCGACTTCGAAAAAAAAAAGAAGGAGAAGGTTCTCAATTCGGACTGTATTTTTTATTTTTCATTTTGTATGTATGTACATGGATTACTCCGCCAGTTGTGAACCGATTTTGATGGTTTCTTTTTTAATCGACAGATAATTCTTCCGTATTGGTCCCATTTTTATCTCATAAAAATTGGTTCTTTAGTTTTTCAGAAATTTTGAAAAAACTGACCTTAAAATATGTACCGATTTTGACGACTTATTTTTTTAAGGATATAATAATTTCTTGACATTATCTCACAGTCATATGACGAAAATGGGTTCAGTAATTTTTCAGAAATTTAGTAATTTGTCTCTGTTTACTGCTGAAAATTATATCAGAGAAAAGCCTTAGCAACGGTAGCAAATTGCTCGAGGTTCAAATCCCATCCACCGCAGTATTTTTTTTTATTTTCCATCATTTTTTTTAGTTGCGTTATTATTTATTTCTCAGGGCAACAAAATCACTCAAAAGGGAAAAATAAACCTTTTAAAAAAAGTGTACCTACCGACTTCAAAAATTTGCACTGAAAAGTAAGAAATAATAAAAATTTCGTCGTAGAATTTGAAGACGGTTGGTGCCAAATTAGGATACAAAATTAAGTAAACATCTAGGGACATAAAGATCTGTTCAATATTATCTGTGTTTGTACTGATGATCGTAGGTTCCTAATGAATTATCTAGATTAGTGAATTTGGGTACTAAATTATTTCTAATTTGGCACCAACCGTCTTCAAATTCTACGACGAAATTTTTATTATTTCTTACTTTTCAGTGCAAATTTTTGAAGTCGGTGCACTTTTTTTAAAAGGTTTATGTATCATAGTTCTTTTGATATTTTGACCTAAATTTTTTTTCTTATTTAAAACAAACACATTTTCGCACTTTTAATTTCTGTCTGTGGTATTGTTTATAAGTAGTATGCTAGAATCACGGCCGTATCCGCGTGGCGGGAACCCCAGGAGATTTTAAATTTTAAGTTAATTAACCTATGATTTTTTTAAAGTTGAGTGAAAATTTCCACCCGAAATAAATACTTAGATACGGCCTTGATAAGCAATATGTTTATTAATAGAAAAATTAATAGATTAGTTTTAAATGTGCTCTTACTAAAAAATTTAGTAACATCTAGGGACATAAAGATCTGTTCAATATTATCTGTGTTTGTACTGATGATCGTAGGTTCCTAATGAATTATCTAGATTAGTGAATTTGGGTACTAAATTATTTCTAATTTGGCACCAACCGTCTTCAAATTCTACGACGAAATTTTTATTATTTCTTACTTTTCAGTGCAAATTTTTGAAGTCGGTGCACTTTTTTTAAAAGGTTTATGTATCATAGTTCTTTTGATATTTTGACCTAAATTTTTTTTCTTATTTAAAACAAACACATTTTCGCACTTTTAATTTCTGTCTGTGGTATTGTTTATAAGTAGTATGCTAGAATCACGGCCGTATCCGCGTGGCGGGAACCCCAGGAGATTTTAAATTTTAAGTTAATTAACCTATGATTTTTTTAAAGTTGAGTGAAAATTTCCACCCGAAATAAATACTTAGATACGGCCTTGATAAGCAATATGTTTATTAATAGAAAAATTAATAGATTAGTTTTAAATGTGCTCTTACTAAAAAATTTTTTTCATCAAATAATAATTTTAATATATATATATATTAAAATGATTATTTGATGAAAATGATATTTTTTTCTTTATTGAGTAAATAGTAATTACTCTTCTAAAATATACATTAAATTAAAACTTATATATAATATTTATTTATATCTATATAAAAAATAAATTTAAAGTACACCTACACACACTAAAATTATAAAAGTTCATATGCCACGATCATAGGAAATGTCAATTTAAGTGTCTCTGCTTACCCCTCCTCAAATACGGGGCGAAATTTCTTTGAAAATCACGTCGTTTCATGAAAACTTTTTCATAAAGTTTCAAAGAGTTGTCAAGAGATGGCGCTACTAGTAAAATTATCTCACGATTTCTACTATTATGCTATTCATATTATAAAACAAAGTCCCCCGCCGCGTCTGTCTGTTTGTTTGTGACCTTTTCACGCAAAAACTACTAAACGGATTTTGATGCAGTTTTCACCATTAGATACGTTGATTCGCTGGGAAGTTTTACGGGGATCAAACATGGACCTATCATGTTTAGGAGCAGAGCAATAACAGTATAAGTGAATAAAGTCAAAAAGTTTGCCCCAGCGGGTTGTCAAAGCGTATGCTGTCTAACCCGTCAGATATGTTAGTATAGGATAAAATTATGTATAAAAAGTCCGCGGTAGCATATATAATATAGAAATACATACATAAATAAATGGTATGAATGGCGTGAAATGAATTATACGGACTCACTATTGACGCTTATTAAATTACCTAAGCAATTATTTATTTTAAAATTCAATAATTTGTCATAATGCGATGAGGGAAGTACCGACGATGAAAGTTCCTTTCAGTCGTATATAAAAAAGTGTAGGTAATTGGTGTTGCTGAAAACTTCATCAAAATAATTTCAGTACGACGATTCTGAAAAATACAAACATATCTTCACGCATGTTTCCCAAAGGGTAGGCAGAGAGTATGGAGCACCACTTCTCTCGATATTTGCATACTTCTCTTGCTTCATCCACATCCATACACCGTTTAGTGAAACTTATTTTAATTGTAATTATATATCTGTCTATCATCCCAATAGTGGTAGGCAGAGACAATAGAATATAATTTGCTACGATCCTGACATACCTCTTTGGCTTCTTTTATATTCATCATAATCATCATACCTTTCATACATGCTCGGCGGTTGTATTGCTTTCGATCAATATATTAATAAATATTTCTTTTGTTACAGGTTAATGTATCAAGAAAGGCTAGCTAGACATCCTTCAACTAAAAAACTTAAAAAATAGAGCGACCAAAAAAAAATTGAAAAATAATTAAAAATTATCCAAACAAAAAAACGAATCCGAATCTTAACTATGTTGTATTTATAGGGAATAATAAAATTGGTTTACACCATTATAATAATTAGAATTAGTGATGTGGGAATTAGACCTGTGAGGCGGGTTTCGGGCCAGTTAGGCCGGTTGGGCCAGTTGGGCTAGTTAGGCCAGTTTGGGGCGGCAGTCTGTGTGATGCGGCGACGGCCGCGGCGGCGCTTCGGGTATCGGCGACCGCACACTAAACTTGGGTTCGTCGTTTGACAAAACCCTACAAGGTAAGCTCATTTTTTAAATATTTTTTCAGACTTTGTTGTAGATAATTTTATTCTACACAATTCCTTCCTACACCATTTTGTTATATCTCTGACGGATTAGACAGCATACGCCATGAAAACTTATTATTATTACTCAGCTCCTAAACATGATAAAACCGCAACAAAATCCGTTCTGTAGTTACCACAGACAGACAGACGCGGCGGGGAAAAATGTAGTTATTTTTTTTTATATATTTGTATCTCATTCATCCTTCATTTCAACAGTACCTAAACTATTTATTTTATTCACAACATCATCTTTCACTCACATTCTTCTCCGGGTGCGGTCAATACGTTTTTATCACACATTCTACGTAAAGAGATGCGTTCCACTGCATTTATTTTACTTTCATGCTTCTTATTCCAAACCCAAGTCTTAATTCGTATCGAGTATCTCTGCCTACCCCTCTTGGGATAAAAGGCGTAATGATAGATAGATAGAATAAATAGAGTATAGCCTCTAGTTATATCAAGTATTAGAAAAAAAGACAACATAAATACTTATCAAAGCATATAGTGTGAATATGTTCTGGAATTGACATCAAAATTAATGACACTTTGTTCTTCGAGTATAGAGGAAAACCTATATTTATCGTCACTCCCTTGTATGTAGAAATGTTTTGCTTTGAAAATTAATTCTCTATTTGTATATTCTCACGCCTGATTCCTGTTGGAGTGGGAACGATTCTAAAAATATAATTGAAAAGTTGATGAGAACGAGAGAGATCTCGGGTGGGGTTAGCATGCATAGAACTGCAACATCTTTCGTTTCGACTCGAAGGCCAAAAACGACGGGTTCAACATGGAATCGTTAGGTATAGCCTCAAAAAATCTTCGGCTGAGTGAGAAAGACTTTGTCTTCCGCTGGGTACCCTGGGGCCGACAACTGCAGTTCCCGGGAGCTGTTAAGGTTACTCGTGAAGATTTATTTATTATAATTATTTATAATTTATTATTATAATACTATAAAATCCTGGCTCTACTGAGTATCGAACCTGTCCTTTTCAACCAATGTGCTACCGACGCTCAGAGATTTTACTAAATTACAAAGTAATGAATGATCGGCAGTATAAATGTTCCCATCTATCACAGGAGTGACTAAGAGGAAATGTTCATAACAAAATCGCACCCTAACATTTTCTTCCAAAAATTTTCCCCGTTCATTGTTTAATATCATATTGATTTACGCTATGGCTTAGTGAACAAGTAGATTTTTTTTCTTCGCCGGGTTGTCTTACAGCTCCTGTGTTATCGGTTCCAGGATATCAAGCGAAAGACCAAGTCTCCCTCTTTTAGCCGATAGTATTTGTGAGGCTAAATACTCTAAGTACCGATTTCTCGTGCTTCAGATGGCAAGCAAAACAGGGTCCTCACTTCTTCTAAAATTTGAAAAAGCTAGCCTGTACATTAAGTGCAGCAACACTGTTTAATATGGACAACTGGCAAAAAGAGGACATAGTTACTGATCTCTCTGGCCACACCGCAAGGAATAAAGGCGGTGAAAGTGTGTCTTTTTTGTTTTCCCTGAAAACTGAACATATTATGATCATTTATATATGAGTAGGTAAATATCAAACTAACATAAGTCCACGGATACCAAAATGTTACTTTTTAATTTGGTCGTATTCACTGTATAAATGTGAGTTTACCTGTTTAATTCCATAAGTACTTTACATTGCCTTGAAAAAAACCGTTAAATATGTAAGTTTTTTTCAAATCCTTTTAAGTCTACAAAGAGCTAATTTTCAAATTCTCACAAGTCCTTTGTGACCAATCAGAGATCGTCATTCACTCAATATGATCTTTGTGGTTATGCTTTTGCTGTTTTTAATCGAAAATGGATGAAAACAAAAATTATAAAAAAAATAAGGTACTCATAAGCTATGAATTAATATTACATATTACATAAAGATTTCGTAAACCTCGCCCTGGCCTCTAATATACATAAAGTTGAAATATTCTTCGCTTTATCAAATTAGTTAGGCATCATTTAGCACGTTTGACAGTAGTCCAAATTATATAACAGGTCACTGGACTGTGTTGGTATATTATAAAATCATTAAAATGTTTTATATATATATATATTTTTTTATATTTTTTTTATAATAGAAGTTGATATTTTTCAAACGACTATAAAAGTCCATGTGGTTTAAATCAAAACATCATAAATCCTGTATAGGTAGGTATATCAAACTTATAAGTCCAAACTATATTTCATCTTTTTATAGTTTCTAAAAACATTCTTACATAAATGTGTATTAATTTGATGTAAGAAAATCTATATCAAACTAACAAATACTGTCTTGATATAAAATTACTTTAATATTAATGTAAAACTTAAAATGTGTATTCCTCAAATTTTCAATGAAGTGGACATATGGCAGTTTGAAATTTACCTACTCATATAGAGTTTCATGACCTTGTCACGGGCGTATAGCGTAAATATCTGAAAATAAAAAAAAATTGTTAAAAAGTATCTGGCTACACTGCAGGGTATAGTAACCTTAAGTACCTTCTCAAGTAACCTCAAAATTTAATTAGGACGTTACCAATTAAAATTAAGATCAGTTCAATAGTACTCAATATCATTTGCTAATTTAAAAGTGACATAATACATTGCGTGTATTGTGTCTGTCACTTTATGAATATTTGTGAGTTGTACAGTCACGAGGTGGCTATAATACATTAACTCAGCCCTTGTTAAATAATTACATGGAAAGTAATCTGTGCTGAAGGGCAATTCTTTGTGAAATGTTCAAAAATAATTAAATCGGCGACATTGTGGCGACTGGCTAGGAAGCAGCCTATGATAATTTAAGAAACTTTTGTCTAGGAGATTTTTGTATTTGTCAAAGGATTCAATGTTTACTTTTAGTCTTGTTTCATATTATATTAATGTAAATATATATTTTAGTGTTTGATTTAAGTCCAGCACAATTGGTGACCCCGACGTGATATAACAACTGATAGAGGACCTCAATTTGAATCCGATTTGTTTGCCCAATTAACAAAATGTTTGGGGATTGAACATATACATACAACCGCATATCATTCTCAGGCTAATGGGAAAATAGAACGATGGCACAGAAGTCTGAAATCAGCTCTTAAAGCCCATCTAACTGATAACTGGTCTGAAAAACTTCCTCTTGTACTATTAGGTCTACGGTCTAATATTTCAGAATCATCAAACTTTTGCCCAGCAGAACTAACTTATGGTGAACCACTGAGACTTCCAGTTGATTTTTTTTCTGAGGAAGTTAAACAATCGAATCATGTTTCAGATTTTGTTTATAGATTAAGAAATTTTGTGAATCAGATAAAACCAGTAAATATAGAGCACAAGAATACAAGAAAAATTTTCATTCATCCTGATCTAAGCCGAACAAGCCACGTGTTCATCAGACATGATGCTGTTCGTAAACCACTCCAACCAACATATGATGGACCATTTTTAGTGCTAGAAAGGCATGAAAAATATTACATTGTTGATACACTTAGAGGTGCCAAAACTATCTCTATAGACAGATTGAAGCCTGCATTTCTTTTGAACGAAGAAAATGGTGAAATATCTAATGATATCAATAAAGATTCAGAAATGTATTCAAGAAATTCGAATCGTCCTGCGGCTCCTTGCCGAGATAACACCGGTGCTGGTTTTCGCACACGTTCTGGACGCTTGGTTGTACCACCACTTCGCTACTTGGAGCACCTGCACTCTGGGGAGGGAGTATGTGGCGACTGGCTAGGAAGCAGCCTATGATAATTTAAGAAACTTTTGTCTAGGAGATTTTTGTATTTGTCAAAGGATTCAATGTTTACTTTTAGTCTTGTTTCATATTATATTAATGTAAATATATATTTTAGTGTTTGATTTAAGTCCAGCACAACATCATTCCTAGTATATCTGGCTAAGGCGCGTTTGCACGGGTTATAAACCAATTATAAATTACTAGCTGTTTGCCCGTTGGGCTCATACTAACTTTCACCCCCTATTATATCCCCTCAGGGGTGTAGATTTAAAAAAATAGCCTATGTCCTTCCCGAAGTTGCAAGCTTACTCCGTATCAAATTTCATCAAAATCGGTTAAGTGGTTTAGCAGTGAAAGCCTAACAGACATACAGAGTTACTTTCGCATTTATGGATGAGAAATACCTATTTAAGGTCAAACGTCTCGACTCGCTAAAATCCTACCTGCCAATAAAAAGCGCTAATTGTCAAGTAAACTAGTAGTTTTTTAAATTTTTTTTCTTTCTTCACGGGTTGCCTTATAGCTTCCGAAACCGTGTTATGGTTCCAGGGTACCCAGTTGAAGACCAAGTTTCCCTCGTTTAGCCGATGGTATTTGTGAGGCTATACCTAACGAGTCGCCAGTTCTGTTGAGGTAAATTTAGATGGAAAAGCCTCTAAGTGTGGTTTGTCAGATTATGTACATAAGTTTTTAATTATAAAACCCATTGGTACATGTCCGGAATGTTTTTTTAATTAACTAATAACTAATTAGTTATTTTATCTGTCCAGCTGATTCCTCCCACTTGTAAGAAATTTAGTAGGTACCTATACAATTGTATTGGAAATATACAACAAATATTTTATTAAAATCCATGTATCAATAAAATGGTGATCATAAGTCACTAATGCAACCAAACTGTCCAAAGCAAGTTTATTTTTAATGATTAAGGGGCGTTGGTCAAGGTCATCTAGTATCTGTCAAAAATATGGCAAATCTCAGGTAATCGTGTAAACGTGGGTTTATTTATACAACATTTACTCACCACACATTGATAGTTATTATTTGAAATTGGATTGAGCCATATTTGTATTATTAAGAGTTCTAAATAGCCGTAGTTTTCGATACGCAAAGGCCATTGCTCGTATCGAAAACTCCTCGTATCCAATTTCAAATAATAACTATTAATGCGTGGTGAGGAAATGTTGTATAAATAAACCCACGTTTCCAGGATTAACTGAGATTTGCCATATTTTTGACAGATACAAGATGACTGAGAGCCACGGATCCTTAAAGATGGTTCTTAATAATTTAAAAGAAATATTAACCACACACCTTTCTCCAGCACCACATCTCAAAAGCTTCTAATATATCTGTAAGTACTTTGAACTTTATGTGATGTTAATGAATTATGCCCCTGTGTTACTTAGTAAAGTGATGCAGAACTTCGTTAGCGCCTGCGATCATCTTCAACAATTAACTACAATTGGGTCACCGTGCGCTTCTATGGAGACATTCCTTACGTTCACACCTTTAATCTTATTAGAAACGTCCTTAAAATTTATTTTCTAATCTAACTTCTAAAGACAATTGTGTTTTCACCTCTCCATAACGAAAATGGTGGGTAAAACTGATTTTGCTGCGAGTGTGAATAAAAGTAATTCGAATTTTAAACACTTTTGGAATTAGAAAGCAATTAACTAGGCGATTGTACTTTCAGAAACTTAATTTAACTCATAGGCACAACTGTTACTTTTAATCTTCAAAATTGCAGTAATTTTACTTTCAACTTTTAATATTGCAATTTTTTATGTTTTATGACGGTTTGTTAGCTATAATAAACATATTAATTATTAAATATTATCTTAAATGTTTTTCTTATCTATAACTTTTCTCGATGGTATTAGGTGAAAAGTTGTATGTTTCACATGAGACCAAATTTTTTTATTCATTCGTTAAGCTCGTGATTCAATTCTAGACTACTTCACTAGTTCGTGATTTAAAGTCGGCACTCGCAGCAAAAAAATACTTTGCTCACTTGTTGAACAAATAACTATTGTCATTGGATCATTGGATCGATGCCTCTGGCAAATTGACAATGGGCTCACTAACTATACTTATACCTTAACTTATATGTTTAAAGGGGATCGTCGCGAACCTGACTTCCAATAGAGTGTTGTATTTTGAGTATTGAATTTGAGTATATTACAGTAGTTACCATTAGAAATCGCCTGAGCTTGGTATTGGTATGATAATTCATTAAATTTATCATTCAACATAAAAAACAACAATAATACAGAAGTAGACTGATTCATCGTCGCCTAGCCGAAATTACTTAAATTAATGGCTATGTTTATGTTAAAATTTTTTTACAAAAAATAAATAAAATGGTGTGAAATTGTGCTTACATGTCTTTTTTCAAATCTTAGAAAAACCACTGCATTATCATCGCAAAATCTAGTTCTAGCGATATAAGCGCTCTCAAAATACCATTAATTATGCACTTAATTACATCAAGTTAAGGCTTCATTTTGAACAAAGTAAGCGTTACTTACGTCGTTTAACTTTTGTTTTCAAAGTTAAATTGATTGAAAGCGATTGAAGCGCTTTATCGGATTCTGTAAAGGGTTTAATTTAAAGGGCCAACGCTGCAGCGGTTGAATGGTGATGGTGCAGATCGATGCGGAGATGCGCGCGCCGGTTATGACGTCATCGCCGGGTTTCGCACATATCTATAACAGCTGGCCTTAATTAAACAAAATATATGTAAGGGAATGAAGGCTTTAGAAATTTGGAACAAATAGGAACGGAACGGAACCATTATAAGTAGTCACATAAGGGTTCCGTAGGCAGTTCTGCTAATCGCTTGCATTGCATTGCATTAATTGCATATTGCATGTAAGGGGCTATCCATAAATTACGTCACAGGTCTAGGGGTAGGGAGGGGGTCAATAAAGTGTGACATGTTATGTTACAGCACTGGTAAACACCTGTGTTACCTGTGAGTCTGTGACAAGGATGGGGTGGTCCAAAATAACGGAACCCTATCTATACCCTAAAGGCCTAAACACTGTATGAATTTTATAACGCTATGACGATTTTAGAATGAACTAATTTCCATTCTATCTATCATCACGCCTTTTATCCCAAGAGGGGTAGTGATTTAGTGATGAATTCATGGGGTTTATTTAACAGTTTCGTTGTAATTTAACAGTTAGGCTGATTTACCTAAACCTAAATAAATATATCGATTCTGTATTTTGAATTAGCCAAACAACGTTTTTTAAATTTCTAGATAAACAATAATAACACTTGCCTCGGCTCTCGTCCTGTTTCCATATCAAAACACCTACCTTAAAAAATATATCATCGGTTAAATGTGGAAAATGTAGGTATGTAAAGAGTATATCTGCATGTTACAGACGTGAGTGAGTGTGCACATCCAAAACCAACGCACTGCAGTATAGATAAGCAGTTTTGATAGTTTGTCTTAATTTTTATGATATTTGTTCGTTATCATGTCATGTAAGTACGAGCGTCAATGCGACAATTTTCTTATCTAGTCAAATGTACGTCAATCTACTATCTTCGCTTCCTAGAGATGGACTATGATATACCTACTTAGAAATCGTTCGTTTGTTTGTAAGTTAATTGCTTGGATCCTTGATTTTGTTGCCCATGGACTGCTTGACACTACCAATTGTGCTATAGGAAATTTTAATGTTTTTTCCCCCCATGACACTAATATTTAATTGAATTGGTTGGTCCGATTCACCGGTAATAGTTTTATAGTTATAGTAAGTAATTATAGTTTTTAGATGATAGATGATAATGTACCTAGACACCTAGTATATTAAATGGCTACAAACCATACCTTCACGTTGGTATTTTTACATCGATGGGTATTTTGCCACAGCGGAACACAATGAGAATCGCTTTGGGACTGCGCCTGGGGGCTAAACTAATTGTGTGTCATCGCTGCCACTGTGGAGAGGAGGTGGATGAGCTGGGCCACCACGATCTTTCGTGTATCCGTAGTTCAGGACGCATTGCAAGACAAGCCAGCTTTAATAACATCATTCGTCGGATTCTCGTCAGAATTAATGCGCTAGCCATTATGGAACCTAAGGGCTGGCACGGGATGATGGCAAATGGCCTGATGGAATGACTCTTGCGCCTTTGGAAGAGGGGGCGACCGTCGGTATGGGACGCAACATGTGTGGACACCTTCGCTCCGTCTCAGCTTCCATGCACATCTATTGAGGCTGGGGCTGCCGCTTACAAAGCCGAAACTGCCAAATGTCGCAAATATGCATCTCTTCCTAAAGAATACAAATATTTGTTGCGTTTGGGGTGGAAACACTGGGTCCGTGAGGACTTAACCACAGTGTGGCTTAACGCACGACACCTCTACAAAGAAATAGCCAAAAGATTGGTATAGGTGTCCCACGACTAAAGAACTGGCTCATATTTGGCCCAAAGGATAAGTATTGCTATCCACCGTGGCAACGCAGCCTGCCTTATGGGCGCTCTCCCAGAAGGCAGCGACCTTGATTTATCATTCATAGGTTTATTTGTAGGTATATATATAGTAGGTATATTTAAATGTTTTTTATTATATTTAATTTAATTGTATATTAAAAATATCTATACCTACTAATATTATAAAAAGAAAAGATTTCTATGTTTGTTTGTAATTAATAACTCAAAAACTACAGGACCGATTTAAAAAATATTTCACCAGTAGAATGCTATATTTTATATTTTGTATATAATTGTTACCCCGGGTGAAGTCGGGGCAAGCCACTAGTCATTTATATTCCTAGAAAATTCGTAATATAATGTGCTAAAGGGAAATTTTCTTTTCCCGTGACACCACTGTAATCAGAAGTGCCATAATAATGGTTTTTTCTCCCCAGTACACTACCATTTAATTTAATGGGTTGTTCCGACTCACTGGTAGGTATACGAAATTGCCATTCATTTACACATTTTAGACGATAATGTACCTAGGATATGAAAAATATCATTTATATTTTCTATTAATTCATATTTACAGAGACCCCTGAAGATCAAACCCTGAATGAGTTCTAATTACTATTGATCGGTACCACAGCTCGTAGTACTACCAATAGGACAAAATAGTATAATAAGGGTGATTACATAATAATTAAACGATGAATCAGACATCTAATTACGACCCAGACGGCGGAAGCTTCCAATTTTTTCTGTTTGACAGAACATTTCAGACAATTCACTTTTTGTTTGCGTTATCAGCTAAAATAAAAATTCCTGAATTCTGTTAAAACTAATGTCTGAGTCATTGCTTTAATTTTTAACGTCCATTTCAATTTCAAGGGTGCTTTACTTAGGGTGTGGTTTAGTTCAGTATTCCGACTACCGGATTATTAATTCCCTCCCCCTCTGTCGGGCAATTCTTTTCACTCCTCATAATATTATCCTTCTAAATAATTTCCTAAACAAATTACGTTTCAACCCAACTCTCAATAGATGGCGCCAGTTTCCAGTAAATCAAATCAAAAGAAATATAATCAAGTGAAGACAATTTACGGAGCGGAAAGCTAATGTAATATAATTACAAATATTACAATATTGTTTTATTCATAAATTAATTAGTATGTCCATGGACATCATGTACCTACGCATAATATAATACAAAATTGTCGAAACGTTTCCCCTTATCAAAACCGAGACAAAATAAATTGTACAATGTGTGTCTACGGACACACGGACTTATCCATAAAAATAGGTACATAAATATTGGTTGTTTATTGTGGAAACTGTGGAAAGACTTTTTTGTTTGAACGCGCTAATCTTAGGAACTACCAGTCCGATTTGAATAATAATAATAATATACAATAGGAGTAATAGGACCCAAAGGAGCGGAGCAGTACCTAAATATATAAAATGTCAACCAATCAAAAGTAAAATAAATAGGTATACCTATGACATTAGGTTTATTTTCCTTTATGATAAATTATTTTTCTATTTTTTAAATTAACCGTCTGCATAGCTCCGCAGATCATATAATTTGAATGTCATTAAAATTCCTTTTGAATTCTGGATTTCTGGAATACGTTTATTAAAAGTGCAATAAAGCGAGATGTCGTTTTAAAAGGCACTTTGAATGTTTCGTGTATGTGGGGGTTTAAAGCAAAAACTTTGCTTTGATTTTATTTATAGATTCATAGCCTGAACTTAATTAGTATATAGTACCTATAGCTACTTAAGTAAGTAGGTACGGGATAGTATATTGTTACGAGCTAGGGTTCGAAGAGATTTAAAATACCGATTAAATAGACAAACTTTACTTTAACACCACAAAAACACAGTTAAATAAATGAAAACACTTGAATATCACTTAGTCGCACTAAATTCCACTTCACTGTTTCGCTTTGATCGCTCTGATTCGCACTGTGTTCTCCCGGCGACGATCCTCTGTTTATATTGCCCTCCGAACATTCAAGAAACGCCGAGATTGTTGTATAAAGTTGTAGACGCGTCTCGATGCGGCTCGGTGCCAAATACCTACACACAGACCGCGCCCGATTTTGGTACCTATGGCTAGGCACATACGGTCCATTTTCGTTTGTACTTGATTCTCTCTGGATGTTTCTAGAGACGTCTATCGACCTTGATGTGTTTAGGTATTTATTTGTGCGATTTAAGTACCTATTCGTTACACTGCCCCCCGCTTAGACTTGCTCGTCCCGAGCAATATTCGAGCCTTTGTAAGGAGCCAGTCGATCAATATGGACAACCTTTAACTGTCCACGCGGGCATCGTTGGATCCGATAGGTCACGTCATTGATCCTCGTGATGACCTTATACGGGCCTTCCCAGCGGTTCTGCAGCTTGGGAGATTTGCCTTTTCGGCGTTTCGGGTTGTGCAGCCACACCAACGATCCCTCGTCAAAACCGTTACTATTGAAGTTCCTATCGTACCTGGTCTTCATCTTTGTACTGGCCACAAGACTGCTCTGACGAATCTGGTCATGTATGTCGCACATCTTGTTTTTCAGGTTCGATACGTAGTCACTTACAGGTTGCGGCGCATCCGGAGGTCCGCCGGTCAGGAGATCAACTGGTAGTCGGAGCTCTCTCCCAAAGTTGGCATAAGCAGGAGTCACCTTTATGCTTTCATGCTCTGCGGATCGATATGAGAGCAAGAACAAGGGAATATATCGGTCCCAGTCCCTCTGGTGATCCTCAACCAGTTTCGCTAAATGAGTCTCCAAAGTGCGGTTGAACCTTTCAACCATTCCGTCGGACTGTGGGTGATCCGCCGTAGTCCTCGTTTTATTTATTCCCAGGAGACGGCATACTTCCTGGAACAACTGCGACTCAAAGTTACGCCCTTGATCAGAATGTATCTCCATTGGTAGCCCGAACCTGCAGAATACTTCGTTGACCAACTTAGCCGCCACTGTTATCGCTTCCTGGTTGGGAATTGCGAAGACCTCCGGCCACTTCGTGAAGTAGTCCATCACGACCATGAAGTACTTGTTCCCGTCTTCAGTGGCCGGGAACGGTCCAGCAACGTCCACCGCAATTCGTTCCCATGGAGCGCCAACATTGTACAGCTGCATACGTCCCCTCGTACGTGTCGTAGGTCCCTTCACGGCCGCACATACTGTGCACTTGCGACACCAATCCTCGACATCTTGCCGGCAATAAACCCAATAAAATCGTTTCCTGATTTTCGCCAGGGTTCGATTCATGCCCAGATGTCCTCCCGAGGATCCATCGTGCACGGACTCAAGCACTGCGCGCACCTTTGACCTAGGCACGACCAGCTGCATCAATGTCTCCTGTCCACTTGGCGACTCCCACTTGCGGTACAGCAACCCGTTGTGCAGCACTAGACTTTCCCACTGAGCCCAGTAGCTTTTCGTGGTGGAACTCATTGCTGATACAACATTCCAGCCGGGCCTTGGAACATTCTGCGTCTTCCATTCCATTATCGGCGCCAAGTTGTTATCCTTGAGTTGCTCGTCTCTCGTCCTCTCGTTCGGCCATTCGTCACTAAGGTTGTTAGTCGTAATCACTTTGATGACAGAATCACCGATTTCACGCCTCGAGCAGTGTTTACAATCTTCAGGGCACGGCCTGCGTGACAGTGCGTCAGCGTTGCCATGCATCCGTCCTCGTCGATGTTCGATCGTGAAATCGAATTCTTGTAACTGCTCGATCCACCGAGCGACTTGTCCTTCAGGATCCTTGAATTGAAGTAACCATTTCAACGCCGCATGGTCTGTCCGTAGCTTGAACTTCCTTCCGATGAGATACTTGTTGAAGTGTCGTACTGTCTTCACTACGGCCAGAAGTTCGCGTCTGGTTACACAGTAGTTCCTTTCTGGTTTCGACAGAGCCTTGCTGAAATACGCTATCACAACTTCCTTGTCCCCCTTCCGTTGTGACAGCACACCTCCAATGGCGATGTTGCTTGCGTCTGTGTCCACCACAAACTCGCCGACTTGGTCAGGGTAGCCCAATACAGGTGTTTGACACAGCCGTTGTTTCAGTTCCTGGAACGAATTCTCACAGTCTTCAGTCCACTGAAACGAACGCTTGTCCTCCGTCAGCCGATGTAGGGGCTTGGCTACTCCCGCGAAGTCGTATACGAAGCGGCGGTAGTATGAGCACAGACCAAGAAACGCCCGAACATCTGTTTTGTTCCGTGGGGTGGGCCATTCTCGTACAGCTACTGTCTTTACAGGGTCGGTTTCTACGCCATCCTTTGTAATTACATGCCCGAGGTAATTTACACGTTTCTTGAAGAAGCTACACTTCTTGGCATGCAATTTCAGGTTCGCGAGCTTCAACTTGGCAAACACTCTTTCTAAATTCCCCAGGTGCTCGTTGAAGTCGCGTCCCATGATGATGACGTCGTCCAGGTAGACTAGGCAAGCTTTTCCAACGAGATCCGCAAGCACAACTTCCATCAGCCTTTCGAACGTAGCGGGAGCATTGCATAACCCGAAAGGCATGACGTTGAACTGCCACAGTCCATTTCCGGTCGAGAAAGCAGTCTTTTCCTTGTCCTTGGGATCGATCTCCACTTGCCAGTATCCACTCTTCAAATCCAGTGTTGAGAACCACTGGTTCCCACTCAACTTGTCCAAGGTGTCGTCAATCCGGGGTAGAGGGTAGCTGTCCTTTCTGGTTACGTCGTTCAGTCGACGATAATCCACACAGAAGCGAGTGCTGCCATCCTTCTTCTTAACTAGCACAACCGGAGAACACCATGGGCTCAAAGAAGGTTCGATGACATTAGCCTTCTTCATGTCTTCCAGCATGCACTGTACTTCTGCTTCTCTTCCTACTGGGATTCGTCGAGCACGTTGACGTATAGGTAACTCGTTGCCTGTGTTGATGGTGTGTTTCACCAATGACGTCCTGCCGAGATGCCCATCTCTATCACTAAAGATGTCAATGTAACGAGTGAGCATCTCCTTCGCTCGTTTGTACTCGGAGATTGACAAGTCCTTCTTCGAAATGTCGACGAGTTCCAAGGGGTTTGCACTGTTATTTTTCATCGCCGACAGCTTCCCCTGGGTGCAGCTCCGCATCCAATTCGCCTCGTCGCACTTCGCCACGACTTGATCCTTATTGAGAGTGACAGGAGCGCCATTGAAGTTGGTCACCCTTACTACAGCTCGTCCACTCTGGCTGTTTACTAAAGTTGGAGTGAGTAACCAGCCTTTATGTTTAGAACGTTCCAGGTGGTTGATGATAGAGCACCTCGTATTGGAGGGGTCCCCATTAGTTGGTAACTCCACATCGACAAGCGTCTCCGAATATGGGTTCAGTTTGACGCCCTTGGCACAGCGCACATAGCCAGCATAACCACCTTTCAAAAATACCTGTTCCTGGCCGCACTGCAGTACACCATTGCGCAAGTCGATGCCAAACTGGAACCGCTTCATAAAGTCGAGTCCGAGAATGCAGTCGTCTATAATGTCGGCCACGATGACGGTGTGTGGGTACTCCCCGTCACCCACCTTGAGTTTCACCGGCAGCTCGTCGTATGCGGGTATAGGCTGACCGGTTGCCGTGAAGAGTTTCAGACAGGAAGATGGACGTCTGGTTCTGCTCGTAGATCGTCCCAACAACTGAGGTCGCACAACCGTACGCGTTGCTCCTGTGTCGATCGTCATCTCACATGGCGTCCCGTTGACCTCGCCGGCGATCACCAGACTGTTCCCGTCGAAAACTTGTCGGATGGTAACTTTGGGGGCTGTGTCACGAGCAGCCAGTACCTGCCCCGCGGCTCTGGCTGTTACTCGTTTCCCGGAAGCTCCGTAGTTGCTGCACGGACATCAGCTCCGACGTCCCGTTTCGGCACTCGTTGATCCGTGCCTTGTCGTTTAAGCGCCGGGCAGCTTGCTTTAAGGTGCCCCAGCTTGTGGCAGTAGAAGCAGCGGGGTAAGTAGCTACGCCTCTCTGCTACAGGTGTCGTTGTTGGAGTGGCCTCCTCCGCCACTTGTCGCAAGCGCTGAGAACGAGGCTCCTGTCTCACGGCTTCCACCTCTAGAGCATGGGCCAGTGCATCTTTCATGGCGCTGTGGTGGCCCAGTCGAACTGCAGCTCTGACCTCCATGCTGCGGATGCCGTCGATGAATGCTTGAACGAGGTTCGCAGCAATGAACTCTTGTCCGGCAGATGGGTACGCCTTCCTCACGATCTTCTCGATCTCCAGAGCCCATTGTTGCAGATTCTCACCAGCATGTTGCGTCCTGTCCCTCAGCTGCGCTCGGTAGACGTGCTCCAGGTGTTTGTCGCCGTACCTGGAGTCCATTGCCTCGATCAGGTTCCCGTACGTGGTGCAGCTGTCTGGAGAGGCCTCCAGAACCGATAGTGCACGGCCCCTTAAAGCCACTGTCAAGGCGGTCAGAGATTGCTCGTCTGTCCAACCGTTGGCAGAGGCGACCGTTTGGAACTGCAATTTGTACGCTGTCCAGGACGTAGTCCCGTCGTACGGCGGCACCTTGACTCGAGGGCCGGAGACGACAACGCCTCCAGAAACAGGAGCGGTCAGCTTCAGTTTCCTTACTTCATTCTGGAGCCTCTCGCATCGGCTGTCCAACTCTCCGTAGCGGTCGTTAAGTCTTGCATCCTGTTCTCCGCTCATCCTTGTCTGTATTTCCATATGGAGATCCTTATAGTGCTGTTGGAGGTCTTCGTAACGGATGTCAAGGTCTTCGATTCTCTCCTCGTGCATGTCTGTAACCCTCTGTAGCTGCTTCACCTCCATAGTCACCTTTCCCAGTGATTCTGAAAGCAGCTCCTTAAGGCTAGCAGACTGCTCCTTTAACAGCCGGCAAGTCTGCTCCTCCCGAAGTCTGGCCTCCTTCTCTTGTCGTCTGGCCTGCTCCTCCTGACGTCGGGCCTGCTCCTGACGTCGGGCCTGCTCCTCCAATAGCTGCCGAGTCTGCTCCTCCTGTCGTCGGGCCTGCTCCTCCTGTCGTCGAGCCTGCTCCTCCTGACGTCGGGCCTGCTCCTCCATCAGCCGAACCAGCATCCCCATATTGAATGCCTGGGGAGCACCCGCAGAGCCCGCAGCACCCGTATCAACTCCAGCAGCAGCTCCAGCACCAACAGCAGCAGTCCCAGCAGCAGCAGCAGCAGCTCCGGCACCACCAGCAGCATTCCCAGCAGCACCAGCAGCGGCTCCAGCAGCAGCAGCCTCGTCGACCTCCTCGCCGTGATGTCCAGCAGTAGTTTGTCGTGTTTTGGGTCGCCGTGATGACGACGAGTCACGTGGTGTAATCGGCATTTTTGAATCCCACACTCCTGACACCAATTTGTTACGAGCTAGGGTTCGAAGAGATTTAAAATACCGATTAAATAGACAAACTTTACTTTAACACCACAAAAACACAGTTAAATAAATGAAAACACTTGAATATCACTTAGTCGCACTAAATTCCACTTCACTGCTTCGCTTTGATCGCTCTGATTCGCACTGTGTTCTCCCGGCGACGATCCTCTGTTTATATTGCCCTCCGAACATTCAAGAAACGCCGAGATTGTTGTATAAAGTTGTAGACGCGTCTCGATGCGGCTCGGTGCCAAATACCTACACACAGACCGCGCCCGATTTTGGTACCTATGGCTAGGCACATACGGTCCATTTTCGTTTGTACTTGATTCTCTCTGGATGTTTCTAGAGACGTCTATCGACCTTGATGTGTTTAGGTATTTATTTGTGCGATTTAAGTACCTATTCGTTACAATATAAAGGAAAAATAGATAAAAATGACTTTTGCAATATTTTGGGTACGGTAAGCCTACGCTACGCGACTGACTGCGGAACCTTTGATAGTATTTACGATTCCTCTAAAGTAGACGCCCGCGCCGTCTAGTTACTATAACCTAATTTTGTCTCTCGAATGCTTACTTTAACTTTAAACTACGTTGAAAAGTTGAACAGTCTCTCATTCCTTCGTATTTGCATTCCCCCACAAACTTGGGAAATGACAAAATTAGGATACATAGAGGTAGGTAGGTACCTAATATTTTTATTTAATCAAAATGTACCTTCTTATTCATATCATAGTTACTTTGGTTGATTGTCGCACAAAATAACATAAAAATGTAGGTAACATACAAGAAAAACATGTCTAAACATTATTGTTTGAGTATCCGTTAAAATACAAAGTTATGGTTCACACAAATTCAGTGCCGAAGGTCATCTTACATCATATATAACTAATTTAATATACTGGATTTATATTGTTTGTACAACATTAAATAAATGTAGAATGTGGTCTCTAAATCGATCGGCGAAATCAGTAGACATGTTATTCATCAGCGGTTCGCGGCCGTGCCAACATTCGGCACGCATGCGCGTCTGGCCATCGTCTATCCCGGATAAATTTAGAATAGGGCACTTATAACGTGGGATGTTCACCACGATAAGCTTTTCAACACAGTTGGTTTATCCAACCGAATGTATGGAGACAATGTATTATTATATCCATAGCTAAAGCGCCACAAGGTTAAGTTTTCATTCGAAAGTAACATTTTACAAACAATTGTCATTATTTATTAAAAATAGCTATTTTTTAAAGAGCTGTAGCGATCATTTTAGAAAAGATTACAGACCGCCAACAACCCAAAGTTGATTTTCCGTTTAAGTATAATATGCAAAATACGTTGCATAGTAAGTACATATACATATAGCTGGTACTGGTAGGCTAAGTCAAACATTTATATAGGATACCTACTAATGAAAGTTTATGAAGTCCTCGAGATTCTATGTCGCAGAGCAATTAATTATATTGTTAGTTGTCTAGATATATTTAAAACCGCAGTGGCATTAGTTTAAGTAAATATTTAAATATTTCTGCTACTTACTTTATGAGTCATTACAATATTTTAATAGTAGGTAGGTTAAGGTAGGTAGGTACCCTCGTAACTGATTTCTGTCTCCTTATGAAGGTTATAAATTATTATGAAAATTTACGTGTAGGTATTTAGCTCATGTAGGTTCCTATAATATCTCATATAGGTACCTACTTATTCTAAAATTAAAATTTTCTAAAATAACCTTTTTTTCTTGTAGACTGTAAATTACTGTAAAACTACCTAAGTATATTAGTTTATAATTGAAAACCACTATTTTAGATCACAAAATTATGTCAGTCAAATTATTTATCAATAATTTTTAGTGTCGGTCGATCAAATGTTCAAAATGTTCAAATCTGAAATCCTAAAAGCATCATTCGACGGTCTTTGATCCATATTATTCTGTCTACTGTAGTTGAATAAATACTCACTTTTAAACTCAGCCGTGCAATATATTTTATTACCGTTGTTATCACATACTTGTGGATTGCAGATTAAAATTCATTAAAGAATGCTAGATGATAGCTCATTGTCAGACAAAACCGTGGGTCGCGAGATCGTGAGGTCGTGAGTCGCTGTCGTATCGTGTGTAGGGCCCTCGAGTCAGTCGCGGGGCGGACACCAGCCGCGTGGACGTGTGTTGGTGCTTTAATTAGACTTAGGTTGACAGTTGCGGCTTTTACCGCTCATATTTTATACTAAAAACATAGAATTAAGTGTTGCATTCTGTGATTTTTTCACTTATATTGTTAATACAAAGTGTGCTCTTAGTGTTTGTGAGTTGTGTTCAAGTGGATTCTGTATTTTTTTAACTTAACCTGTGCCGCTACTCCGTTTTCACAGTCAAAGCGACAGGTAGGTTTCTGCAATTATTTACTCATTTTGCATTAAATACAAGGATAAACAGCTAACACAATGGTTCCGATCATATCACCAAGTGTTTTACAATACCGGTTGTCCCTATAAGTGCACAGATGCGTCTATAACTAGGTAAATAGGAACTTTCTACTTGCCAGTTATATGACACAAAAAGTTAACTTTTATATAGGTAGATAGTCGAGGAATATCGCCATTTGTACGTATAAAGCTAGTTTCTCCTAACAGACGTTCAGAGAGCGTGTGCGACAGCTGCTAATACGTAACTAGTTAAAAATAAACACCATTATCGCTTAGGTCTACCTACTGGGTACACTATGAGTGAGGAGTGTGAGGACACTACTTTTATGTTATTCACTCTAGTTATAATAGTTGCTGTGAATCATTCATCCAACTGGTGTCATATTTCAATATAACTCCATATTAAAACAGACTAATTGATAAAAAACAGGATGTAAAAACCTTGTAATTCTGTTAGTTGTAGATTAGGTTCATTTTTTAAAACATATTCAGCGTTAAAAGCACTTAAAACGCTTAAAAAATTAGTAGATATCAAGAGAAAGTAATTTTATAACAATAGGTTAGGTTAGCAAAACTACTAGTGAATATTGGAGCCAGTTTTATGCCATCCAAACTAAATAGGTATATTTTTTAATATTCATACATAAATGCCGACATGGACTATGATCTCAAACAAACAAACCATTATTTATTCATACACAAAATTTACATTGCATTTTAACCTCAAAAAATATTGAATGAAAGTTATTTTAATTCACTAACACCTAAATAAACATAGTGAATCAATGAATATATCAATTATTGTATTATAAAGATTGAGAAAATAAGGATAAGTAGGTAAATGTCTTTTCTCATATATTTTTCATACAAGTCTGCATACAAACTAGAAGGAATTAAAATTATAATATCCATACTAACTGAAAATATTTAGAATAATAGGTATGTAGAGGTTTTTAGTCTCTGTCTACCACAATGTGATACAGGCATAAGCTTATGTGAGTTGAATAATGTAGGCAGTGAAAACAATTTAAGTAATTAATTTTTAATGAATTCTTAATGCACTTTCTATTCTCATGTTTGCATATTAATTTGGATAGTTGCACATCATTAAAATTGTGAAGATAGTCCTCCGTTTATTAAACTCTTTAATGTTAAATTGTTAAAATCCTGTTTGAAAATATAATTATTAGTTCTGCACACATATCTAGGTTATAAATTGTAATTAATTTGTTAAAACGTTAAGAATTTTGTATGATGAATTCATTTAGAAAGATATGCCAGATTGTTTACTAAATAAATCAAGTATAGAAAAACTGACTTTAGTGTTAGCCTGACTAATTACCTTCCATACACAATCATTTCACGATGTCACTGTATTTACCCAATGGCCTAGGGAACATTAGCTGACGGTTTCGAGTTTGGATCCAAAATCATATAAGAAAGAAGAGTATTTGATGGTTGTCCGAATTATTGTCTATAATATATAGATAGCTCAATAATGTTTTTTCAAGCAAGTAAAGTGATTTTTTTTGACTTGTCTTATTTGGTAAACAAACTTTGCATGTCTTTTTAGGGTTCCTTACCTAAACGGAAACCCTATTACTAAGGACCCCGCTGTGTCGTCCGTCTGTCACCAGACTGTATCTCATGAACCGTGATAGTTAGACAGTTGAAATTTTCACAGAATAGAAATCTATTGCCCTATAACAACAAATAGACTAAAAACAGAATATTTTTTAAATAAGTTGTCATTATATATGAACAATTTTACATAATAATTAACATTTAAAACTTATTATACATTTGCAGAACAGTAATAATATTTTTTAAACTCTTATCAATACAAGCTTATATCCAGTAATTGAGAGAGTTTAGTAAATAAACTTAAACAAATAAGACCTAATGTTGATTTACCACAGGGTATACAATGCATAGAGCAGTGTTTTTCAACCTTTTTAGTGTCACAACCAAAAAAAATATTGTATTTATTATACTTAAATTGGACCCCCTAGTGAGAGAAATGATAGCATGTATCACCACTTCCCTCATTCCATAAATCCTTTTCATGCTTCCATACAACATTTCATACACAGATTTTTTTAATATACATATTTACAATGCTTCCTGCAGTAAACAGCATATAGAATAGGTTATAGATGACATAATGTAATAAGCTACTTTATGAATATGTGCAACACTGATTTGTTTAGATTTTATGACTATTACGCCTTGCATACAAATATTACTAGGTAGTAGGGGTGTGCGAATAATTCGAACTTACGAATTATTCGTTCCGAATCGAATAATTAAAAAAAATAAAAATTTCGAATAATTCGATATTTTTCGGATATCGAATTTCTTTCTAAATTATTCGCGAATTGTTATATTATTCGCGAATTTTTGAATATTTTAAATTTAGGGTTTGTTATGTTCGATATTCAAATATGAAATTAATTTTATTTAAACGATAAAATATGATTAAGTACACAAATTTAAATCAAAAAGTAGGTATATTATTCGTAAGAAAAATATTTTGATACATGTTGTGATGGAATTTAAATTGAAAACAATAGAAAATCCAGTCATATTTCGATACTTCGCGAATTATTCGAATTACTCACGAATTATTCGTCGAATTTCGAATTAATATTCGATTCAATTCGAACGCTATTCGCACACCTCTACTAGGTAGGTATTTGTCCCATACATAAGTGTGCCATGGAATTTGCAGAATAGATCTAATTAAATTGTGGAAATTTTTGATCACACCTTTTATCCCAAGAGGGATGGCAGAGACAATCAAATGCCATTTGCTAAGATCCTGACATAACTCTTTACCTTCTTTTATATTCATCATACTTTTCCATATAGGCTCAGTGTGTATGTGTCAAAATTTTATTTATATTGTGTCTTATCTGACATGACATCACACAATACTAAATATATGTTTGGTAGAATACAGGCTGTTTTTCACATACAATACATTCAATCAGTCAAATTATTGACACTTAGATATATATTAAATTTTATCTTTGTGCAGTTTATTTGATATACCTAAGTTATCTTTAATTATTTAATGATAATATAAAATCAAATGCCCTAATTTGATTGTCAGTTTAATGTTATTTAATATTGTTACATAATGCACAGAGCTCATAAACCCTGATATTAACATAATTTAAATCTTTTACTGATAGAGCTGGCCACTCCTTAGGTATAGCCTCACAGATACTAGACATGGAAACACTGGAATTTGAAATAATAATAATAAAATTATTATTTACATAGTAACTCTTGTGGGTAAAATGTCCAATCCTTGTAAGGCTTGAATGGGCATAGATTAAATAATAAACATAGGTCCTGATACCAAACAAAGCTTGCATAAGAATATTGGCTTTATTTAACATTAAAATTGATACATAGGTAAATATAGTATTGACATACAATGGACAACATTTCATTTTTTTAATCACCCATTTTTATTACTTTATTTAAAAATATATTAAAAAATAAGTTACACGTATTTTTATATTTTATTTTAGGTTGAGTTTTTATATTTTTAATTTAATTATGAATTTTTATAAATTCTGAGGACTTATAAACTAAAAACCTTAGCTAGGACTAAAATTAAGAAATATAAACTGTCACCCAAAGAAAGTGACAGATAGTGTCAGTCAAGCCACAGAGTATACGTTATAGAACTGCAAAGAGTATAATATACCGTGTTCCAAATAGGTGTTGCCGTAGCCGGAACTCAAATTGCCTACAACATTATTCATAATGTATATAATAATACTAGCTTTTGTCCGCGGTTTCACTCGTAAATATATTTCCTGTGATAGCCCATTCGAAACTAGCAAAACTTCCAAAAAAATATGATATAAAAGAAGTATTTTTATAATTATATTTAAAGAATAATTATTAATTTAGCTTCAAATGGAATGAAAATGGGCAAAATTAATTGAAGGCAACACCTGAGTTCAATAACTAACAACTCTGCCAACAGACATTAGTATTTTTAAATTAGAGGGTTAGCACAGATTATGGCACCTATTAATCCTTATTTTTCAATATTTCAGTATTTTTAAAATAACTCGAAAATTAAAGCATATAAAAAATAAAAAAAATGAAAAATAAGCTTTCTAGCATGTAATCTCCAAACGGTTTTCGAATTTTGGTACCTTACGAAAAATGAAATGTTGTCCATTGGCAGTAGACACAGTGACACATAGCTTTATCTATAGATGGTCAATAAGTAGTTTGCATATTAGGACAGGTCCAACATATAGAGGCCCTTTAGTTAGTGTTTAATCTAAAGTGTTGTGGGGACCTATCTCTGAATGCATCAGAGGCAATGTGTTCACAGACAGGCCCTGCATTCATGGATTATTGCAGAGATAAATTTAAAATAACATTGGGCCTATTTTAGTCTTATACAGAGCTGTATCACTGCAGCCAAACTAGGCTTAAATTGTGATCAACCTGTTCAGTGTTATAGTTCACCACAGATACTATTCCCTTCAGGAATTTCAGCCGGTGTATTGTGATTGTTTGTTTATACTGCAGCTGGTCACAATACATGTTCTCCCAGGTGAGTACATCTTTTCTGCATAAGACTTCCACATCACATAAAATGTGTAGTGCTGTTATGATATATTATCATATCATACAATGTACTGGAATACAGAGACATGATTCCCTGTTTCCCATTCTTTACCGCACTCTGATATGAATGAACTTCTTTTGTGAAATTATGTATTAAATTACATCATTAATTTATCAATGTTGAATGTAAATATTTGACTTTCCAGTTGCAACCAGTATAATATCACTTCTTACAATAATCTATACATCATTACTACATATTGACACCTGTATCACAGTGGGGTAGGCACTAAGTACTCCTCCCTAGTGGCTCTGATGGTTTCGAAATTCTATTTAGTATACTATCCTACATCCAACCATGTACCAATCGGTTTTTTATAATAAAACATCTATGTACAAAGAGGCTTTTCCATCTACATGTACCTCAACAGAGCTGGCCACTCGTTGGGTATAGCCTCAAAAAATCATTGGCTAAATGAGGAAGACTTTGTTTTCCACTGCATACACCAGGGCCGGGAACGGTTCCCGGGAGCTGTAAGGCAAACTGTAAAGAATAAAAAAATAAAAATAATAATATATACCTAGCATGGATTATTATATCCCAGTTAGTTTATATTAATTTAAATTACATACAGACACTTCAGTTTATTTGTATAGACTAGGGACCCTGTCCACTTTTTTGTAGATCATTTTATTCTACACAATTCTTTCCTACATAATTTTGTTATATCTCTGACTGATTAGACAGCATACGCCATGAATGCTCGCTGGGGATTACTTTTCGCCCCGACTTGATTCCTTGTAAAATCAACCTATCTAATAATGAAAACCGCAACAAGTTCAGTAGTTTTTGCGTGAATACGGCACATTCAGATAGACTTTCCCACAGGGGACTTTGTTTGATAATATAGAGTAATATTTGCACTGACCTACATAAACTAAAACAGTTGTACCACAATTTTAAATTAAAATACATATATATCTAATACAAAATGCCTCGCGCTCCGTGTCACTGAACAAAAGTTCATCTTGTGCTGAAAGCAATTTAAAAAGTTTAATGATGTTCTGGAAACTTTGTATGGATGTTGTATGGGTGCATGTGTGACGGTTTTGTCTTGTGTCGAACCGTTCAATTTTGTTTTACCTCGCAACTTCGGTTTTCATTAAGGTGCCCGTTTACCTAAATAGACTTTAGGGTTCCTCTGGATATATAAATTAATTAAAGTAATTTTTTAAGCTTTTTAAAATGTATTATCGTTTTGACCCCTCTCCCAAATCAGTTCAGCCGTTGCTAAGTGGTTCTTCTTCCATAGGTTACCTTCAAACTAGTTTTTTTTAAGAATAGGCAGAGTGGTTTGAGCACCATTTGCCTCAATACATATCAACTTCTCAATTTATCTTCTCAGTTTCGATTCTTGTGTTATTTAAAAAAAAAATAACGACTTGGACGGCTTCTTATTCCGTACCATTGCTCTACATTTTCGTTTGTCCGTCATACATGAATCCATTAAATAGGTTACAGTTTTAAATAGCAATAAAATATTTTAAGAACAATCAAATTGCCATCTATTTATTACCTGCAGACAGGCCTTCTAAATTAGCCTGACTTTATATTAGTTTTCCCCCTCATAAAGTTGGAACTTCCGTCGTTGGTATTTTTCTCTCGCATTACAGTATCTACAGTTTTAAATCTACCATACTAAACTACACGCAAATTTTAATGTGTCTTTGTCAACTCAGACTTTTTCTTCACGGCTTGCCTAACAGCTCCCGAAACCGTGTTATCGGTCACATCACAGTGTACCTAGCGGAAAACCAAGTCTCTCTCTTTTAGCCGATGGTATTTATGAGGCTAAGGCTATACCTACTTAACGAGTGGCCAGTTCTCAGTGCACAGAGTATTCGGGCATCAGTATCGATTCCCTACCAAATTGGCGCGCTGCCAATAAAGTGGAGAACAGTTCACGTTCTCCATACATTTACAGTCATACATCTGCACGATTCATCATTTTCTTGTATGAGAATGAAAATATCTCACGAAATATTGTGTTCCGGCAGCGAAAATCATAATGCGGGTGCAGCATAGACGTAAGTTGGTATGTAGCGCAGCCGCATCCATATGAATAAAGTATTCCATAGAGGCATAGACTAATTCCAAAGACACTTCCACAGACATTTGAAGACTGCTGTAATGCAGCTTGATACGCACACCTATCATGAAATGATCTACTATGACAGTCTCGTTCGGTCATCGGTTGGTTGACTTTCGACCGGTGTCCCATACATTTAAAGTTATCTATTCTACATTCTATTCTATTCGCTAAGTTGTATATTGTCTAAGCCCGCAGCCGTGCGAGCATGACCTAGTAGAGATAATCTACAGGCGTTGGAGTGGACTGTACGTACAGCCAAGTACCTGGGGTGCCAGATAGACCGATGTCAAGCGTAGAAGAGTTCGTGGTCGCGCTGGCTCGTCGAATGTACGACCGCGCCGACAACAGCCGACACGAGTATCTGCGCGACATAGCCCCTGCCTACCATAGGCCAGCAGCAGGGCTCTCGCGGCAGATAGTTACCCCTCGAGTTGAGTCCCCAGTAGGTCCCAAGTCTAAAGCATCAGGTAGCCGCAAGGCACCTTGTCGCCTAAAGAAGACACCGGAGGGTAGTTGCCAATGCCGGTGTGAAGAGCTAAACCGCGGCACCTCCCGAGCCTTCGGCTCGGAAGACATTGTGATAATGATAATCTAGGGATCACGTGACAAATGTCATAAAGAAAATTTTGTCTACAGTAATGAGCAGATCGCTTTGTTCCCAATCTAAGATGCCTTCGAGTACATAATATTATTATCCCGTGATAAAGTACAACCCGACCAAAATAATTGAGCCAAACTTAGTCTGCGGCGCCTTACTAGTCGTGGCTCTATTTACCTTGGTCGGGTTACACTTTATCACAGGCGATATGTCTGTTTCGTTAGTTCTGAATCAACGTGCTGGGATTTTTGCGCTCCAGGGTTTCGTCCAGCTCATTCACCTCTTAGTAGCCTGTACGTAGTACGTTTTCTTTATGTGACGTGAGTATTTCAAGTTGGGATAGAATAGTAATATAGAATATAAACACAGAGACAGTCTGATGCCATTTGCTGCGATCCTCTTTCGCAACCTTTATATTCATCTTACCTTCTCGTACATTCTTATTTCAACTTTGTAAGGCAAGCAAATGACACTTAGCCTTGTTTTATTGAGCGCGTTGAGCGATTTTTGGTAGGTGGAAATCTTATGGATTCGCGACATGTTTTCGGCGCAACACCATGGACTGCCCGGCCCGAGTATGCTCGACCCGTATGGCTTCAAATTGCTGGGACTGTTTTTCATAGTTTTAATTTTTCACTTCTGTCGGCAGTCCCCATGACTGCATAGGTAATTATGCCTTTTTTAAACAGTCTACGTTTGCAACAAGAATTGAAGTAGGTACTCGTACGTTCACAAGCGAAGCCGGGCAACAAAGGTAAGTCAGTTTTCAGTGATAACAATGTAATGTTGTACTCGTCTGGTTTGTGGATCGCGTTACTTGTGCGGTGTGCGTCACTGCTGACGGATGTGTCATACAAATGATATCAACTTTGTAATAATCACTTTAAATTAAATTTATTTCCGACCCGCCCCCGGCTTCGTTTGTGGTTTTTTTTAATGCTCAAAATAAAGTACTTGTTGCTACAAATATACCTACCTACTTCCCCTACTTAAGTTTGTTTTAATAAAACTTGTTTTATTTTGTAAACAACATTTGCATGATGAGATTAAAAATGTTAATTATTATGTATATTGTTAATATAACGTTATTTTAAGAATTTTAACTTATTTTAAGACATGCAAAGTTTGTTTATGCAAATTGTTTTTTTTTTATTTGAGGGCTATCCTTTTACTTTCGTGTTTAATATTAAATTTATATGTTGAAAGAGTTATTAGGATATTTATCTCTTTTTTTCCAAAGATCTGTGACTTTTTTTCACATCAAACAAAAAGCTGTCGTCGTATATCAATTGTGTTCAAAAGGTACAAAAATATCTTTCCCGTAAAATAAACTGATTGTTTGAAGGGAGCTGGTTCGAACCTAGGTAGGTTAGTTTTGACTTAAAATTAAAATTCTAAAATCCTGAATTTAATTCCATTGCGATACGAATTTTATTGATCTCGAGCTGTCAATAAAACTGCCTACGCAAAATAATGCATGCAATTTTATTGTATAACTAGCTTTCCGCCCCCGGCTTCGCCCGTGGATTTTTACGAACAAAATATAGCCTATAGCGCTCGGGGATAAAGTAGCTTCCTATTAGTGAAAGAATTTTCAAAATCGATTCAGTAGATCCAGAGATTACCCCCTACAACCTCGCAAACTTTACCTCTTTATAATATTAGTATAGATGAATTGAGTAGCAGTGCAGGACCGACTTTTTTTCTTAAATCGGTCCGGTACTTCACTTAGGTTTTAAATTTACACCTTAAGGTGGTTCGTTTTCCATACAAAAATGTAATTAATATAAACTAATTAACTAATCAGTAAAAATGTCTAAATATGGGCTTACTTAACTATTTTCGGCTTTTATGTTGCGCCAAATCAATAAAAAATAACTTTTTTATAATAGAAATAATTAATATTAAACATAATTCTTTTTAGACAAAATACGCATGAAAAGAATTATATTTAATATTAATTATTTCTATTATAAAAAAGTTATTTTTTATTGATTTGGCGCAACATAAAAGCCGAAAATAGTTAAGTAAGCCCATATTTAGATATTTTTACTGATTAGTTAATTAGTTTATCTTAATTACATTTTTGTATGGAAAACGAACCACCATTTCGTTGCGACGACGACAGCAGGGACAATAGCATTATGAGACAACACGTCAAAAATTACCCCCCCCTGGATCCTGCATGCATTGCTTTCAGTAGGCTGTTTTATAAACCTAATTCTCGCGAATCAATCTACAATCCCATTCTAACACATATCATTCTATTTGTTTAGTTGTACTTAGTCTAAGCATTTTTTACATCTCAAAGCATAGGCAAAGGTATAGGATCGAACCTACGACACACCGAATCAACGTCCGCTAAGCTATAGAGGCAGTGCACCATATATATCAATGCAGTGCACAGAGTATTCGGGCAACAGAAGTGCTTACGGAGAAAATATCGCACAGACAGACGGACCGACGCGGCGGTGGACTTTGTCTTATAAATTCAGAGTCTCCTCTTCTAAATTAGTAAATTAGATAAAAAAAAAGTGTTGACAATTGGATGTTATCCGCCATGGGTCAATTGTAGCAATTTGTGAGTCACGCATAGTGGAATTTGTGCTCTGGGGTCAAAATGCTATTGAAAATTGAAACTACTTGTCGTATTTGGGCATTTTGCAACCAAAATTAATTTTTGAGGCTACATTAACGATTTTGACATTACAAGAGATCATGCGTCCCCAGATTTTTCGTCAGTTTTCCGGTTGCGACTATTTGGCGGTGATTTTACACTGCATTATGTACTTCTAATATACCTTCCTACATAACTATAGCATGCTATCGGTCCCAGGGTACCCAGCGGAAGACCAAGTCAGTTGTGGCCAGTTCTATTGAGGTATATTTAAATGCCTCTGGTTTGTCAGATTATGTACATACGTTTTTAATTATAAAAACCCATTGGTATACGGCCGGGATCCGGGATCAAACTCGTTGTCTGATTAGTTAATACCAGACGTCTTGACCACTAGGTCACCGACGCATTCAATATTTACACAATACCTAATTTAAATTATAAATACAAATACGCTTATTCCTACTTAGCTGTCTATCACCAACTTTTATTCCGACTTGATTCACTAATACTGTTAATGCTCAGCTCCTAAACATGATAAGTCCATATTTAATACTCCTAAACATTCCTCGTGAATGAATCTATCGAATCGTGGACCAACTAACTCCGTTGAGGTAGTCCTCAATGAACAAACCAGCGCGCCTAGTGATGGCACTTAAATGAACTTTGCACATCTATCAAGTTCAGTAAATATTGATGACGAAAGTGTAATGTAAACAATGCAATACTTCTTTGTTGCGATGTTGCAAGTGACGTACTTTTGTGTATGATTTATCGAAAAAGCAGATAAAATTGCACTTAATTAAAAAAACGAAAGTTAAGTGTTTTGTATGGAATATGGATCTATCATAGTTTGTTTTGATCATTGAGCAAGCGAGTAGTGACATCTCAATCAAATAGTGTGCAGTGTGGATGATATAAAAAACCGGCCAAGTACGAGTCGGACTCGCACACGAAGGTTTCCGTACACTCAATAGTTATCACCACTAAGGCCAGACCAAGTTTGACGCCCCTGTAGACGACACAGTAACTATATGCATTATTTTGTAGTATTTGTGTGTATTGCCATTGCCAAACACATTTTTTTATCCCTTTCATTGATGTCAGCTCTCTAGAAATATTATGACTTATGATGGATTGTACACCCTTTAATTATGTTTGCTTCGCTCGTGGAGTGAAAGTAAAAGAAGTGACACAGCTCTACGTCCATTAAAATAATGCAGTGAGGCAGCCTTGCCAGGAGTCTATGAAGCTACATTATTCCAGTTTGGCATAGGCTAGTATTTAAAAAAAGTTAAGGATTTGTAGGATTTAGCAATATTTCTGATAAAACTGAATTCGGCGGGTTGTTATTTTTCCACTGACGAAGTCGGGGCAGAGAGCTAGTTATAATACACCTTGCTTTAAATTATTCAAATTGGCCCCGGTGGCGCCCAGCTCGCGATGACTTCATACATCATTTATGTTGCCTATAAATATAACTATGTAGAGGTAGCTTCAGGATGACTATGTAGGTAGCTACTTGCTGTTTGTGGCAACAATGTCTGCATTTTGTCTGCTGTTCATGCAAAGGGCACGTAAAGCGGCGTCCGGCACTACTTCAAAACCAGGCTTGCCACCTATTTCCTTTTTGATTTGGAAAACTGGCTAAAAGTGACACTGGTGCTTCTGGCTACGTCGCAAAGTATAAAGGTGCCCACCCATTCGTCCAATCGCCGGCGCGCCGCCGTACGGTCCAACGAGTCCGAAACTGACATCTGTGGTCCAATTCTTGTAACAAACGGTCCGCCTAGATCGTACTGCGGCCGGAATGGGAAATTTTACACATTTTGCAAGAGAATTGAACCCAGCAACACGGTTCAATTTAAAACAAAATCCCCGTGCCATCTTTGATTGACTCCTACGTTTTTCCCCTTCAGTATAATTGACACCACGTGTGTTCACAAAAGCGCCAAAATCGTGTCGTTTAAATCGCAACAAATAGTTAAGTGGGTGGGTTCATGATGTAATGCGGCCGGTGACCTCACGTGGCCGGTGGCCATAATATACACGTTGGCCTTCCTAACATTGTCTTACAAAATACTTGAGATGTGACAACCTAGAGGTTGTGCGGATTTTTGACTCAGTGGCCGGCCACGTTCGGCTTGAGGCGATACGTTTTTTTTTCCGGAATAAAGTAAATAAACCGGCGTATCTGCGCCAATTCGGTAAGTAAAGTAAAAGTTAAGGTATGCTGAATCCAAAACCGTTTCGAGATATTGGTTTAATAATCCGTATTTTTCAATTTATAACTCTTAAAATCGTGAGATTGTCTTTATTTTTTTAAAAACAAATAATTTACTTAACCTACATTTCACCTATGAATGACGTCATTATATCGGCTAAATATTTACTTGTCAACTTGTCAACCAATGTTACCCTGTTACTAGATATACTACTATTTCAGTAGTTTTTATAACTAATCTAGTTAATTATTTAGGAAGAATGTTTAAGCATTTTTTATGGTAAGATATTCTTTGACCTTTGTATATATTTTGTATCACAACAACTATGCAGACAACGGCATAAAAGTCGTAAAGATGTGTTTGTTTGTTGTTGTTTTAATATGTTTTATGTAGAAGTGGTAGGTTTTGGTAGATTTTGTAGGATTTAGAGACGGCAACACTATTGTTTGTTAAATGTCAAAGTCAAAGAACACAGATGTTCTTTTTTTCTGTAGCAACATATCAAAGGTATTGAAGTATTCAGCCGACAAAATGACGTCATCAGTGCTAAAACTTTGATAATTTATTATAAAAAAACTACTGTATAGAAATCAAAACTATTCAAATTAGTTTCTTAAAATAGCTTAATCTTTAAAATAAAAATATAAAAATCGTATCTTAGCTTTTACTTTACATACCGCATTGTATCTATACTGCAAATGCGGTTGGCAAGACATCATCGCGTTTGCGAATTATTGTTTATTTTATTTTTAATTGGTTTGTTTCTATAAGTTTAATTGATTGTTGTTAACTCTAAAGTTCACGGGCACAATGCCAGGTCCTTTGTAAAGGTTAGCATGGGGACATAGGTCCGACACGTAGAGTGTTTCATTTAAAGTGTTGTGGCTAGCACCAGTCGGGATCGGGACCTATTTCTGAATGCATCAAACCAACACGTAGGTGTTGATCAAACACAATGCGCTCACAGACAGGCCCTGTTGGCCATGCTACATATTTATGATATACTTTCTTTATAATTTGAAAATATAGCCCATTTTAAGAAACTAATTTCGATATTTTTGTTTTTATCCATTGCTAGACGCAATATATTTGTATATTTGTAATATATTTAACAAAATTTACCCGCGAAAAGTAAACGTGACGTCACAAGAAGTGGAACAGGATTAAAGAATCTTGGCCACTATACATAAAAAAGTGACAGTCAATCAAATTAAACGTCAAGCTAACGTCAGTCAAGGCCGACTAACCTAAAAATTATTATTACTCTTGTTTATATACTCGTGTTTATAATTATTTAAATTGTTAATAGTTTTTTTTATGGCAAGTAAATAGTGTTTCATCCCGTCATGTCCTAATAACAAAGAAAATAATCACACGTGAAATATAAATTTATAAAGATGTCACTCAAAGATTGACGATTACCCTTTTTTGTAGGCAAAGGTATTTTTTTCATACCGACTTCTTACATAGGTCAAATGAAGGTTATTGTTTTTTTATTGAATATCTTAAAAAGTATAGACCCAATTTAAATTCTGATAAATAGAAGTTGTACTGAAAGCTTATATCTCGAAACGGTTTCGAGATCTTCGTTCCTGTTCAAAAAGTTAGCATGGCCAATTGAAGATATAATATTAATTAAAATTAGGCTATTGTTTTGGGGTGTTAATTGGATTGCATGTACATTTTTTTAAATGTAATTTATACTACCTAATAATAAAGCTAATCTCTGGAACTACGAGTACCAGTCGATTTAAAAAAAAAAAATTTGCGTTTGATAGCTCAATGCTTGAGGAAGGTTGGATATATAATAACATCACGCTCCATAGGAGCGGAGCAGTAACCGCAAGGCACAGCTAGTGATTTTATGAAACTACAATATTTATATCTATAATACATGCCGACATTTTATTAGATAGATATATAGTTATCTATGTATGTAACACGTGTATGCTGATATTTAAAGTGTTTTTATTTATATGCAGATTAAAGTATTTTTAACTTTGTTACGAAATCATAAAAACACGGTCGAAGAATTGTTTTTTTTTTGTGTAGTTAGGCCGCCATATTTGATTAGTACCTGCCAAAAAAGCAGGTACTGTATCGGCGCAATTAATTCCTGGAACACTTCGGTGATATTTTGTTTTGTAAACTTGTAAACCAAAATAAAATGCCTTTGGAATGTCGAATTAGATTATCGGTGGTTTAGGAATCAATTTGTCCGACTTTATTTTATTTATGACTCATTGTTGACTATAAATAGCAATAGCGTAATTATAATCTATGAGACATAATACCTCGGTTGACGTATCGAATATGTCGTATTCCTTACAAAATATAAAAATGTAATGCCCTTCGTTGGTAAGGGCATCATTTGAGAACGGCTGGACCGATTTTTAGCCAATCAGGTTTTTACGTAGAAATGCAAAATTCGGAAAAAACTGAAAATGCGTTTTTCTACTATGGGATTTTTCTATGAACTCAAGAACATAATAAGGGCGAATCCGGGACAGAAAGCAAATTATTAAATAAAATAATAATATTCTACACTCTTTGACATTATAAGCGATGGTATATTGCAATATTTTTTAAGAGTCAACGATCCCTTTGCCCACGCTAACCACAGAAACCTCTACGCCTCGTCTTTGCAAAATATGTAAAATTACAAGTGTTGGTGTGTTTGAATTACAATAGTTTTGTTTGGGGTGTACTTGCCTTAATACAGCCATATTTTTTTAATATTCACTCAAAAAAACTCCGACACTTTGGCCATCGGCATCGTCAGCCAACAAATCTTAGGTGATTGCACTTTCTACACGATGGGCGATGCGATGGCCTTTTGTGATGAGGGGAGCATAACTAATTCTGTTGAATAAAAGTAAATTGACTTTCATGATTTCTGTGATCGTTGTTAGAGAATTGGTTTGGAAATTTATCTACAAATTGAGCGACGGTTCCCTCCCACGGCCTGTGTAAAAAATGGGCCCTTGGGACCCCGTCAGTAGTGATTTTCCACGAACTTTAATTACGGAACCCTACATACACGAGTTATTCACACACTTGCACGTCTCTTACTTTTTTCACGACACATTATTCAGGTTTATTATTATTTTGCCTGCACGCTTCGTCAACAAAACTATATGGGTAGTAAATAATTCGCCCTCCCCTAAATATTTATGTTCACGTGTAAACGGTGTTTTATGTCCTGTTTTTAAGACGGGCCGACCTCGTTTGTACTGCAGGATAATTCTAATTTTGGATGTGTGAAGCGGCTGTATGGATTTGCATGTACTTTTATATAAGTATAAAACCTATATCCATAATATGGAAATAAACTATTCCTAATTTCTCTGTAAATAATCCACCTATATCACTGTTATTTATTAGCATATAGTTACTTATTCAATATATCTACATAATTGAAATAGCCGTTACTTTAAAGGATTATTTTGCCCCTGTTTTCTCTTTCATAATCTATCACAAAGCTCATAAATTTTCAGCTATTTCACTTAGATATATTGAACTAGCGGACCCGGCAGACGTTGTCCTGCCCAAACGTTGGCTTGCCTGCACTACCCCTGCCCTATCCCCTATCCCTTACCCCCTACCACTACCAGTTACCACTAACTTTGCATATTGTTCATACAAAAATACTAAAATCGCGATAAGTAAATATCTGTTCGTTTTAGAAGAAGTGCGGAGTTTACATGCCCTCTAAAGAGAAACAAACTTTACTATACCAACTAGTATTAGATATAAATGCAAAAGTGTGTTTTATTTGTTGACACGTCAAAATTGAGCATCGACATAATTTTTTTGCTCAGAAATAGCTGGAGTGGAAGGTCGAGAAATGACAGTTTAAAACAACTTTATAACATCATCATTCACGCTACATGTTTCTCTTGTTCCATTAGAGGTAAGTATATTATTTCTTGAAATTATATCAAATTATAAACACTTGTTTCTTTGCGTTTCAGGTAATTGAGACATGACTCACCGTGTAAACGTCTGTTAACAACTGGTGCAAAAGGTTAGCGTTTATTTGTAAGTGCAAAAATGTACCTTGTTGGCATAATAACAATAGGATTTCTTAGCCTAGTGTTAAGTGGCCTCAACAACGACTTTCTAATTTCAAACTCAAAGAATACTTTAAAATTTTAAATCTACGTGATCAATATTTGGCCGAAAAATTATACATTCTAGATTTCGGAGTAATACGAACAAACCATCGCGGCTATTATACCTTCCGGCGTGGTCAGAGACACCAGTAACAGTGTCCACTTTTTGCCATTTTTCCACGTCGGTATCTGTTGATTTTTACGTGCCCTCCGAAGAAATACAAACTGTTCTGAAAACTCTACAAACACTGAAATCTGAAAGTCCAGCCGTCTGAGCTTTCTATTAAATCCGGTGAAAGAATTTCGAAAGCAATTTCTAGCACAGCTTTTGTTGCTTTGTACTGCTTATTTCTGAAAATGGTTAGGAATTTTTACCTTGGCACAGTTTTCTTCTTTTGTTGAATGAAATTTCTTAAATTTGCTGTTACATTTATAGGAAGCTTGGAGTTTAATAATATTTTTCAGTTTGTTCAGTTACGCCTATATTTAACAGTTTTTAAATTTACACGCAAGATCCCTAAATATTTCCGGGATGAAAGTAGCATAGATCAGCCATTGATTGTTTGATCAAAAAGTATAGAAACATTTCTTAAGACTTAAGACACAAAGTCCTTTTTCAAGTAGCTACTAACTCCAGTTTGGGTATCAGTATAAAAATACACTTTATAATTATTGCCTTTTTAAAAAAAGTGTACCGACTTCTTATGCACTGAAAAGTGTGCGTTCCGAAAGGAATTTATTTAAAAAAACTGGTGAGCCTATAAAATTTGAAGAGTTCTCGATTTTTCCATGTTCCCATCATCAGATCCTGACCTGATGACCATGGGACCACCTGGGAAGTATACCCTTTCAAACAAACAAAAAATCCATATCGGTCCAAGTGCCTTCAAGTAATCAGGGAAAATACATAAAAAACATAAAAGATACCGACGAATTGAGAACCTCCTCCTTCTTTTGAAGTTCGGTTAAAAAGACCGTTTCTTTCTTTTTTTTTTCTTCACGGGTTGCCTTGCAGCTTCCAAAACTGTCACTAAGTCACCGTGACTGGGTACTGATGGTATTTGTGAGGCTATACCTAAACCCTGGCTACGGAACCCAAAAAAGGAATCGAGATCTGTGAAAAAGCACTTCTAAAAATAACAGATATTATGTCTGTTAAAGAAGTGACACAAGTGCAGCAACATAATTGCCATCTGCAAATTAAACAAATATGGACAACATGCAAAAAGTGGACACTGTTACTGTTGTCTCTAGCCACACCGTGAAGACAAGTGCTTCGGTGAGCTGGCCATTCGTATCATCGGCTAAATGACAAACACTTTCGCTGCCGGTAACAATGTTCACATAACACCTTTCAGTTTTCACGCACCTGTGATATTCCATCCATTAAATACGAGTTAATATCGGCGCATTACGACACTGGGGCATAACTCATATCAGTTTTGATCAAAATTAGTGCTCGGACCGTTGTTTTGCGTTGTGTTTGGACAGTCTGATGTAGAGGCGCGGATGCCTCTGAAATGTTTACGGTTTTTACTTGCGACTAGTGATGTGTGTGGAGAAACGGTCAATTATCGATATGTTTTTCTGTTACTACCTCTACAATACATCAGTCACCGTAATAGTATATTTAAGAAGCCCGATTGACAGCTTTCAAAATAATAAAATAGGCGAAAGAATGTAACTGAAAAATAGTAACTTAAATTGTAAATTGTAAACAAAATTTAAATTAACTATGTTAGTTTTTTTTCTTAAAATTGTACGTTCATTGTAAATTTTAAAAAGACTTGTCAAAGTTATAATAAACATTTGTTAGTACCTACAATAAGTGGCAGAATGCATACATTTTCACTTGATTTTGTTTGGCCTCTCCCAGTGTCAAACAAAATTTTCACATATTTGTTTTACATCGATGGTTCACAACTGTTATAATTTTCAGAAATAAATAATTTAGACAATCAATCAATTAAAGTAAAAAATCTGAAAATGTTCATTAAAACTAATTTTAATATAGAACTTCCTTTTAATAATTATACTATACGCACAAATTATCTTCCTATATTTTTGAATTTTTAAATAATAGATCGATATTTGTCAGCACATCACTAGCCCTGCTACGTTTATAATAACCGTGATTGTTTTTATGTACGCACGTTGTTGGAAATATTTAAAATGCCTCGATACTGTAAACTGTAGCATGAGTGAATCAAGAATATTTTTCTCATAATTTACAAGAAATTAACCTGGTTTTCCATTTAGACAGGTAGAAATATTTTTAGGGTTCCGTACATCGAAAGAAAAGTACGTATAACCGTCTAGATCTGTCGTATCTGTCTCGTTTTTTCAGGAATGAAAATCTATACTTAAAAATAAATTATATTGTGAAAAACTAGTCTAGTTAAATATGGTATAATTATGCTATCTTAAGAGGCCGTCTTCTCGAGCGAGAGAATCGCGGCAATAGTCTCGTCTGTGCCATTAAATTCGATAAAACTCTATGGGCCTATCTCCACAGGGCGATACTATCGCCTATACAGTTTGTATGGCACGGCGAGACTATCGCCGTGATTCTCACGCTCGTGAAGACGTCCCCTTAGACAAATTTATTCAAGTGCAGTTATAATGTCTACCCTGAAATATAGAATAAAATGCATTTTTTATTTTATAAGCTATAGCTTTAATATTTATATAATATATTTAAATAATATAATAATAATAAAAATATAAAATATATTTCAGGGGAAATTCTGAAGGCGTACGGAAATCATATATATTCTACTGCGTATATGTGTGGTTACGCGAACGCCCATTGCACTTGCTACTTATATGATCCTTATAAGGTTCTGTGAGTATTATAATTGTGAAAGGGCGTTTTCAAGTCAAATCGGAGCAACAAATCGTATGTGACTTTTGCAGGCTATTTTTGTCCCTGGAAAGTTATTATTAGAATCTTGGAAATCTTGGAAAATCACATACACACACTTTTCTATATTTATTTGTGTAGATTACACAGGTCAGGTATATCGCAATGTCCAGGGCAAATATTTAGCAACGCGGAAATGTGACGAAACTGAGCGCTTCTCTCGTAACTTGCTAGTGAATGCCGTAGCCGAATTCCTGGCGTTCTTGGTCGCGAACTAATAAATAGCGCCGCCCGCCTCGAAACTATCATGTGACGTATTGAGAATGCTGTGAGCTCAAACTGGGATTTGGGTAGCTACCAAAGAAAGGGACAAATGGGTGGGCGTGGGTCTAACTGACGCCTTTTTCACTTGATATTTTGCAAAGTTTTAGGTCAAATATAATCATCTGGGGGGCTCAGGGGCCGTTATTGTCGCGAATTTTACATTCGATTCAAAAGTCGTTCAGTTACATAGACAAAACATTGCACTAAATAATAAAGTAGCTCTAACTTAGTCCTCCTCCACAGTTTGTGGCTTGAGACGTCTGAACAGTGGACCAAATTACGGACGGAAGGACGATCATGAGGTTTGGCACCTACCAAAATGGGGGAGGAGGGGGGAGGGGGGGGGGGGGTTTAGTATCCTATCAAGTTCAAGCTTACTCCGTATGAAATTTAAGCGTATAAGCGTGCATTTATAATATTAGTATAAATATTGTTAGGGACAAGTGAAAACTGTAAGTAAACATGAAATTTTCCCTTTGAAATTCGAACCCGGAAAATTGAAAGTTATTTTGATTTCTGGAATGATCAATGATGGCGGATGTGTCGCTTTGGTCCATTATACGGACGGACGAGGTTTGGTTACGGAACCCTATAAATGTATGCATACTACGAATTATTTGTTAGGAATATATTTAGGGGACCCTCTCGACTAACTATTCATTCAGGTCTAGTGCCACTCTTGACTGAAATTTAAATAACCTGTGAAAAAAATATTCGAATTTGCCCGACCTTCTTTGCATTTTTTCAGCATCAATATTTGAAAGTAAACTCTTCCGTGTTCAAAGTTTTGGCATATACAATTATACAAAGCGGCTGCCCATACCTACTCCGCTCTTCCATGACCTTGCGCTCTGTGACCTTGACTTCTTCAAACGTGACGCGACGCGAAATCTCTACAAATTGTATTTAGTTCCACATTCAGTTCTGGTTAAAAACATTGAATTGCGAAAAAAAATTGATTTTCTTATATATATTTTTGCTAGCTTTTCGCTCAGGCTTTGTCCGTAGAATTTTGATATATCACTGCTCGCCCGATCCCATTAGCATATATAGACATATTTCTTTGTATATATAACTGTGTCTCCAGTCCTAGGGTTACCCAGCTAAAGATAAGTTTCCCCATTTAGACAATGATGATTGTTATTAGTTCTTAGCAGACAGACAAACGTACACAAAGTGAACTTTCTCGTATAAGTTCAATTTCAATATCAGCTTGAGGAAAAAGAATTAATTAAGGAAAGACAGAAATTGCCGGCCAGAAATGCGCAGCCATAAATGCCCGACCCAGGCATAAGTACGTGGAAGCCAGTACACGATAACCTTCCCGGACATTCTCGGATCGATCATTCCATGGCCTTGTGCCGAAAACATGTCGCGAATCCATAAGATTTCCTCTTACCAAAAATCGCTTAAGAACTTTCACTTAAAAAATTTGGTACTTGCACTTCAATACTCACTCAAGCCAAGAAAGCTGAGCACCAATCTGTGGTTCCTACTGTTCCTAGTATCGCACAACACCGTCGTTCAATCCGCATTATTCGTTCCGTGGATGATGATCATGTCCCCCCGCCGGGTCACGCCGGTGTGTTAAATAAAGACGAGCGCGCGGTGCTCGTGCGACTATTTTGAGATTTTCTATATGAGCGAGTCCACGCGGCCGCTCTAGCTATTTACATATTTACTACGGGATGGGATATATTGTTTGGTTATGTGTATATATTTCAAGTGACCCGCCCCCGGCTTCGCCCGTGGATATTTACGAACAAAATAAAATTTAGCCTATAGCACTCGAAGATAATGTAGCTTCCTATTAGTGAAAGAATTTTCAGAATCGGATCTGTGGTTCCGGAGCTTACTTACATACACACAAACTGAAAAAAATCGCACGGGTCAAAAGATGATGATGTGACTAAAATTAGGAAAAGTAGTTTACACCGGTTTGGACGCGTTGAAAGAATGAAGGATGAAAAATTAACTAAAAAGGTTTATATGGCTGAAGTTAAAAGAAATGCTGGCAGAGGACCACCTAGGTGTACTTAAAAAATGTATTGATAGATGGAAATATTTTAGAGTACACACAATCGCCGAGCAATGCATGAAAGATATGATCAATATAAAGGAAGCGAAAGTGTTATGTCAGGATCGTAACAAATGGTATTCGATTGTCTCTGCCTATACCCATCTTGGAATAAAAGGCGTGATGATAGATAGATAGAGTGGTCTGCATCACTCTCCGGTCTACCAGCTATCTCTGTGCAAAAAAATCACGTCGATATGATGCTCCGTTTTGGCATGCAAGACGGAAAAACAAACAAACAAACACTTTAGTGACAGTTGACAGTTTTAACTTGTGAAAGCAGTTAGGGGCCTCCATGGATCCACCCTTGTGATTACCCCTCAAGGAATAAAATGCATGAAGATTTATCCTTATCCTAATCCTAACTAATGTTATAAATGCGAAAAAGTGTGTTTGTTTGTCCTTTTTTCACGTCAAACAAAACAGAGCAACGGATCGACGTGATTTTTTTGCACAGAGATAGTTTGAGGGCCGGGGAGATAGGCTAATTTTTATCCCGGGATAAATTCCTATGTCACCTTTAAAAAAGTCTACTAGCGAAGCCGGGGTCTAATGTTAGTAAAATTATATAATAGATAGATGTCGAGCTGATATAAACTTGGTGTAATAAGCGAGGAGCAAAACAAGTAGGGACACAAAATTATTAACTGAAGGACGTTTTTTACAGCCACCCTTGGGGTTTACAGGCGTGTAAGATCCGTTATAAATCGTCATTACACCTGATATTGATCTTGTTCAGCGTTTTACGTACGTGTAAAACTTACTAGCCTTTAGCCATCTGCTTTGTCCGTGAACATTTTTGAAATGTAAATAAAACCGCATCTGAAGCAATTTTTAAGAGTGTAGTGTACCGCGTCCATGTCCATACAAACGGAGAAAACGTTTTACTACCCCTAAATATTATTTAATTTTAACGATTTTGTAATATGTTACTGACATAATGAAAAACTACGTACGTATTTTTTCCTTTTTTCAAAATTCGTAATAGGTCAAAAGTTATAAGCCCCTCAAATCTCGTTTTTTTTGGTTCATAACTTGCTGGCAATAAACCGTCTGTATTTGAGAAACAAAGCAAAATTTCAAAAAAAGCAAAACGTACGTACGTAGATTATAATCTGCTAAAACATATGACACCAAAATTATAAGGTTTCGTTATAGTTTAGTAGGTGTAAATCATTTTCGCCCAAAACGCAATTTTCAACGAAAAACATACCTACGAACACTCACGAGCTGCAGTGCTCTCTGTCGCACTGATGCCCGGGGGAAGAGCGCGCTTGAGACAGAATATGATTTTCTAAATACCTATTTCGCTGCGTACGCTGAGCTACACGATCCTCTTAATATGAGTGAATTTAACATTTCTATCTCACTTCGTTTAGAAACTAAAACTAATAGATTTGTAATTGACAGACGGACGTGGTTGGTTTCTTTTTAGTACGGAACCCTAAAACCCCTAGTACTCGTTATACTTGTTGGGTATAGCCTCACAAATACCATCGGCTAAAAGAGTAAGACTTTGTCATCAGCTGGGTACTCTGCGAGATAACACGGTTTCGAGACGTAAGGCAGTTTCAAGTAAATTCGAACAAAACAATATATTTCTTTTATTCATAATTATGTACATACTTTTATACCCCTTTTACCCCCTTAGGGGTTGAATTTCAAATTACCTTTATTGGTGGGTGTTTAGCTGACTGACATTTTCTCACATTTTGCGCAATGGTTCAATTTCCTTTCCAAATCTCAGGAAAGCACCGCCTTCATAATTGACGAGAGATAGATAGGTAATGTGTGTTGTTAATGATGTTTGCGTTTATATGAAGACACAATGTTATCTCAAATAAGTACATCCAGACGCAAGGTCGCCATTATCTCGGCACACATAATTTACTAATTGTGACATTGTTGGCTTATAGTAGTAAATTACATTTTTCTTGTGCGATGATGCCATGTCTAAATTCTTAAAATAACTTCGCTGCGCCTGAGTGCATAGTGATTGATGGAGATGATAATGTCTGTGTACCTATGTAAAATAGGTTAGGGTTTTTGATCTTCCCCTGCGTGGAATGTATGTATGTACATCGATAACTCCGCCAATTGTGAACCGATTTTCATGGTTTCTTTTTTAATCGACAGATAATTCTTCCGGATTGGTCCCATTTTTCTCTCATAAAAATTGGTTCATTAGTTTTTCAGAAATTTTGAAAAAACTGACTTTAAAAGTACATTTTTCTTGATATCTCGATAAAATAAGTACCGATTTTGACAACTTGTTTTTTTTAAGACATTATAATTTCTCGACATTATCTCACAGACATATGACGAAAATCGGTTCAGTAGTTTTTCAGAAATTTAGTAATTAATTTCTGTTTACGGCTGAAAATTATGTATCAGAAAAAGCCTTAGCAACGGTTGCTATTGACACGAAGTTGTCAATTTTCGTGACGATAGTCTAGCGGTTAAATGTAATGGGGAGTCATAGGATGCACAAGCACATGGTTCAAATCACATCCACAGCGTTTTTTTTTTTAATTTTTCATCAATATTTTTTTATTTGCGTTATTATTTGTCTCTCAATGCAGCAAAATCACTTAAAAGGGTAAAATAAACCTTTTAAAAAAAAAGTGCACCGACTTCAAAAATTTGCACTGAAAAGTAAGAAATAATAAAAATTTCGTCGTAGAATTTGAAGACGGTTGGTGCCAAATTAGAAACAACTTAGTTCCCAAATTCACTAATCTAGACAATTCATTAGGAACCTACGATCATCAGTACATACAAACATAGCTAATATTGAACAGATCTTTATCTTCTTAGATATTTACTTAGTTTTGTATCCTAATTTGGCACCAACCGTCTTCAAATTCTACGACGAAATTTTTATTATTTCTTACTTTTCAGTGCAAATTTTTGAAGTCGGTGCACTTTTTTTTTAAAAGGTTTTGAATAAATAAATTTTAATTTGAAATTTAAATTTGTGTTGTAGAGTTGTAATTGCTAACCGTTTTGCTAATTTTCTCATTCACACTTTCATACGCCCTTATAGCCCCCTCAGGGGTTGAATTATAAGAATATCTGAAATAATTTATTATTTGTCTTGTATTTTAATGTAAAATAATTACTAACCGCCTTACTAATAAACCAAGTTATACAATGTTTTATCGCCCACTAACAAATCTGTCATTATTATATTATGATACTAGACTTTTCGCCCCCGGCTCCGCCCGTGGATATATTCGAACAATATAAAATATAGCCTATGTCACTCAGGGATATCTTAGCTTTTTATGAGTGAAATAATTTTTAGAATCGGTTCAGTAGTTTTTAAGTTTATTCATTACAAACAAAAATACAAAAATTAAATTGTACCTCTATATTAGTATAGATTTATTTTCTCATATAAACTTGTGAAACCCTATTGACACACATCCGACTCACGTCTATAGAGTTTAGTTCAGACATTCAGACAGACAAGTTATCTTTTCACTACATTGTTGTAAATGGTAAATAGGACACGGGAGGCTTATTGAATAGCGCGTTATAGTTGATGACACGTTCTGTATTCGCATTCAATCGTTGAATGCAATGGCGGTCTATAGGGGTTTAAAAACACTAGCAGTTGCCAGTGATTTTGTACGTTGAGATTTTTTTTTAATAATACAGAGAGTAAAACTCAACTCATCTTCACGGCTTTTATACATTGCAGTGTGGCCAGAGACACCTGTACATGATTCCACTTCTTGCAGTGGTTTCTAAAACAGAACAGGTGGTAAGCCTACACAATTTAGACGACGGCTTCACGAGCACTTCGAACCAAAAAGAAAATTGTTGGTTGCCATTTTTAACACGAGTGAGATTTGGATTTGAAATTCGACCATACTCTGCTTTTCACACCAACACTCCAACAAAACTGGTTGCACAACGACTGTGCTCGTCTATTTCGATTTGTGTAGAAAAATGCTCCCGGGCGCCATTTCGGTGAACGAATAAAGTTCCAGACTTAGATACGGAACCCTGCCACATTCCACCTCGTCACCTAATAGACACCTAGATACCAATCTAGTCGCTCCCACGTACGTCGTACAATCAAGCTGTTAATTACACGCAGTGGCATCATCATTCGCGTTTGATTCAATTAACGGGTCTCACTGTACGTGATATCCTCTTTGCAATGATATAGATATGATCACGCCTGCATTCCATTAGGATATGCTGAATTACCAGAATCAATATGTATATATAAAGAAGAACCGTAGCATAATTCGGTAGGTAAAGTAAAAGTTAAAGTATGCTGAATCCAAAACCGTTTCGAGATATTGGTTTAATAATCCGTATTTTTCAATTCATAACTCTTAAAATCGTGAGATTGTCTTTATTTTTTCAAAAACAAATAATTTACTTAACCTACATTTCACCTATGAATGACGTCATTATATCGGCTAAATAAAAGCAAAATATTTACTTGTCAACCAATGTTACCCTGTTACTAGATATACTACTATTTCAGTAGTTTTTATAACTAATCTAGTTTATTATTTAGGAAGAATGTTTAAGCATTTTTTATGGTAGGATATTCTTTGACCTTTGTATATATTTTGTATCACAACAACTATGCAGACTACGATATAAAAGCCGTAAAGATGTGTTCCTTTGTTGTTGTTTTAATATGTTTTATGTAAAAGTGGTAGGTTTTGGTAGATTTTGTAGGATTTAGAGACGGCAACACTATTGTTTGTTAAATGTCAAAATCAAAGAACACAGATGTTCTTTTTTCTGTACCAACATATCAAAGGTATTGAAGTATTCAGCCGACAAAATGACGTCATCAGTGCTAAAACTTTGATAATTTATTATAAAAAAACTACTGTATAGAAATCAAAAATATTCAAATTAGTTTCTTAAAATAGCTTAATCTTTAAAATAAAAATATAAAAATCGTACCTTAGCTTTTACTTTACATACCGAATTATATCATACTGGCGACGGGTACAATATGGCTACACAAATACGCTTATACATATTAGAGATACTCTTTTAGGCGATGGTAATTGTGAGGCTATACCTAAATGGAAAAGCTTCTATTCTAACACTCGTATTTATAAACGAGTAAACACCTTTACTTAAGTAAAAGTAATTACTTAAGTAACAGATTTCATTTTATAGTTAAGAAAACAAGTAAAGTAAGAAACGTCAAAAGTTAGATTACTTGGCCAAGCATTAGTCACCAATTTCTTTACTTGTATGGAGACTTTGCTGTTGTCTCAAGTTATTAAGTAGTTTTGAGGTTACTATATTAGGCATTTAATTATGGATGATTTAGATAATTTATTTCATAACTTGGATAACATTACTAGTGATCCACTGCAACAAATTGAAGCCAGTATTTATGTTCCCGAAGTGAGAATATTCCGAAAAAAAGTTTAAAATGAGATTTCGTATTCCTAAAAGTGTAGTTATAAATTACATATTGCCACTAATTACGGATAATCTACGTTCTGATACTCAACGAGGCCTTCCTATCAGTCCAGCCAGAGAATCAACTTTTGACTGCTTTACGCTTTTATGCCCAATGTTTATGCCACTGGAAGTTTTCAAATGGTGTGTGGAGATCTTATGCACATATCACCGCATATCACAGTCAACAGTATGCCATATAGGTAGTTAAAAAACCTTTTAAAAAAAAGTGCACCGACTTCAAAAATTTGCACTGAAAAGTAAGAAATAATAAATATTTCGTCGTAGAATTTGAAGACGGTTGGTGCCAAATTAGGATACAAAACTAAGTAAATATCTAAGAAGATCTGTTCAATATTATCTATGTTTGTATGTACCTACTGATGATCGTAGGTTCCTAATGAATTGTCTAGATTAGTGAATTTGGGAACTAAGTTGTTTCTAATTTGGCACCAACCGTCTTCAAATTCTACGACGAAATATTTATTATTTCTTACTTTTCAGTGCAAATTTTTGAAGTCGGTGCACTTTTTTTTAAAAGGTTTATTTTACCCTTTTAAGTGGTTTTGCTGCCTTGAGAGACAAATAATAACGCAACTAAAAAAATATTGATGGAAAATTAAAAAAAAATACCGCTGTGGATGTGATTTGAACCATGTGATTGTGCATCCTATGCACCCCATTATATTTAACCGCTACACCATCGTCACGAAAATTGACAACTTCGTGTCAATAGCAACCGTTGCTAAGGCTTTTTCTGATACATAATTTTCAGCCGTAAACAGAAATTAATTATTGAATTTCTGAAAAACTACTGAACCGTTTGTCGTCATATGTCTGTGAGATAATGTCGAGAAATTATGATGTCTTAAATAAAATAAGTCGTCAAAATCGGTACATATTTTATCGAGATATCAAGAAAAATGTACTTATAAAGTCAGTTTTTTCAAAATTTCTGAAAAACTAATGAACCAATTTTTATGAGATAAAAATGGGACCAATCCGGAAGAGTTATCTGTCGATTAAAAAAGAAACCATCAAAATCGGTTCACAATTCGCGGAGTTATCGACGTACATACATACATAAAAATACGGTCCGAATTGAGAACCTTCTCCTTCTTTTTTTGGAAGTCGGTTAAAAAGTTAGCCGGGCATTAGCACTTTATATATGCAGGAATTCAGTAATCGTATCGTAGTTTTGGATTATATTTAAAAACCTTTAAAAACATATCCTTTTCCAAAGATAAAAAAATGTTTCTTTCGTTACTCATTAAAAATATCAAAATCTCGTCGAGTACCTGTTGTTGATACAAATGCTAAGAAACAAAATTAAAAATTTGGTTGCCCAAACTTGCTTATGAAAGTAAGACGGACAATTTAATTTTAGTAGCATTATAATCAGATTACATAACGTTCCGTTTCCCACAAATGTTACCAAATATGTATTTCAAAATATACAAATAAATCACAATTTTGCAGGAATAAATTTTGTAATGTTTATCATTATACTGTACATATAAGTTAATTAGATAATATTACAGTAATTTTATATTTTTCATTAAAATTGGTTTATTTATCTTACCATTATTTTATTACTTTCTTTGAAGAATGAAACGTTACGTTTTTTTTAATGGTGTTAAATTTTAATGAAAGTAATAAGTAATACTTGTTGCTTTGCTTAGATAAAAAAAGAGTATTACTTGATTATAGAATATATTTTTCTAAGTAATGATTCTAAGAACAAGCAAATACTTAGTGAAGCAATTGCTAAGTAATAAGTAAGTGTAAGTGTGGTTTGTCAAACTATAGAAATGGTTACATACAACAATCCAAAGACTGTGAGTAAAAGGAATACTCCCCAACGCACATCGTTGGAAAGTTGCATATTATATGCCAATCTATTAAATATTTTCAATGGCGCGATGCAGGTTTTCAATGAGATAGTAACGGTGCGACATCTATCGACGCGATGTGCCGCCACAGAACTATGTACATTTTTTAATTATAAAAACCCATTGGTACCTACAGAATTTACATGAATGCAAATTTTCGGACTTCTGACTCGCAGGTTTACGGTGTTTACCGCAACGTCCACATTTACCTATAAGTAGGTCGCTCCCTTTTCACATCTAAATCTTAATTATAAAACCTGACAATCAACGCACGCACAGCTTAAACCACTGAAGATACAAATATGAAAATTGGAAGGTATTCCTTAGTTAGGGGTGTGCCTAGAAGGATTTTTTGAAAATCAACACCTAAGAGGGTGAAATGGGGTTGTAAATATTTGTATACGATATTAAAAATACATGGGTCCTATATCCATGATTTTTCTGGGATAAACTATTCCTAATTTCTCTGTAAATAATCCACCTGTGTCACTGTAATTTTGCATATATAGTTACATATTGAATATATATCTAAGTGAAATCTGTTATTTTTTCAATGGGTTTTATTGAATAGGAAATATGGGTGGTTAAATTTTGCCCCCGTTTTCTCTTTCATATTCTTTATATTCTAAAAAATATTTTATGATTTTTTAATTAGTCAAAAATAATAAAATTAAAATTATTATTATTTTAAATTTTCAATAAGCTACAAAAACACGCAAGACGTTTAATTGAAGGGTAATGGTATAACAGCGCCTTAAAAAAAATTGAGAGATTTGTGATATATTATGAAAGAGAAAACAGGGGCAAAATAATCCTTTATTTTACCACCCATATTTCCTATTACATAAAACCAATTGAAAAAATTACGACTTATTCACTTAGCATAAGTCTTAGATATATTGAATAAGTATCTATTATGCTAAATTACAGTGACACAGGTGGAGTATTTACAGAGAAATTGGGAATAGTAATATCTCCATACAAATTATGGATATAGGGCTCTTAAGGAGGGCAACTACGGGGGTTAAAAAATAAAATGCGTATTTACATAAATTACGTCACTATTCCTTATACGACGCGGGCAACTGCTAGCTATTAATATTAATATAACAGCATAATATCCACTTTGCCTTTCACCCTGAATTTCATGTGAAGTGAAATGAATCATATAGTTGCGGCCTTCGTGGTTTCGTTGCATAACACATTAGCATACATTAGCATTGCGTCTAGACCGTGTTTTTGTGGATAGGTTGTTCTTTAAGATTCTATCATTATCATTAAGGTATGTTTGAGGGTCAAAAGTGCAAATTAAAGGGCCTTGTTGACCTCTGTCTTATGACCGATAAGACCGGTTTACATTGGTAGAGTTAGTACTAAGTACTATGCTATTATTATTAATCGATATATTATAGCGAATAATGAAACGCTCAGCCGTGCGACCATGACCGCGTAGAGAAAAATCTATCTACAAGTTCCGTCAGTTTATCTATCCCGGTCATGCTCGCACGGCATAGGGACTACCACGAATCGTCATCGTATCGAGCAGTAGTTCTATAATCGACGAAGAGTTCACGTAAAAGTAAGAGTTAGGAGATTATAGAAATTTCGTGAACAAACATTCAGGTGATTGTAACATTTTTCATGTATTTTAGTGGACGAAGGCCATTTTTGTTTTTTTTTCTCAACATAGAACATGAAATTGAAATGTTGACAACTTCTGTCATCGTTACAATACATTTCTATTATTTTCTATACATACGAGTATAAGTGTGAACCTGCCAAATTGAATAGTTCCCAAGCTCTGACTTGCATTAAATTGTGTAATTATTTAGCCGTATATCCATTATTGGTAGGTGGCGTCGGTGGTTAAGACGTCTGGTACTAACTAGACGGATCACGGTTCGATCCCGGCCATGTACTATTGGATTTTTATAATTAAAAACTTATATACATAATCCGACAAAGCACACTAAAATCTAAACGAGCTTACCACCCGTGGGTATATTCGAACAATATAAAATATAGCCTATGTCACTCAGGGATATCGTAGCTATCTATCTATTAGTGAAATAATTTTTAGAATCGGTTCAGTACTTTTTGAGTTTATTCATTACAAAAAAACATACAAAAAATCTTTACTTCATAATATTATTAGTATAGATTAATTTATCTTTTCCACTTAGGTGTTATATTAGGAAGTAATGTTTTATTTTGCTTTCTAAAAATAAACAACAATTTGAATTACTTGTTATTACATAATGTATTGCGAGGTTTTATATATTTTTTAATATCGTTGATGGGTTTTGTGGCGTGTGGCGACAAAATTACACTTGACAAAGAATATAATCAATAATGATAAAAATGTATTGAAGGTTTTTGTAATACCTTTCGTTTAACTTTCATCTTTCAGGGATATGAAATAACCTGCGTACTTAGTGCAATGCTGATTTAGAGAATTTGATTTGACATTTCAAATAAATAAATAACCACTAGTCTACCGACTATATTATACTAACTATATCAATCTGCCACTGACTAAGTTATTTTCTTGTTATTTTTATCTAATCTGTGACCATGTTGTTGTTTGCGTGAACATGACGTCATCATCGCACCCAGAACGTTCTCGCGGGAATTGTAAAAATTAAATTAAATACGTGATTTTTTAAAGTGAAATTACAAATGTTCTAATTATTTTAGTAGGTACTAGCTTTCCGCCCCGGCTTCGCCCGTGAAGCCCATTTAACTTTAAAATCCTATAGAAAAAAGCACTTGCAGTTTTTCCCGAATTTTCCAATTTTTCTTTCCGTGATTCGGACTATTACGAATATTAAAGAAAATATGGTACCTGAAAGCTACAACAAAAATCAAGTTTACCAAATTCGTACAGCCCTTACAACACGAATAACATACAAACCATGGACGTATAAAGTAGATACAAACTTCAATTTTATATCTCTGGCGGATCAGACAGCATACGCCCTGAAAACTCGCTGGGGTTAACTTTTGCCCCGACTTGATTCACTTATACTGTTAATGCTAATCTCCTAAACTTCCCGGAGAATCAATCTATTTAATAATCAAAACCGCAACAAAATCCGTCCAGTAGTTTTTGCGTGAAAAGGTCACAGACAGACAGACGCGGCGGGGCACTTTGTCTTATAATATGTAGTGATACGAAATTCAGCAACCCCCACCCTATTGCCTAAGTTAAATCCACATTCGTACAGCCTTCACGACCCGATTAATACAATGTGCCTATATGTAATGAAGCGACTGACAAACAACATCAAGGTTACAATGTAAACTTTCATAATGTAACATTCATGTAATAGAAAATTGCCCTGCGATTGGCAAAAATAGGAAACCGCCGGGGTCCGTTCACGCTATTTCATACTGCCGTCTTTGTAACTAAAAGTGTACTCTATATCCAAGCTATTAGAGTCTAAAATAGTATACAGAAGTCCTCGTTAAGTACGGGTATACGATTGAACGTCATTTCCGCGTGAGTCACTATGCGTAATGGAAACCACTGTGCTAGTATTTTTTTTAAGTGTAGAATTCATTTTTGAGGGAGCTCCGAAACATTTACCTTCACGCCTGTTTTCCAAAGGGGTAGGCAGAGAGTATGGAGCGCCATTTCTCTCGATCTTTGCATAGTTCGTTTGCTTCATCCACATCCATATGTACATCGTTTTATATATGCACGTCTATTTTTAGTATTTGACCTTTTTTAAGGACATCAGATGTTTGATCAATGAAAGTTCGTCTTTTGTTGTTGCGCTTTTCTTGTTAGCTCCGAAACGGCTGAATTAATTGACAATTATATTCGGGTTTTATATTTTTACTAGCGACCCCGCCACTGGCTTCGCACGTGTACAATATGAATTTACAACTTATCTAGATATATATACTACCGCGGACTTTTTTGTAGATAATTTTGTTATATCTGGAGCTAACTTTTCCCCGACTTGATTCACTAATACTGACTGATAATGCTCAGCTCCGAAACATGATAGTCCATGTTTAATACTCGTAAACATTTCTCGTGAATCAACTTATCTAATAGTGAAAACCGCAACAAAATAGTTTTTGCGTGAAATGATCACAGACTGCAGTCAGTCAGGCAGACAAACGCGGCGGGGGCCTTTTTTTTATGAAATCTGGCAAAGTCGGGACTTAATTCTAGTATCACCAATCCAATTGACGACCTTCGTGAAGCCCTCGAATTCCACTACACAGTAGTTTGGGATGTTGATTAGGTAGTTCGAGAAGCCCCTTTTGATCCGAAAGCTTATCAGCTAAAAAAATACAACTGACAACTAGTCGCGTGACGGCAATTCGGTCGCTATAGCAACCGATCGCAAATTGCAATCTGCCGAATTGTACGTAGACAAAATCTCAGGTAGAAAGAGAAAGATATACCAAATTTCCCATAGTGACAAAGCAGGATAAAAAGTTGCGTCGTTGAAACCGGTCCTTTTTTTTCTTTCTTGCCTTACGCTTACAGCTCCCGAAACCCTGTTACGTTCCAAAGTACCTAGCGGAAGACGAAGTCTCCCTCGTTTAGCCGATGGTATTTGTGAGGTTATATCTACCTAACGAGTGGCTAGTTCTTTTTTTTTTATTCTTCACGGGTTACCTTACAGCTCCCGGGAACTGTTGCCGGCCCCATGGCTAGTTCTGTTGAGATATATTTAGATGGAAAAGCCTCTGAGTGTGGTTTGTCGGTTTGTTTATGTAAGTACATAAGTTTTTAATTAAAAAAGCCATTGGAACATGGCCGGGATCCGGGATCGAACCCGTGGTCTGCCTAGTTAATACCAGACGTCTTAACCACTCACGCACCGGTTCTTTTTGTCTTGCCTTATCTCTATGGGACATTGTCTCTTTCTAACTTAGATTTTGTCTATTACTCTCTACAAGGTCATGCTCGAACGGCAGTTGCTCACAAGTATAATAATATGTCATTTCTTATTTGTTGATTAGTTGCGTTTTGACAGGAAGTATAATGCAATCAGTCGCAGTTGCTAGTTCCGTGATAAGACTGCCGACCCTATACCCAATTGTCATCATTATGACATTTGCTTTCAATCCAATATAAAAATTTGATAGTCTCATTCGTATACGTGCGGAGATTTTGCCGGCGAGTGACATGACTTTTTATCCCGGGAAATTCTTATTTGATTGTTTCCTATCTATCTATCATCACGCCCTTTATCCCAAGATGGATAGGCAGAGATAATCGAATGCCATTTGTTACGATCCTGACATATCTCTTTCGCTTCTTTTATATTCATCATACATTTCATACATGCCGCGCCTGTTTCCATACAAAATTTTACCAAATTCGTAATTTAAGGTGGGTGTCTAACTTTTATGCTATTAAAAATTTTAAAGTTACCATGTCAATAACATACTACAATTTAGTTAAAATTAGATAATATTTAGGGGTAGTAATGCATTCTCTCCGTTTGTATGAAAACGGAAACATGCTTTAGAACCAGGTCGTTTGCTTTTCTAACACTCTGTTGTCGTGCTTCGATGGGCACGAAATTTACGTGTCTGTTAAAGATGTGACACATCTTACCTCTGGTTCTGTTTAATATGAGCAACTGGCGTCAAGTGGGCACTGTTACTAGTGTCTCACATGGCATACCTTGTAACAACTTATTCGACAGTTATCTAGACATTGTGATCCTGAACAATTGTGTCAGACTCGGCCAAGATACATTTTCATTTTACGAGCAGCCCCCTATTAAGCTGTGCACTACGTACTATAGACAAATTAAATGGCATTCCCGCTTTTTTAATGGCGCAATTACTAAGGTGCTGTCGTTTATTTTGTTTTTTGTTGTCCCGTTGACCTTTTTTTTATTGCTGCAGACGTGGCTGTGAATTTAGAAATTTGCCTTAATGGATGTGGATATGCAGTGTTAAAAGTGTCCGAACATGTTGTATGATGAATATAAAAGAGAAGAAAGAGGCATGTCAGGATCGTAGCAAATGACAGGTGATTGCCACCGCCTACCCCTCTTGAGATAAAAGGCGTGATGATAAATAGAGATATTCTCACTCAAGGGCATCATCATAAAGACATCGTCCTAACTAATATATTGTAAACTAGATTTCCACCCCGGCTTCGCCCGTGGAGCCCATAAATATTTGTGAGGCTATACCTAACGAGTGGCCAGTTCTGTTGAGGTATATTTAGATGGAAAAGCCTCTAAGTGTGGTTTGTCGGATTATGTACTTAAGTTTTTAATTATAAAAAACACATTGGTACATAAAGTTATATTCGTATTTACTTATGGTTACGCATTTCAGTCCAATATCACTTTTCACAAAGTTACTCTAAAAAATCTAAACTTTCACATTAATTTAAAATTGAGCTATTATTCAACTGAAGTTTGTGTAAATTTAGTAAATACAGTTAATATTTAACCAACTATAGTTTTAATTATATCGTTGCACGCCACACGCGACCCCCATAAAGTGTGGGGATGTCGCCTTGACCCGTGCGGTTTCCGAAATGTCAAAAAATATTTTGTAGGGCAATCTCTCAGATTTATATTTAGGACGCTTTTTAAATAATTTAAGACTACCACTCAAAGAACTCTGGAAAGGTTAATCCCACAGATCTTTTAGTATAGAAGTTCTGTGGTTAAAACTAAGACGACCTAGCTTACTGTCCCGGTTTCGCATGTGGAACCCATATTAACTTTTATCCCCTATTATGGTCTTTAGTTCCGATATTAAAGTACTTTCAGTTTTTCCCAAATTATCCAATTTTTCTTTCCCTAAAAACCCTATTAAAAGTATTCGGACTATTTTAAAGAAAATGCCAAATTGGCTCAGCAGTTCTCAAGTGATGCGCTTACCTACAAACAGCATTTAATTTTTATTTATATGTATAGAATAGATATAGATAACAGCATTTTCACACAAGTTTCCGAGTTTAGGTACTTCTTACAGAAGACAAAAAATTTGTAAAAGATGAAAAATTCAATTTTCCCAGAATAAAAAGTAGTCTCCGGCTCTCCAACTATCTCTGTGCAATCACGTTGCCCAATCAGTTATAGCTGTTCCGCTTAGAGGTGAAAGAAAGACAAACATACAAACACATTTTGGCATTTATAATATTAGTTATATATATGCAATTAATAAATAGTGTCCTACCGAAACAGGATTTTCAGCCGAAACTGCAACTTATTTAGACATAAAAATTTTGAAGTGTATTTAAAAAAAAAGTTATTTAAGCAATTAAAAAACAATAATTGAAGTAAATATTAGTATTATATGGCGACAACACACGAGCCACGACCTCACCCGAACGACGCGCGGTAATTCACGAATATTTAGATTTTTTGCCCGAAACCGAAACCGAACCTTCGGTCGAACACTAATAAATAATCAATATTCATAGACTATTATCGACGACGTTTACATAAGTTTTAAAAAAAAAATTTTGCAACTACGTGGCTGAAATGTTTCCTTATAAGGTTACATTTTCTTTGTGTAATTATTTATATATTCCTCAATTTTTCACGGTATAAAAGGCAAAATATGCGCCAGTTGTAAAACGGTTTAAATTGTTTGTTTTTTAATCAGAATGGACTTTTTTTATGAAAATAAAATTGTTCAATAGAATTTTGAAAAAAAAACTCATTCATTTATTTTCAGAAAACCTCGATAGGTCATCATCTTGTTGAAAGAACAGTGCAGTTTTTCCAATAATTCAGATTTTTCTTTCATTATTTTTGGTTCAGTACTTTTTCAGGAATTTAGAAGAACTGTTTTTTTTTTAACTTTCATTATCAGACCGGTTACTATATTCCCCTCAAAAACATCTCCCTAGTCTTGATGTCTTTAAGTTTGGCATTAGTGATTTTGTGAAAAACAAAGTTGCTGGAAAAATCGAAGTCTATGAAACCTATTGACATTTTCCTGATTAATACTCGCAACTCGCTAAATGTGGCCACCGTTTTACGAACATTAAGGTTATGCCTCGCCCGACACGCGTGTTGCGGACTAGCACGTTACGTAAGGGTGTGGTTGCTCCCCGCTTGACGTACGGCGGCGCCCGGGCTGGCGGCTGGTCGATGGAACCGAGCGCTCCGGTGTGGGCGTGGCCCGCTACCCGGTCAATAGCACCCCCTCCCTACTCCCGCGTAACACTCACCCACCGCTTTTTGGGCTAGGGTTGACGCTCGAGTTTGGCAAGATAACTCGAGGTTCATTAAGTTTGTTATGATGTATTTTTGGGCGGCGATAATCTCTGGAAACCTATTGCAATTATGGCAAAAATATTTCACTACAGCACCTCGATTCTGAACATGCAAAAAAACATACTAACGCATACTAACTTTGGCTCTAAGTTGCTTGGTCTGCTTGCATTTAACACGGACTATATCTCTATTTCGCTAATTCAGAATTGACGTAGTAATGATTTTCTCTAGCCCGTCTATGCTCGCATAACATCTTGTCATCATCATCATCAACCTTTTTACGATTTTAGTGGTGCTCATTGTTAGGAATTGCCATAGTCACCACGCTTGTCAGGCGGGTTGGTGACCGGACGTGCCCTCCGAAGCACGAGGGGTCGATTTTAAACACATATTCTTTAAGAAATTTGGTGCATAGCATTTTGGCAGCGAGTAAGATTCGAACCCGGGACCTCCGGTTACAAATCCACCGTCCTACCAATTAGGCTTGTCAATTTTATTGTATGACAAATTATTACCCAATTATAGGTCGCGCCAAATAAGTTTACACTTGGAGAGCGTTACCAGTGTTGAGTGCAGGTATAACCGCTGCCGAAATAATTATATGTACATTACCACTACCTATTTATTAACCTAGTTACTAAACCGTCCCGTATGTGGCACCTATTATCCATCACATCCGATTAATACAAAATCACTTCGGCTCGAGTCACGTGGCGTACAAAAATCGACAACCCTAGCGGCGAGCGACAAAAGCCGCAGGCGCCTTAACGTTTCGGGGGTGGGGGGCTAAATTCCCCTTTCCCTCCGCCTCCCCTCTCCTCACCGCCAAGGACGTTTCAGTTGTTCAGCACTTTCAGGCAGTGTTATCCGTCCCGCTCTGCCGCGAGAGCACGCGTCGCGGTAAAAACCGCTGCACCGGTTTAGGCGCGCCGGCCCCTGCTATGGCGTTTGGTGGGCGCGCGGCCGACCTAGTGGTTGTTTGCGCGACGGCACAGGTAACCTTGGGGCTGAGGGGTAACCTTGAGTAGCCCGGCTTTTTTAGGACATATTGGACCTAATTTCATGTAGGAAAGAGATATGATAGGAATCTCGACTTTGGGCCTGTTTCCTAGAGTGGTAGGCTCTGCCATACAGGCTCCACGGATTTCCACTTGCTACGATCCTGACATATCTCTTTCGCTTCGTTCACTCTCATCACATTCTTCATACTTGTTTGTCTGTTTAGGCGTTGGATTGGAACCCCAAATATATCAATTAGAGAGCAGTCTTCTTTTGCTTCGAAGGGCATGCAAAGCTAGCGTCCACACTTCAGAAAATACATAATTGTTAAGAACTAACAGCTATTGTTATAAAGTAGTACCTACTAAATGTGGACATTGTTTCTAGTGTCTCTGTTAATAATTAATAATATTAGCATAATTTAAAAAACTAATTAGACACCTAGACCTACCTACTACCACATGCCATACATGATAGCGCAGGATGAATGGACGTCCAAGACATGAAAAGTTATAAACAGGTAGTATGTAAGAATCCATCCTTTCTACCTATCGATATTATGGGAAAAAGGCGTGAGGATATGTATGTGGTTTCAAATCTAGTATTCCTAATGTGTGTGTGAGATGTGTTCATAATCCCCTCAAGCTGTTTACAGTAATTTTTTTCTCGCTTAGACGGAGGTGACCTAAATAGATTCCGAGCCATTGTATTGTGTGAAAAATACATTATAACTTGTGAAGAATTATGTTCTGTAAAACCAGCGAAGTCTACCTATAAGTATTTCCTTAAAAAACAATCATCACGCCCATCCCAGCAGGGGTAATCAGACAAAATACATTTTCTCAAAATACGTAATTATTTTCGTAATAAAGGATTTTTTACACTCAAGAAATATTTTTAAAACCCTATAAGAGAAACCTGTGCCAAATGGCAAATTCATAGAACACAATTAAATTATTTTAGTGGTACTGCAAATAACTTAAGGTGAAGTATTTATTGCATATCCCACAGAAGATTATAAAGAACTGTAAGTGGTAATTGGGCGTTAGCGTTACCGAACAAATACATTTTGTGCCATATTTCAGTGCAAAAATTATTACCGTACAAAATCTTTAAGAGCAAGCTTGTTAGCGCAATGAACTCTGTAAACCACGCGACTTATTTTGTCGATATCTCTTTAAAAAGTTGGATAAGATAGCCCAAGATTCACGTAACAGAAACATGAGAAAGAACGATTTTATAAAAAATCCGACCGACATACAAAACCGACATATTATTATGCTCTTCCACTATTATACAAAAACTATTAGAAATAGCAAGTTTTAGTTAATGTTTTCATGAAGTATATGAAATTATCTATAGGATAAATACGAGAAAGATGGTACATTAGCGAGTCGCAAAATCGGTTGAAAATACGCGTGAAATTGATGACTTTCAGAGCTTCATAAAACTTAGGTGTAACTGATTACCCATATTTAAAAAAAAATCGTACTGTGTCAAATATATTTATCTTTCGTAAGCTATTTAAATTTCGAAACTAAAACATATAGTTATCCCAAGTTATATAGAAGTCGTGAGCATGTAATTTGTATGGGACAAAAGTTATGAGGCGTCTCCTTAATAGTTTTTCATAATTTTATTTTTAATTATTTTGAACAATTAACGATTACACAATACAAGTTATTATCTTAAAAACTAGTTATAAAATTATTCAGCTGCAGCTCCCGGGAACCACGTTATCATCTACTTGCCTCAGGGTACCCAGCGGATGATATTTTTGAGGTAACCTTATAAATGAACAACTTAGTTCACTCCGCAGCCGTAGTCGCGTTGTTGCATACAAAACGATCAATAGACTATTTTCAGATGCACTCACACTGGATGTATATTCGATACCTATGCATTCGTTTTAGAGTCACATTATAATATATATTACTAGCGACCCCGCCCCCGGCTTCGCACGGGTACTTATCTATTAGAGATGGTTATATGCTACCGCGGACTTTTTTGTAAGTACACCATTTTATTCTACACAATTCTTTCCTACATCATTTTGTTATATCTCTGGATCTGACTTTTTCTCCCGACTTGATTCACATATACTGTTAATGCTTAGCTCCTAAACATGATTGGTCCATGTTTAATACTCGTAAACCTTCCCGGTGAATCAACCTATTTAATAGTTAAAACCGCATCAAAATCCGTAGTTTTTGCGTGAACAGGACACAGACAGAGACGCGGTTTGTTTTATAATATGTACTAAATAAAGCCTACTACTAACTAAGCGTACTACTACACCAATCTCAGTCCGACTATGCGTACGAATAGATGTTGATGACTCATATCGTGTAAGCGTTGTATAAAAGCTACACAACATCCCTTAAAAGCGTCATTAAGTGACTTCCTGCCTTACACTGTGCAGATGTCATCATCGCTCACCCAGTTTCGCAACTTAATAAACCTAAGCTTGTAAAATGCTTTACAGTAAAATATTTATTGAGGCCATTTATGTGTATGTTACTTGACAATATGGCAGCATTAAAACTGTCACTGGCGCCTTAGGCTGGCTTTCCAGTTCCACCAGATCCACCCAGTATTAAGACTAAAGGAGGAGGCTCCCCCTGTCACCAATTTTCTGCTCTTTGACCATTAGGGCCTTAGGTTTCGTTGGTTTCGTTTTGTGTCGCAAGACAGAGCTTTAGAAAAATAGTTAATTATGTTATTTTAAATGTGAAAGGCGATCTAGGACGAACATAGTATCTATTTCCAAATCATTATTTATAATTATTATGTTTTTGTATTTTAGCATAATCTCCATATAACCTAAAAGCCTATAAAACGACAGAAAAATATAGTAGTACCAATCGGATTGCGAGGCTAGGAAAATGAAGTCGGCTCCGAATACAGAATAAATCAGAATCCGCATAAATTATTCAAACTGAGGCTAAAAATAGTACACTAAAATAGTGTAGCCGGTCGTTATATTGTATGTTTATGACTAGAAGACAGTGTAACATGGATGGACAGTTTTCAAAAACATACACACACAATCTTTACGGCTTTTATACATTTCGATGTGGCCAGAGACATCACAGTGGCAAGCCTGTTACTGCACTTACCGTACATCTCTTTCACTCAATATCCGAGCGAAACAAATAATTAGAGAAAGAAAATTTAAAACAAAATCGGTACAATATAAACCTTTTTAAAAAAAAGTGTACCGACTTCAAAAATTTGCACTGAAAAGTAAGAAATAATAAAAATTTCGCCGTAGAATTTAAAGACGGTTGGTGCCGAATTAGGATACAAAATTAAGTAAACATCTAAGGACATAAAGATCTGTTCAATATTATCTGTGTTTGTACTGATGATCTACTATCATGATACTGATGATTCCTAATGAATTATCTAGATTAGTAAATTTGGGTACTAAATTATTTCTAATTTTGCACCAACCGTCTTCAAATTTACGACGAAATTTTCATTATTTCTTACTTTTCAGTGCAAATTTTTGAAGTCGGTACACTTTTTTTTTAAAAGGTTTATTTCTCCCTTTTAAGTGATTTTGCTGCCCTGAGAAACAAATAATAACGCAACTAAAAAAATTTATGGAAAATTAAAAAAAAAATTGCTTTGGATGGGATTTGAACCATGTGCAATGTGTATCCTGCGCTGCACCCTTTAGCCGCTAGACCACCGTCGATACGAAAATTGACAACTTCGTGTCAATAGCAACCGTTGCTAAGGCTTTTCTCTGATATAATTTTCAGCAGTAAACAGAGACAAATTACTGAATTTCTGAAAAATTACTGAACCGATTTTCGTCATATGACTGTGAGATAATGTCGAGAAATTATTATATCCTTAAATGTAATCGTCGTCTGTCGTCAAAATCGGTATATAAATATTTCATCGAGATATTACGAAAAATTTACTTATAAGGTCAGTTTTTTCAAAATTTCTGAAAAACTAATGAACCAATTTTTTTGAGATAAAAATGGGACCAATCCGGAAGAATTATCTGTCTATTAAAAAAGAAACCATCAAAATCGGTTCACAACTGGCGGAGTAATCGATGTCCATAAATACATTTAAAAAAAAATAAAAAAAGACATATATTAAGAGAACTCGAGTCGCAAAGTCAGTTGAAAATATCCGTGAAATTGATGACTTTCAGGGCTTCATGAAACCTAGATGTAGCTGATATTGACATATTTTTTACATATTAAGGCCTTTATTCATAAACGTTTAAATTAGCAACGTTTTTGTTAAAATATGTTTTGTCACTCTCTAACAAACCTGTCTTTACTAATAATAGAAAGAAACAAAACACATTTTAACAAAAACGTTGCTAATAAACGTTTATGAATAACGGTGTTAGTATACATAATTGCATATAATTTAAGGATCCATTAACAAGAAGTTGCTAGTTTTAATAAGTTTTGTACAATACTTGAATTGCTGAAATCCGTTTTTATATGGGAAAAAAGTTAAGAGGCGTCTCCTTAACAGACGTATCTTTTATTTTTAGAAGAAGTGCTCTCCATTATCCAAAGTCTATAAAAGCCAGAGATATGTTGTTGTTAATATTTTTGACATGACTGAGATTTGAACCTGGGTCCTCCCAATTACGTTCTCGACTCTATACAAGCTGTTATATGATAGGAGTGTTGTCATATCTGAAAACCGAATGTTATCAGTATAATTTTCATGAAAAGCTTAACAAGGCAATCTCTTTAATACCAGGGAAGAATGTCACGTCAATTTGCATTGTGTTGTGTGATATTTTTAATGTAGACAAATTGTGAAATCTAAATTAAATAATATTAATACCCACGTAACTTCCGTGCGTCTGTCGTGTGTAGGGTGGGTGTGCGTTGCTGTTTTATAATCGGGACAAAAACTGTTATAGCTTTTGTGAACTTACCTATTGTTTTCTTTTTCTTCACGGATTGCCTTACACTTTCAGAAACCGTCTTATCCGTCTCAAGGTACCTAGCGGAAGACCAAGTCTCCCTCTTTTAGCCGATGACATTTTGTCTTACCCACTCGGCTACCGACGTACCTATTGTTAAAAAATAAAGTTGATATGAACAGTATTTTTTTAACAATAAAAATTAGACAATAATCCGACAAACCATATAGGCCATCTCAATATACCTCAACTGAACTAGCCACTCGTTAGATATAGCCTCACAAATACTATTGCGTACCCTGGAGCCGATCATGTTGTGTCGCAAGCCGTGAAGATATAAAAAAAAAGAGGTTAAAAACAAAATAAGCAATCCCTTTGAAACTCTACAACGCTTTCAACCGTTTGATTGCCCCCCAAAAGCTAATGCCAAGGAAAACGTCCCGAAAAAACTGTTTACATTATGGTAACACTACACCCGGTGTGCCGAAGTAAATGCCCGCTCAGACAATATTTGTACAAGCAGACGTGGTTCACTCTACAACATTTTAATTAATTTGTGGAACTCTTATGTATTTCTTGTTATTTATATAATAACTTCCTTGTGTATGGATCTTTTGATAAATAGTCTTTAAAGTTACTTAAAATACATATAGGCGTAGGTATCACTTCACTTCATCATTACTTTCTAGCGCTGATATACTTTGTATTTCGATTTAAAACTGTACGCCTTGGACGTTCTTTCATTCCGCTATCATTCAGTACTTGTTCTGATTTTGATTCAGTATTTTTTTTCGTAAATTTGCTGTAAAGCTGCTGAAAGCTTTCAAGGAATTTTCCTCTTCGAAAAATCTCAATTATTTCATTTAAAGAAAATTCGATGCCTTTCAACTATCATACCATTTTCTGATGTTTAGCCTGATGAATGCAAACAAACTTTTTCAACTTTTTTGTAGATCATTTTATTCTAAACAATTCTTTCCTACATCATTTTGTTATATCTCTGACAGATTAGACAGCATACGCCATGAAGGGGCTAACTTTTCCCCTGACTTGATTCACTTATTTATACTGTTAATGCTCAGCTCCTAAACATGATAGGTTTACGCTTAATACGCAACAAAATCCGTTCAGTAGTTTTTGCGTGAAATGGGCACAGACAGACAGACGCGGCGGGGGACTTTGTTCATGCTTTCATATTTTTCCTCGACTATTATGCCCTTAAAAGTTTTTGGTGTCAATTTACACGGAAATAAAATGCAACGATGGGAAATCCCGTTTTGAAACGCGCAAGTTTTTATCCTGAAGCGAATTAAAACTTTACAAAGTAAATAAAAGCTCTGCGCTTTGAAAATAGGAGAGAACCTCGTTGAAAATTGAAAATGGCATTTAACCCTTCGGCTCGCACGGCGACGAAAACACTTACTACCTCTCGCTCGCACGGCTCAATGGCGGCTCGAAAAAAATTATACCCATGGTTATATATTTGCAAATTTTGAGACAATCACTGAACAGATTTACTTGTAATGAAAATAATATATTCTATAATAATGTATTTCTTTAATTATGTCATAATCACACCTACTTTAGGCACCTAAATTAAAATATCCCTTGTTAAATTAGCTTACAACAGAAAAATAATAGTATTGCGGAAGAAAATAATTTCTACAGAATATTACAGAACTCTATGAATAAATATTTTGTGCCAATTTCAATGCAGGAAATATATATGACCAAGCTATATAGTCTCTTTTTGTTGTTTCCATATAAAATTACTTAGAAAAATACGACCAAACTTAACACCCGCGACTATGAATATGGAAAAAAATGCGCGCGAGAATAGAAATTTGTACTCTCAAAATATCAGTAATCCTAATTTGTTTTGAAATTATTATTACCTAACTTTGATAAAGGTATATTAAGGTTACTAAGCCGTACAATTACAATATCAAAATTCAACAGAAAATAGTGTAAATATCTCTTTCGTTGCAATCAAATATTTCTCACGGTAGCCACATAGGAAAGATGATATTATTGAAATAAAACACATAAAGTTGTATAAAAACATTGTATTTTCCACTTTTATACACATTTTCTTCATAGTTTCCTACAAAAATACAAAAATCAAAGTAATTTGGTATTGTAAATATAATTATATGAAATACCATTATAATAGTGATGCATGCGTCAATAAAATATTTTTATCGATATCGATGAAATTCCCACCACCGTCAATACTGTCGAAGCGCACATTCACCAAATTGCTAGCACGATGTATTTTGTGATTTTATTATACAAATGATTGTATTACATATAGAAACACCACCAACAACTTACAAATAATTAATTGTTAAAAAATATTTGAAAATCTTTTATAGTAAAATATTGTAGCTGTCCTGACTTCCTGAGATCTCTCGATCTCAAAATATCTTTCGACTAAACTAGAAATAACACAACAGAACACCAATACCATATTAATACCACGCGTACTTTACTCTCTCTCTATATATATACATACAGTCGAACCTGGGTAAGCGAGAATTCAAGGGTCCCGAATATTATTCTCGCTCATAGAGTTTTCTCACTAACACGGTTTGTCACTTGCAAACATGGTGCTAGAGCGTTAAGAAATAGGTAATAAGTATATAACCAAATATTTAGAATGAGTACCATGAGCAGGTAGGTAGGACGAAGCGCACAAGTGTGCTGCAGATGTCTTATAATTCCATCAAAAACAATAACGCTTTGGCTTTCTTTATTTACAAACAAGGATACGGTTTGGCTTTGATTCGAGTTGCGAATAGTCTCGCTTACAGAGGTCTAGAGTAAGAAACTGTCACTTACACAGGTCTAGAAGTGAAAAATGACTCTCTCTAAAAGAGGTTCTTTACACTGTCACTCACTGGGGCTAAAAATGACGGGACCTGACTATTTTTGTCGCTTATAGAGTTTTCTCACTTATCCAGTTTTTGCTTATCCATGAATCTGGTTTTGTAATAAATATGTGATCAGAAATAAAACAACAAATACCATAACATCCATCATGCGTATTTTATTTACATAGTTATGAGTCTGGTTAATATAAAATAACACAGCAGAATAAACAGCAATACTATAACAATACCAAGCGTATTTTATTAACATAGTTGAGTCTGGTTAATCTAAAATAAAACAGCAGAATAAACAGCAATACTATAACAATATCATGCGTATTTTATCTGGTTAATATAAAATAAACCAGCAGAATGAACAGCTATACTATAACAGTATTTTATTTACATAGTTATGAAAAATACTCGTCAGTACCGTGTTTATGTATATTTAATATTATTATTACACAGTACAATACAGACAACAATACAATACACAGATACAAATCCCTCCTTGCAAAAGTTAATCGTTCATACTCTTCTCACATATAATGTAACAAATAGACAAAGAATAGGACAAGAAACTAAAATATGATAAAAGAGAAGAAGTGTTAGACGCAAAGAAGATAAAAAAAGTACGAGATTATAAAGGTTTAGTATGAAACTGTTCGAAACATTTCGAGACAGAGCGGCACTTCACAATCCGGACACTGGCATGCGGTTTTCTGTGCGCGACCGTTATACGTACACCAAACGCATCTGCTCCGACCTAGATTTGTGCGGTATTTTACGCGGATACGTATTTCTTCGTGGCGCTCAGTCAAGCGTTCCGGAGGAAAATGTGAAAAAGTACACGGCCCTGGATTGACATTGACATTAGACTTTGGAACATTACGAAAAAGACGATTCATGATTCCCTCTACTAACGATAAACAGGGAATGTTCATTGGAATCAGTGGATCGTTCTACCAAAATACTCTCTACCAACAGGTGGTATGTGCTTACGATTAGCGCGAAGTTTCCCAACACAATCAGTGCGACGCCGTTTGAGGTACCGCGCCAGCGACGGGCACTTGAACCAATTTTTCATAAAGAGTGTAAGGCCCAAGTTCAGAATTGGTAGGGTGGTAGTGGCAAGGTAGGGTGGAGGTGGTTGTTTGACGACCTACATATATAAAGAAGGACCACAGGTAACCAGTGGCCGATTCGCACAACTGATAGGCTTTAATACCAAAGCGAGCTGCCTTCGTTTTTATGTACTGCTTGAACCCTAGCGGGCCTTTCCACGGCGACAGGCACTCGTCGATACAAATATTCTGCTTTAAAACGTAACGCTCCTTGAACTTTTTGTTCAAGTGGTCGATGACGGGACCCGTGCCATGTAACATGTTGTTGGCAGTATTATTTGGATCGTTTGAGCCACTGGCGTGATTAAAAGTTCTATTTAGGTTCCAGTACTTCAGTTTCCGGAATAGTTCTGTACGCAGGATTGGCTGTTTCGCAAAAAATGCCTTGATGGTCGGCATCCTAATAATGCCGAGCATCATCCAAAATGGAAACAGAATGAGTATTTCATCAAGATTCGTATTTAATCACAGCCTCGTAAATCTCTCAGTGTCAATATCCTGGGTATATCTATTAGTTTCCATCGCTATATGAGATAGCATGAAATCTTACAAATAGGCGCGGAATGCATCGTATGCGTTGTTAAATACGCGAGTCGGCCAAGGTTTTTCACGAACGAAAGTTTCTTGCACTCCTCTCCAATCACTAGTAGGTTCCCAAACAAACTCCTCAGCACCATCATACTCTTGTTCAGGTCCCTCTGTTCCATTCTCTCTCCTACCAACATCTCTATCATGCATTGATGCTTGAGGACGCAAATATTCTGGGAGATGCTCATCTGTAGGATATCGCTCTGTAAGGCGACATCCAGGTACACGTCCCACCACATTTGATCTTCGGAGACCCCCACGACACCCTCGTCCACGCGACCGATTGATCCCTTGCCTCCTTATAAACAAAGTTCCTCGAGACGTTGAGGCCACGGTCTTTTCCGGCTGCGGGGCTGAGTCAGCACCAGGCTGCTCCGGCTTCGGAGGGGTTACACCAGCTTCAGATATGCTTCTGGAAAATATTGAAGTTCAGCACGTATTTGTGTGGAACATCCCCATGAGCAGCACGCGTCCATCTTCATCCATGATAAGTACTTGTATGTCCTACAGATAAATAAAAATAAATTTAAATGTTTGTTGATTGCATTTGGATAAAGTTTGGCAGAGAATTCGATTATGTTTTGAGTTAAAATATTTTTAATAGGACGGAGGAGGGGGTTAAATATATTTATAACAGTGAAACAAAGAGTTATTTTCAATTACTAGCGGACCCGGCAGACGATGTCCTGCCTAAACGTTGGCGTGCGTTCTATTTACTTTCCTTCGTCCGTCGAAAACAACTATCACTACCACTATCCCTACCTCTACTCCTACCACTACCACTACACCTACCCTTACCCCTACCCTTACCCTTACCCCTACCCCTCCTCCAACCCCTACCACTAACCCTACCATTACCCCTACTACTACCACTAACATTACCACTACTTTTAGCGAGTTTAAGTAGCGATTCCCATACAAAATTACCTATTTATTACTTTTTTATTTTTGAGCTGAACTTTAGGGTTTTTCAAATTTTTTTTCCCTCTAAACCACCCCTGTATTATAACAAACAAAACAAAAAAAGAATTATTCAAATCGGTTTAGCCGTTCTCGAGTTTTAGCGAGACTAACAAACGTTAATTCATTTTTATATATATAGAAGACTAGTATGTTGTGTAGTGCGCGAGTTGCAAGCAACAAGTCAGCGATAAGCCCGCCACCTATCACGTCAAAACTATTCCTACTCGTACCACAACTACTCCCTACCCTTACCCCTACTCCAACCCCTACCACTACCTCTACCCTTACCACTACCACTATCCCTACTCCTACCACTACCACTACCACTACCACTACCGCTGCTCGATTGTAGTAAATAAAAAAACAAAAAAAAATGTATGAGAGTTCTTTTTTTGTATGGGAGATTTTTTTTAAACAGATTTGCTAATAGGAAGAAATCCTGAACATTATTAGTTTTGAAACTTTTCCCCTCTGATTTGTAGTTTCCGAGATAAAAAACAAAAAAATGTATAGGAGTTTTTTTTTGTATGGGAGATCATTTTTTTAATGGATTCGCTAATAGGAACAGATCCTGAACAATATTAGTTTCGGCACCTACCCCCTTCGGTTTGTAGTTTCCGAGATAAAAAACAAAAAAAAACTAAGGGGGGCGAAAAGGGGGGTTTCGGATTTTTCTGGTACTCACTGGGACCCCCTCTATACGTTCCCACCAAAAGTTTCCCCCATCGCAACTCTTTCTGGGAGAACAATGATGTGAGTGAGTCAGTGAATCAGTGAGTGGTAATCGAGCTTTATATAGTATAATATTTTCAAAAGCATACCTCAAATATGTCATAATTTTCCTCATCCTCTATGGTGACGGTTTCCTTGTGGTCGAAGTCATCTTCTTCACCATAGAACCATAAACCGAGAAGACATGGTACTAAAAAAACAAATTAAATAACTAATCAAATCTTAAAGTAGGTTTCAATTAGGTATGTGTAATTTTAACCTGGGTTACGAGTAAAATTGTTGTTAAACAAGGCCATTACTCTTCTGGTATAGTAATTTTATATAGCACTGATAGTGCGTTCTTCCCTAGACATTTACGTTACATTCATAAAATAAGTGCTATCAAATATCTCAAACCGCGAGCAAAGATGTTACACATCACATACCGATAAATATATACTTTTTAACTAATATTATAAATGTGGAAGTGTGTTTATACGTGATTTTTTTTGTACAGAGATAGTCGTAGGGCCGGAAAGTGTCATAGGTCACTTTTATGCCGGAAATTAAATTTCAACTACGGGCGAAGTCAGAGCGGAAATATAATAAATATATTCCATCAAACATTATTAATTCAATATTACTAATAATATAATAAATAATAGAATACAAATAGAAATAACTATTTGAGACTACGAAAATATCGATAAGCTATGTTAACAATGTCCTTCACATCACTAGGCCGTTCTCAAGAATTTTCAAGATGGCGTTTTAATTTTGCGACATTTTTATATTTTGGATTATTACTTCGAAATAGCACATTATATAATAAAAATAAACGTTGGAACATGAAAAATAAATATATATAAAGTATTTTCCCTGTGTATTTATTCATATCGTATACGCATCTTTCCACAATAAACAAATTTAGTAAAATTTTTTACGGATTTTTTTATATCAGATTTTTCCTCGACAGAAAAACTATATTAAAATTGATCTTTTTGGTCTCAACTAAATAAAATATTGTAAATAAATGTATTATAAACAATACTATACCTTAGTTTATTAGCTGCAGGGCTTATTGGAACTATAAAATAATATAAAAGTGCACTGATCAACAAAGCGACTGTTATGACAAAGAGTATAATAAACACTGCATTTATTTATGCTTTTTATAATGGCGTATTATCCGACCCATAGACGTATTACACATAGAAATGTAGAGAATTTCAATTCCTATGACTCCTCTTTCAAACTTTATATAAATAAAAAGAGATAGACACACATTAAAGTGATTTTTAAATTTTGTCGCGAGGTGAATACATGTATTCACTTGCGAGCTTACTGTAGTGCGCATATAGGTGAATACATGTATTCACTTTCCGTCTCAGCGGTTAATATATTCGAGATAGTTTATTAATACTTTGCGACTTCGCCTGTGTTTTAGAATGTTGTATTAGTCAGTGCACACGGATTTGCCTGTGTATAATTGTTACATATTATACGTCACCAATCTCACGTCTTTTCACTCGTTGACCTCAATGGAGTAGACAGAGACTAAATGCTTCCAAAAGATACAGTTTCTTAATTCTATTTGATCAGTAAAAAATGGCAATACCTTCGACTTACACACAACAACACAAACCTTCACAGCCTTTATACATTGCGGTGTGGCCAGAGATTCTGGTAACAATGTCCACATTTAGCTCGTTAGCTTTTTGAAGAAAATTGGTGCTTTTATCTTTTTTTGCTTCTATAGTGAGGATTGAAACCGAGAATTCTGATTCTTTAAACACTGCGCTGTCGACGCAGACAATTAATCCCAGCTTCTTATAACCTAGGGTCCGCCAAGCGAAAAGTGATGTCTTTACTCATAGACTCGTGACTTTGTTGGTGGTAGAGTCTTCTTCTTCTTCTTTTATTATGGCTCCACCAATGTTCATCGGTAATTTGCCAATGTCAAGTATTATAGTGTTTATAGCCGATTAATCGGTATTTAAGATAATCCCGCCGACCCTAATATGTCTTATTAGTCAGTCAACTAATCACAACCCTCACAGCGCGGACAGGATAAAACTGGATTCCCCATCACATCTCGGCGGGAGCGTGCGCTGTTCACCAAGACGTGACGTGGAATCGGTGGTAGAGTCATTTGCTTGTAAGACAAATATATGATAACTAGCTTTCCGCTTCGGCTTCGCCCGTGGAAATTTTTGGAATGTGACAACAATTTATCCCGAAGGAATTCCGCGATAAAAAGTAGCCTTAGCCTATGACACACACAAACAAACACACTTTCGCATTTATAATATTAGTTAAAAAAAGTAATTAAATAGTAGTTAAAATCACGCTACCTACCCAAGGGGGTGGATTGTATTCCTAATACAACGCGTACGAAGTAGCGGGCAATCAGCTAGTAATAATAATATGTTTTGTCCACTTGTTCCAGGTCGCCTCCTGCACCATAATAGGGAGCCATACGCCGCGGCGGAAAGACGGGTGCGTCACGCACTCGTGGTAAGTATCTACTCACAATTTCTATTTTGTCAAGTACTAATTCTGTGTACTTGTCTTTGCCCGGCCCAGCAAATTTGTAGGGTTGGATAATCTCGGACCGTGTATTCCGTGGCAGGCTCTTGTACGGACATAAAATTTTGGCCTTTCGGCCGAAACGAAAGATGTCGCGTCAAATATATGCTCAACCCGCTGGTCACAGAGAGAACTGACGTGGCTAAAAAATATCGAGATTGTAAATTAGCCCAAAAAAATGGAACAAATACATTTTGTGCTATATGTGTAGGTAGATACTTACTTCAGTGCAAAAATGATTTGTCTAAAAATATCATAATCTCTATTTATTATTTCTCAAGGGGGTTTTTTGTCGGTACGTCATCTCTCTTAATGCTTCTTAAAAATTAATGTTTGATACTCCATTTTGAAGATTTATTATTATACAGTTTTATTTTTAAATTAGACTAATTTATGTATTTTGTAAAAGATGCCATATCTTGGAGATCACTTGAACTAACGGTGCGAAGTTTTTGCACGGGTCGTCTAGTATACTCATTGAGATATAGGTACTAGAGGAGCTATAATAGACAAAAGGCATGCTTCATTTCTATAAAAAATAAAACTTAAGTTCGCTGAAGCGCTTGTTAGTCGCTAGTCGAGTAACCAAACGGTATAAACACACAGCGCTAGATCGCTTCTAGGATGTAGTTTTCTCGCGACCAAAAGGTCGAAAGCGCCGTGAATTTCATGGCGCTTACGCATTTCGTTCAACGTACTACAACAACATGCTTAATATAGACTAACTACGCTTACAGAAAGGACATACCTAACAAGCTCATTTGTACAAGATTTGTATTTTTGTTTGTAATGAATAAAATCAAAACTACTGGACTGATTTAAAAAATATTTCTAAATATATATATTATATATATTGAGTAACATAAGTTTAATTTTATAATACATAGCGGCTTGCCCCGACTTCGCCAGGGGTAACATTTATATCCCCAAGTAAAAAACTACTGGACCGATTCTAAAAGTTCTTTCACCTGTAGAACGCTATTTATTGTATTTAAGGAAACTTACAGACTAAGAACGACTCATTGAAAAAGCTAACTAATATAATAACTAAGCCTAATACAGTTTCAACCTATCATATAATGTATACTGAATACCATAGGCTATATTTTATATTTCCTATTGTATATAATAGTTACCCCGGCAAAGTCGAGGCAAGCCGCTAGTTGTTTTTGTTGTAACTTGAGTTCTTCAGCATATTGAGTATAAGCAAAATTTTCATAAGAAGAGAGCGTGGTGAAATGGTGACTGTTATGATTTAGTTACATGCCCTTAAACAATTTCACTCTTATTAATAAGTAATAATTAATATTCTGATCAGTTTTAGCTTCATGTTTCAAGCGAATTGTTGTATATTTGTTAATTATAGCCCGTATCAAATGTATTCGGTGATTCAAAGTGCTCGGTTGATTAAAAGAATGAACTAAAGATGTAAATACTTCTTACTGGATAAAATGTTCTTTTCTGCTTTTGTTATGTATTTAATAATGTAATAAAAATGTAATGAACATAATATATAACTATGTTTGGATGGTAACCAGGTCTCTTCACTGCGGTTGTTTTGGACAAATTTTATCCATCTTTCTCTTGTTTCTTGGCTAGGGCGTGGAAACCTTCAATAGACAAAATACCACAAATTTCGTTAACTATTTTATTACAAACTAGCAGTTTGCCTCGACTTCGTCCGGGGTAACAATTATATATCATATAAAACATATCTATTTTATTCAGTGATATTATAGCATTCTACTGGAGAAATACTTTTTTAAATTGGTCCAGTAGTTTCTTACTAGTGGATACAATTGTTACCCCGGGCGAAGTCGGGGCAAGCCGCTAGTATAAAATATTGCCTCAGTTACTCAGCGATAATAATACATTCTACTGGTGAAAAACATTTAAAATCGGTCCAGTAGTATTGAGTTCATCATTACAGACAAAAATAGAAAAATCTTTTCTCTTTATAATATTAGTGTAGAAGTGTAGATAACACATTACACAAACAATAATATCTGCGTAGAAAATATATTGTATTATTTTCCGCTATATACGGGAACGTCAACCAATTCTACCTATTTTCACTTCTGAATGTTTTTAGTCTATGTCGAATGACACAACATGCGTCTGATAAATTTTATGTTCGTATTTAATTTTAAAATGATTATACCTAGTTACTTAACGGTGGAAAGTTATTCCTTTACACTTCGCCGTATTCCTTGAATTATTAGTGCAATATTTCAACACACACCACGGCATATTGTATGACTTTCAAATTTTTTCGATTAAAAACAATCACTAGCGTATAACTGCTCAACAGCTAGCAAGCGACTGTGTGAAGTGCGGCACGATCGCCGCAATTGAATGGAACATAGGAGTGATGGGTAGCGTCTTCTCTAGTACCTATAACTCACTGAGTATACTATAGTTTTTCACAATATTGTAATTGCAATACAATTAATATAAATGCTACTTCTACGTTATTTTTAATGTTCTGCGGTATTCAACAGCCGATAAACATTTAAAACACATTATTTAAACTAAACTCAATAAAACTTTCAATCAGACAGATTGACAGACATAGAATTCGTGTTTTAATATACATATTGTTATCAAGACCTGCCCGTGATTGACTGCTTATTCCAACAAACCGGTTTTTTTAAACGATAATTTACTTTGCCGATCGATTGAAGACTAAACAAAATTTTGTTTCAGTGTTTTACTGCCGCTCCCGAAATAGGTGGTACAAACATTAAACAATAGACTGGACGTGTCTGTATGTCCATATTCCATAGCGGAGGGTCGGGTTCAATTCCTTACTCGAAGTTTGTTAGCAAAATACCTAAGGAGAAAATATTGTACTATACTCCGATTTTTTTTTTCTTTCTTCACGGTTTATCTTACGGTTACCGAAACCGTGTACGGTCCAGGGTACCTAGCGGAAGGCCAAGTCTCTCTCTTTTAGGCGATGGAGTATTTGTGAGGCTTGACCTAGAGTGACCGGTTCTGTTGAGGTATATTTAGATGGAAAAGTCTTTAAGTGTGGTTTGTCGGATTATGTACATAAGTTTTTATTTATAAAAACCCTTTCTGCTGCGGAGAAAACTGCTCACAGACAGACACGCATTATTGTTTATAATTATACAAATATAAGCCTGAAAACGTCAATTATTTTATGATAGGGTAGTTAGGTCGTATTTTTTTGTTCCATCTGAATTAATTGCTAATTAGTCAATTTTAATATTGTGTTTACATGTTTAGATTTCAAATAATTGAGGGTTTAATATTATATCCTTGTTTACCGAGTGGATGGAAAAAAAGGTGAAATTGCCGGCTAATTCGTGCTCTTTGGCGATTACCATAAAATTGTTTCGCGAATTTAAAATAACAGCCAATTAATATTTTACTTTCATCCGCGGAGTGCTCGTTTAATTGAGGCAGCGTTTTTATGCAAGAAATTATAATGTAATTGCAACTTATTATAAACTAGCTTTCCGCCCTTACTAAATTTCATGCCCTATTATACCCTCTTAGGGGGTGGATTAGAAAAAAGTAGCTTACGTCCTTTCCCAGGGTTCAAGCTTTCTCCGTTTCAAATTTCATCAAAATCGGTTCAGTGATTTAGCCGTGACAGACAGATAAACAGAGTTACTTTCACATTTACAATATTAGTATGAATGAGAAAGTGTGTTTATTTGTTTGTCCTTCTTTCACGTCAAATAGGCTGAAATGTATTTATTATTATCCATTCAGGGTATTTAGACTCGCAATATTAAACTTTATCATTCTAAAGGCCGATTTAGACGGTTCTAGTGGTTAGTAGAGTGCGTTAGGATAGTACATTAGTTGAAACATGTAAACGGTAGTTTCCAGTACTCGTACTAGTACGTTCCACTCGCCTTTCAACTAGAATCAAATAGAATCGCTTTTTATTTTTGTTTCAAGTGACACCCTCCCGCGCCCGCTCAACCCCCCGCGCGCTCCTGACTCGCTACTCGCTGTAGTCTAAACGGTCAGTTTTAGTAACTTGCACAAGTTGACAAGGAGAGTTATGTGTGTTTTGGCCTACAAAATGGCAATTTACTGGAAGAAGTATAAACGCCACTGGAAACCTACTAATGCACTGGCATTCGAGTGCCACCTACGCACTCTACTAAACACTCGTAACGTCTAAATCGGCCTTAAGCAATATCGCTTTTAAATATCGTCAGTCGTCAAAGCCGGGTTACCATCAGATCCATTATTCCACATATGTGGGGGGTGTAGCTCAATAATTATATGAACTGAATAACGACTATTTACGAGTTACGACTATTGGTAGTAGTATTACTACACGATGGCACAAAACATTTCTTGCAAAATGTTTTTGTGCGTTTCATCTTATAAAATGTATTCTTATTGAATTTTTTATCACAAATCAAAGCTAGGTGTGGCTAAACCGGGGACGAAAGGTAGTGGCTATGGTAAATCTAATACATAAAATGAATATTGTTTATTTGTTCGTTTAACATAGACTCAAAAAGTACTGACCGATTTGAAAAAATAATTTTGCATTTGATAGCCCAATTCTTGAGGAAGTTATAGGCTAGCTAAGAGGGTGAATCGTATTCCTAATACGACGCGTACGAAGTAGCGGGCACTCAGCTAGTGCTTAATAATATGTATGTTTACCTAAAGAGACCTGTATCTTCGATGTGCATGTATTGAAATTTGATGTGTGTAACGGAATACCTTTCGATCTCAAAATTCCTTAACCCGTTAGGTAGCTCCAAAAAATACTATAGTTAATAGTAATGAACGTATTAGAAAACTCTTTTTACCATGACGGTTTTTTGTGGGATGCAAAATTGCAAAACATTGTGGGCCTTACCACAAAACGGTGTTTAACAAGTGTTTAGCTGAACTATTACAAATCTGTTATTCAATACGAAAGACTAAGACAGAACTATGTTTGAAGTAAACACTGGTTAAACACGGTTTTGTTTAAGGGGGTGTATATTTTTCTACATTTCCACAATGTTTATAAGTAAAGCGGTAAATGTCTACAGCTGGATATTTGGATAGGGCCGTTAACACAGCAGAATTTTTAATAATCAAATCGCACCTGTTCCCAGAAGACGTGGCAACGATAACGCAGGCAGATATTTAATATAAAACTGTTCTATATAATTAAAATCTCCCCAGACAATGTTAAAGCACTTTAAGAGAATCACAAATTGCTCTCGAGTCCCTACTTCCGTCTGAGGGGAGGAGGCGAGTGTGTTTTGGGACGAATGCCAACAGCGCAAGAGATAAAGTAAAAATTTATTTGTCATATCCTTGTGGATGAAGCCTCCAGTTTTGAGGTCAACGTGTAATGGTATTTCACAAACACAATTGAATAAGTTAGTCTGATCTATAGATCCTTTTAAGATCTACAATTCCTTCATAGTACATAATAGTTTTACTATTATAGCTTATCCTTGTAGATGAAGCCTCCAGTTTTGAGGCCATTTCACAAAAACAATATAGTACTCAAGAGTACGCTGAGCCTTGATCTATAAATCCTTTTAAGATCTACAATTCCTTCATATATTGTTTTAGGGCATTGAAAATAATTTTGACATCACACCCTTTCCTTGTAGATGAAGTCTCCAGTTTTGAGGCCATTTCAGAAACACGAGATTGTACTCAAATCTATGAATCCTATTCCTTTATACTTACAATACGTAGTTTTAGGCCAGGTTTATCATTGAAAATTACTTAGCATATTTTTTGCTCGAACAAAAAACCTGTAATTTTTACACCAAGCTCAGGATTAGTATCTAATCCTACCCATGGAGGGAGTTCAGTAGTTGTTTGCTGAGTCAAAACCAGTGGCTGGTACGTACCGTGTGCATGCCTTGAATTCATTATTGCACCGCTAACCTTGTTTTGTATTCAAGTGGCTGAGGCTTCGTCGTTAGTATTGCGAGGTGGCACTGACCACGCGAGACTTGGGGGGTTTCACTCTTAGGGTTCCGTATTGCAGGAAAGTAGATTTAAAACTGGTATAAAGGCAAGGCAGTTCATTATTCTATACTTTTAAAGACGAATTAATGGCATGTGGAAGCTATGTTCTTACTTATATTTGGTTCGAAAGAGTGCCCCAGTAGTCATCTATCTATCTACCATGACGCCTTTTATCCCAAGAGAGGTAGGCAGAGACAATCGAATGCCATTTGTTACAATCCTGATATACCCCTTTCGCTTCTTTTATATTATTCATCATACCTTTCATACACGCTCGGCGATTGTGTGTTCTTTTAATATTTCCATCGTTCAATAATATGTTTATATGTAAAAAAAAGTACACCTAGGTCGTCCTCTGCCAGCGTTCCCTTTCACTTAAGCCATATAAACCTTTTTATTCATCCTTCATTCTTCCTTTCTTCTTTATTAATTTTTTGTAGTGTCTAGAGGTATTGAGCCATCATCATTATTCACTCCACACGTTTCTCTAGTATGACGTAGATGAAGTAAAGGTGGCATGTAAGGACCGAGGGAAGTAGTTCTCCGTCCTCTCTGCCTACCCCTATAGAGGTTATAGGAAACAGGCTTTCTATTGTGGTATTTTAGTACAGTTTATAACGTAACACAATTGACACTTTCAACTAGGGTAGTTAATTTTCGTCGTGGGATAGTTTTAAAATGTTCTCAGCTAGTTGAGAGGAGCACACGTTTGCGCCAGTTGCTAGCTCGTATGTGTCAGAATGGCGATAACCAACTTTACTCTAGAGTCTAGCGGACTTTTCAAAAGTTCATCTACTTGCTGGCATAACTTGTTTGCGTTTGTAATAAGTTTAAGAGCTATTATGTTTCAGTATAGTCTAGCGTTTCAGGTTAGTTTAGGTAGCTTTTAACTCGACACTTTACATGAATTATTAACTATTTTATATTTCGCGAAATACCGCGAGCCAGTAGTGTTAGCACGCTTAGGACCGCGAAATCTTTCATTTCGACTCGAAGGCCGCACCAATGGCGACCCAAGGAATGCCCGGCCCTAGAATCTTGAGCGCTAGAGTCGGGAGAACACCCATACAAATCGTATGGAGTGCAGTCTAACAACGTGACACTTATGCGGCTCAAGATATTTGGTAAGAGTTATAACTACCTAGATTGAAAAAGGGATGCTTAGATGGTTTGGACATAATGGTAATAATGCCCTACAAGATACTGATGAAATGTATATACTCAAAAGGTGCGAATTGCGAAGATACATGAAACGAGATATGAATGTGAATTAGTCAAAAGAGGTGTGCCACGATCGTAGCTAGTGGATATCTCAACAAAGGAATTAAAACATATTGCATGCTTTAGTGTAAACAGAGGTACTAATTGCAGAAAAGCTGAAATGATTCCGTTAAGTGCCTTCCGAAGTAAAAAAAAAAGGTGCGTCTGTGGCCGAGTGGTTAAGACACTTGGTATTAACTAGGCGGATCACGGTTCGATCTCGGCCAATGGGTTTTTTATATGTAAAAACTTAATAATAATCAAATATACCTCAACAAAATTGGCCACTCGATAGGTATAGCCTCACAAATACCATCTGCTAAAAGAGGGAGACTTAGTCTTCCGCTGGGTAGCCGGGGACCGATAATACGGTTTCGGGAGCTGTCAGGCAACCAGTGAAAAAAAAATTCAAAGAAAATTCTAAGAAAGTGCTTAGGTTGACTATTGAAGCCAGAAGAACCCCCAATATTATTGGACTTTCAACCCAATTACCCAATAAAACTGGGTCGTCAGAGTCATGAAGAATTATCATCTAGAATTAACTACAAAATCGAAATTAATAAACGTCGCTCGTAGAATTGATCGCTACTTGGCAATCATTCCCGTACAATGTATCTCGAACAAAGAATATCTAAAATTGTACCCCCGGAGACAATTTCGTTTTGAATTGAATATGTTAGATCCACGTTGCTTTTGAAACGCTCCGTGACCTTTTCTTACCTGCCGTGCTTCAGGGAGGTTATGATAATATCAACTTTCTAGAGGTGGAATAATTTGTTCGATATTAGATTAGATTAGCTTTTGCTCTCGGTTTTTCACGCGTAGAATTGGAATGAATTTAAGAAATAAGCATTTCCGAGGCTGTAATAAATATTTTCTCCTCCACAGTCGGTCCCTCATCACTGAGGATCGTGACTCCGACTCATCAGCTTCTCAATTATGTTCCTCCATCGGCTGCGGTCCTCTGCCTGATGAAGGGCTGTGGTTATGGAGGTGTCCAGGTTTTCGAACACTTGATCGTACCATCGTCTGGGGCTTCGTCCTCGAGGTCCCTTTCCCTCCACCCTTGTCATATATTTCAAGGCTATTAATCAAATGGTTCCTACCTTCTACCTGATGTCTGTGTGTTAATCCAGGATTTCGTCTAAATCCGATCCACACAGAACCGTGCCCATATTAAACAGTAGGTGCAACGCCATGCCTGTCGCTGTACTTTTGGCAAGTGTAATGATTTCAATAATGTTTGATAAGCAATTTTTTTATGTCAACAATCGATTATTTTCCCATAATTTATATACAAATACTTGCTTCGCACGCCAAATGTTTGTCTTATCACGACCTGTCTCCAATTGATTTTCATTATATTTACACAAGACAATTTTCGCTTAGTAGTCGTCCGCCACGTTTCGTCTCAAGAAAATTTGTGCGGTTTGTAGTTGCCGTCTTTCCCCACGGGGATGGAATAAAACGTGACCCGAATGGGGAATGGGGGAGTGCGCCCACTACGTTCGGCTCGACACATAAATACGAATTTTGGCCCGCGTTATGATGCCATTTGGACTTTGCGAGTAGGTGAGGTGCGGAATTTTTCGGAACATCTCGAAATTTTAATAATTTTGTAAACTGCGGATCGCTTTTGATGTTGCCGTTGCAAAAGTTCTGAACGTTTACTTTTGATGTCTCAACTGTATTCCATTTGTTAGTGTCGGGTGGTGGGGTAGCCAGGATGGGTCGATGGGTAGGTATTGCAGGAAAACTCGTAGTAAACTTTCACCATTCGTTTATTGGTCGAATTAGCAAGGAAGAACAAGCAGCAAAAGAACAACCAGTAAAAGCATCCGTAAGGAGCCAAGGAGCCTTCAAAGGAGAAAGGAGCCGTAAAAGGAGAAGGAGAAAGGAGCCGTAAGGAGCCAAGGAGAAGGAGCCGTAAGGAGAAGGGAGCAAGGAGCCGTAAGGAGAAGGAGCCGTAAGGAGAAAGGAGCGCACTGTAATAAAAATGAACTACACATTACTACAGGGTGTTAAGCTATTGAAGTAACACAATACAAAGTATGATAAAAATACTTACAATACTTATTTGCGCTCCTTTTATATTAACATAGATTAGTTCTTGAATATTGATTCAATACATTTTATATAGTTACTTACTTAGTTGATAAAATAGAAATATAATAACTTTTACAATTGGCAGAGTAACTGCCTAAGTCAACAGTTTGTGAAGGAATGAGTAAAATTTTAATTTAGGTTCCACACATCGAATATTTGAAAATAACATACAATGTTCTATTGAATTAAAATGAACAATATCGTGTTCTATAATCAAAATAAATGCTATTTATGATGGCCAGCTTGTAAGCGGCCAGGAAAATAAGGTCGTATCATCACAATACCGGGGTTCCCCCGAAAAAATCCTGTCCTTAATGAAGGATTTTATTCAAAGAATTAATAAAATAAAGTTTGATGATGAGACTTATATAAAAATACTAATGAATGAAATGAAAAGATAAATTTACAAGTATTATTATAAATAAAACTAATTATTTACAAGAGAAACGATTTCCACAATCACACAAATCACAAACATTCATCTTCATTTAATCTGGTCTATCTGTTATTAGTAAGTACAGTAAACTCATTTATAATATAGAGTAATTCCCATTTAATAAGAAATGACTCAAAAACGTTCTCGAATTTAGTAAGGGCTTAGTTATACAGTTACCATCCGCTGTTTTAAGTTTATTTATATATAATACAATAGACGAAGGCTTGTTTAAAGAGTCGCAATCCGCTCATACGAACACCCATGGGAAATACATCCACAGATATAATAAGTAGTAATAATAGACGAAGGCTTTTTTAACGAGTCGCAATCCGCTCTAAAAGACACCCATGAATACCCTGATATTCATAGATATAATAATAATAAACGAATGTTTATTTAAAGAGCCGTAATTTGCTCTAATAAACACCCATGGAAATACATCCACAGATATTAGGTATAATATTTATAATAGACGAAGGCTTTTTTAAAGAGTCGCAATCCGCTCTAAATAATTACAAGTATTTACAATAAATCAAATGATGAGAATGAAATAAGGAAAATAGTAATTATTAATCATGGTTATATATCCAACCTGTAATTTGCAAATATGTAAAAGTTTTAGTTGCTTAGTTAAAATTATGTTTACAACCAAATTGTGAAATTGAAATAAATTTAACCTCCCTTGTAACCATAAGGTTATAAATACAATTTAATAAATTGTAAATAAAATAAAGAAAAATATAAAATAATATAGATATAAAAAATTCCTTGGTTTAAGTGTAACTCATCCATATTGAAAGAGAAAAAAAATTATGAAATAAAATCAACGCATGCTTTAAGGTATGCGCTAATCCAAACTATCCACGAGCAAAGCCAGTGAAAAGCTAATAATATAAGTATATGAAATAAAATAATATTTGAATTTAATCAACATGACTACCCCTAGTTGTAATAAGAGCGTAATCATATGTCTATGAAATAGACTTCATAGTAAATAACAATTGAAAATTAAAAGAAAATCGAACGTCGTCGATTCAAAATTTAAAAACTTGTCAATGACAAAGAAATTATATAGGATACATTTGAAAATCGAATATTCCAATGCAATATTGCCGAGCAAAACAAATTGTGTAAAACAAAGAAAAATCAAGCGAGTTCAAATTCTGATATCGAGGTGCTTATATGTATCATAATTTATTTGAAATTTATTATTATATATTAAATTTATTCTCAGAAATATTTTAATATTTTAATTGCCTTACTTATGTAAACTGTAGTGTGATATTAGAAATCATTAAAATAAGAATGGACAAATTGTTTTTGATATTTTAAAAATGTATTAAAAAAATCGCAATTAATGAGATTTTGGAATTAAATAATATTTATTTATGTATTATTTTATGTAATCACGATAGACTTTTAGGATAAAAATAGATATTATAGCAATTATAAGAAAAATTAATATATATTATTTTTCTTGAAAAAGTTACGACTATAAAAAGAACCTATTAAGAGATATTGAATTGACGGGATAATATAACGGAAATTAAATTAATTATTAATAAATTTAAGTTATGGGAAGTAATCTATAGATTTCAGATATATATATAATGAAAATCTCACATACAACCATACATTCAATGTAACTATATAATCTGAATTTACGAAATTAATAAGTGAATTTAATGTAAAATGATTCAAGAATATTGCCTCCGTATAGAAATTAAAAATATCCTCTTCAATAATGGAATCTGACCAAGATCATCAGACTTGTCAACCTCGAAGGTTTGCCGACATAAACTTGATTCAGAACCATCATCTCCAAGAAATATTCTACTGAATTTAAATAGAATTACCTTATATATTGAGATTATATAGACATTACATATCCTGAAATAAAAGTTTGTATTAAAATAAATATTATGTTCTCTTACTTCGTTATTCTTTCTTCTTTATTCCTTCTTCCTGCAGTATTTTAATCACGTTTGGGCGCCATTGTCGGGTGGGGTAGCCAGGCCGGGTAGATGGGTAGGTATAGCAGGAAAACTCGTAGTAAACTTTCACCATTCGTTTATTGGTCGAATTAACAAGGAAGGAACAAGCAGGAGCAGCAAAAGAACAACCAGTAAAAGCATCCGTAAGGAGCCAAGGAGAAGGAAAAGGAGCCGTCAAAGGAGAAAGAGCCGTCAAAGGAGCGCACTGTAATAAAAATGAACTACACATTACTACAGGGCGTTAAGCTATTGAAGTAACACAATACAAAGTATGATAAAAATACTTACAATACTTATTTGCGCTCCTTTTATATTAACATAGATATTAGTTCTTGAATATTGATACAATACATTTTATATAGTTATTTACTTAGTTGATAAAATAGAAATATAATAAATTTTACAATTGGCAGAGTACTGCCTAAGTCAACAGTTTGTGAAGGAATGAGTAAAATTTTAATTTAGGTTCCACACATCGAATATTTGAAAATAACATACAATGTTCTATTGAATTAAAATGAACAATATCGTGTTCTAAAATCAAAATAAATGCTATTTATGATGGCCAGCTTGTAAGCGGCCAGGAAAATAAGGTCGTATCATCACAGTAGGCAGAGGCCAAGGACCTACTTACGTCGCGTTCGGATATTATTCACTTGGACTTGGATATCACTGATCAGTGATCAGTAGGTATACATTTTTGCAGTACATAAATCATGAACATTGAAAAAACATCCATTCCGAAACCAAAAGTACGAAAAACTTACTTCCAAAGTTTTTACTCAACCACTGAACATATTTGGTTAGATCGGACAGAACCGAGGGCAAGAACTAGTATTTAAATTATCAAGACCACTCTTCCCCGCCATCAAGCATCTCACCGGACATTTGATTTCCGCGGCGCGGCGGCGTCTGCATCTGAAATGACGTCTACCTTCCGATAGTTCCGATGGTTATCTAGGAGGAAGTGTATCTTGCTTGCTCAACTGACAGCCGACCTGAAATGTTTATTGCCCGATAGTGAAAATTATGAAAAAGACATCACGCCTTGTACCCTTTTATACGAAGGATAAGCAAAGATACTAATGCCATTTGTTTTGATTCTGACATACCATACATTGAGTTGAATGACTTGTAAAAATTCTATATACCTCAACAGAACTGGCCCACTTGGTCTTCCGCTGGGTACCCTGGAACCGTAAAACTATTTCGGGAGCTGTAAGGCAACCCCCGTGAAGAAAGAAAAAAGATTCTACAACTGCATTTTAGTTGTTTTCACGCTACACTACATTACTTACAGCCACTATTCCCACATGTATGTAACACTGGTATCCCAATTACATATATCGCTAGTATCATCAAACATATCATATTAAAAAACATATTTAGAGGCGTGGCTCGACTAAACTTTTCATTCAAATCTGCTTAGAAAAACCCTGTCTCAAAACCTATACCTAGCCTAGTTAAACAGCTAAAAGGTGTCTAGCTTGTATCCTCTTTGGAAGATATAGTGTCGAATCGCGTGTTGTCTTACGTAAATTAGCTCTCAATGAATTGCTTTTAGCCTGAAAACTCGGTAGGTATGGTTGAAAATATTAATAGTTTCAGTAATTGGTTTTGTAACGATCGTACTTTCGTTAGTGTATGTCGAGTATACTATATTGTACTTTAAAGCTTTCCCATGGTTGGAAAAAGTTTCACGCCATTCCTTTAACTAACCCATGTTACGATGCTGTTGAAATGCTATAGGATGACAAACAACAAATGTTTTTTTTTAATTGAACTTCCCAAATTGCCAACACTTCCGACATTGCGAAACTTGTCACAAAAAGTACTCTAATTTGACGTTTGACAAAGCAAAAGTCGTATTCTCGTATAGTCTGGTTCAAACAACACGCAAGTTGAGTTTGGTTCAAGTTAAACAGTTTGATCGTCTTCGCGACAACGTTAACGCCTGATGTGGCCAACGCCAGACATCAGGCGTTGGCCACATCTGTATAACCAGTATAACAATACATTGTTTAAAGCATAAGATGTCACGTCACTGGCAAGTGAACGTGAAACGTTTCGTGCAGCATGAAAACACTGAAAACAAAACGAACGTTAGCCAAGCAGCGCGTTTTTAGAGTGCATTTAGTTCGGGCGTCACGCAATGTTTGTGCCGAATTTAAAATTTACAAGAAAATTTAGGGGGATGGTTGGGCATGTCATTAAACTTGAAAGTTTAAAGCTCTTTTGAACTCGCAGAGTAAACAAAACATTTTCGAACAGACATGGTATACTATAACGCACCAGCATGGTTTATATACCCACTTCATTTAGCTAGTTGTTCTGAGTAGAATATATGGAACATTTGGAACAGATCTTGGCTATATTGGTATAATATAAGGAACTTCATCGTTGGCATACACGTTTTGCCCCAGCAGGAAGGCACTATACTTTACCTTGTAATTTACGGCTTTGTAGCAATTTATATAAAACTCGCCGCTGGCTCGATCGCCTAAATAACGGCTAGATCGCGTGAACTTCTATGAATTATCTCGGGCACACCTGTTTTGTTCCTAGTGCTAACCTTCCCTTATACTCGACCTCAAATATTTTTTTCTAAAACAATTATAAACGGCGGCTCGATTCACGAAAGGGAATCACGCGTTAAAAGCATCCTTTGAAATCTCAATTTATCTAGGTCTCTATGAATACCCTGAAATAAACCTGAAATGTCATAAGATCTATGTGACACTGCGTACTGAATATTGATGCTTTCATCATTAGGATTTGATTCTATGGTGGATGCAAATATTTTTCTGATTTAAAAACTCATGTGCCGGTTGGCACGTATTAAAGTATTTTACTATTTTATTATCATCATCGCCCTCCATAATCCAATATTCCCATCAATTAAATTTCCACATGTGTACACACACATTTTCACATACAGTACTTCACACGCGAGACCCTCAGGCGCTACTTCAATTAGACTCGACAGGCAATCGTGTTCAATTGCATGTAGATCAAATTTTTAGGAGACCTTTGGCTACCCTTAAATCACACGAGAATTTTTGCGTACTTAATCAAATTACAGAATGTATCTGGTGTTTCATTTGTTATGTATGGATCCAATATTGCACCCTAAAGTCCTCTAAACTAAATGATAATCTAAAGGTAGATCCTAGTATTGGAGACCTTCCAATTGCGCCTTTTTATCCAATACAGTGCGAAGTGATCAAGAGCATCTGTCGTCTGTTATAATTACCTTACGGTCTCTATACTCTAGAGAAATTACTTTCGTGCTACATCGAACTAGAATGTTTTCGCACAATATTTGCATCAATTAACTTTGTTTTGTATGCAATATAACTAGGAGATATTCTGTTATAATGTTTCCGGCCGAATTAATTAAATTCTTTTCACCTCTTGGGATATAATGAGATTCTAGCCTTCCATCAAGAACGCTAAATTGATTATGGTAGTTTATTTGGTGACTACCATCAGCTGAATTAATAGTTACACGACCTAAATCCGGTAGCCCGTTGTATTGAGTAGGTTATCCAGTACAGTGTCAAGTGATTAAGGGCTCGCCTCCTCCATCATGATTGTTTGCGAGAGTGCTCCGTGGCTAGTCGGGTTTGATGGAACTAACTTGTGACCCAATTGTGCTTGTCGCCTGTATTAATTACCCTCAAACTCGACGACATTTAGGGACAGGGTGGTGGTTGTGTTCAAACTCCTTCGAAATAGTCCCAAAATTTTCTGGAATAAATTAAAATTGATGATTCAATTACTTCAGGTTCCGAATCAGAATTAAACACTATCGACGGTATCTTGATAGTAGTATTTGCCGATGTTAATCATATTTTAATAAGACACTTTATGATTTATTCTCAAAGTTTCCAACATTATCATAAGCTTTCCACCCGTTAAATGTTAATAATCAAATCGTTTATACTGTTATTGTAAGTCGATTGCCGGGTATAAGCAGCATGAGGTGCAATAATAACGTAAATCAATAGTTTAAACCGAATCAACTGACCGTCGAAGGGGAGTCCGGTCCAGTTCACAATGTTGAACGCTCGCCGGCAATTAGGTCGGCAGAGTGGCCTTTGTCGGCGGCAAGCATCTAGATATCTGCACATAGACCTAGTTTACTGCGCTAGATAAGGCTGCGGAAGCACCGGCCTTCTAAGGTTCCGCAACTACTGTACATTATCATAATATCGCCAAGATCATTGCTTCTCAAGCACAAGATGGCTTCAGAAGAATAAATATGAATAGAAATAGTGAAATGAGTACGAGTATAAATTATGAATATTGTGAAAATCTCTTCTACGTTATAGATTTAAAGCATACGATAATAGTAGAACATTGTAGAGCAGTTATTGTTTTACAGAAATGTTGCAATTTATTTTCATGTGTTAAAATAATGTATTCTGGAGACCGCGTGAGAATTTCCCGTTATTTATAGTTTCACATACTTAGTTAATGTGTCTCTGGATGCGTTTCAGCGAATCTAGTGTTTTCGTATCGCGTGGTACATTGTTGCTATTCCATGTCCTCTGAATATAAAAGTATGACTATCTGTCTGTCTGCGTGATCGTTGATACATGTTTAAGTAATGATGTACCTATATTTTGCCAAAATTAATGCAAATTAATAGTTCTTCAGGCTTATTATGTCATAGTCCTAATGAGTATTTGGTTCTATTATGATAATATTGTTACTTCTCAAGAAATCAAATATACGTTATTTGTAAAAAACATTAATGGAAGCTGTCACTTCTTAAATATATACTTATCTATTATTTTCAAAAGAAGTGCAGACTTTACTTGCACGATTTCATTAAAGAAAACAGTGCTTAGATTTTTTTGATATCCAACGAGTGAATTCCAACGCTGTAAACATTGTGCTATCTAAGCTTGTTTGTTTTTAGAGTTCTTCTTCTTCTTACGGGTTGCCTTACAACTCTTGAAACCGTGTTACGGTTCCAGGGTACCCAGCGGAAGACCAATTTGTTTTAAGAGTTTGCATATCTTTTTATAATTCAATTGCATCTGGTAAAGGCAGTTAAGATTTCATGATCATAATGGTACCAACTTTTTTTAGGAATGCCGCTTTATTTAATCTTATTTCAGACCAGAAGAAACCGGGTTTCGACTAGTGTATTCTATTTCGTGTCCCCTATAAAACATTTTGATATGCTCTCTGAGTTCTCTTTGTCCGTTTTATGCGGCATTCAACCCTTCATTGTTTTTGGCAGAGCCGCGTATACACTTGCCAGAGTTATGATATTTCGTGTTATTAACCATTCTATTTTAATGTCATTTCTGTTAAGGAGTCGCGTCGTATACCGGGTTTTATTGTTTGACTCTAATGTCTTAATTACACTATCAAATTTAACCAGTTTTGATCGGTTTTCGTCTTCCACAAATTGTTTCTTTGTGTCAGTTTTACTTCTGTTTATATTTGTCTCTTACAGTTATTTAGTATTATATTAATGACATTGTCTAGTTTTGTATTGTCAGTGGCAAATTTTATCAATTTTCACCTGTTAGAGACAGATTTATTTATTTATGATTATCACTCTGTTTACTGTTCAGCAGTCACATTTGTTAAGGCAGTCAAAACTATTCGTTACAACTCTAGGTTTACCCGCGGCTCTGCTTTTATGGAAATTGCACACAGAAATAAGTTTTACCAAAAACTTAACAAGTACTACATCTAACATTTTATGAATGACGTGTAAGAAAAGACAAACAAACTGATGTTTAACTACATATTATAATATGAATGAATAGGTATGCCTTCTCCAGTTCTCCTCATAAACTAAACTTTTGTGGTAGTATCCTGGTACGTTTGTTGTTGTTCAGCAATCAAATTGAACAAAAGTTTCTATCAGGACTGTAGAAACATTGCGCAAGTAGAAACTTAAATCCAGAGCACTAGTCTTGTATACTAAAGAAAACTTATTCAGCGCTAACTGAGAGCCGAGAAATCCTTACATATTCTATTTGCAATTCCGTTAAACCTGAAATTCCGCTTTAGAATTCTGTAAAATATGCATACTGCACTAAATCCTTGCGAATGAGTTTATCGCTCTATAAATGTGCGATTATTGAGCTGAAACTGTATATTGAAATTGAAACCATCGAGCTGTGTCCACAGATAAACGCACATGACATTTTAATAGTATTGGCACAGGTAATTGGTCCTATTAAAGGTATTAAATGCATAGAAGAGTATAAGTGTGAGCATAGCTATCTAAACAGCCCGTATCAACCTGTGGCAGCGATCAATTTCGTGAATAAATTAGTTTAGTAAGCGTTCTCAATTAATAGGGAAGCTTGTAGAGCGTTTTACTAGATCGGTTAAGCACTTTGTTCCATGGGGTAAAAACGATATGCTCTTAAAATGCAAATTACGTGTTACTTATTATAGTTAATTTCTTTTCTTTAGAAAGGGGTTTAATTACAGTTTTTTTTAATTGGTCACACCCACTTGTCGATACCATATTGTGCTAATGATAAATGTTTGACAAATTAAACGTTTTCCAAAGACAACCAAGACGTGATCAAAGACACAGTTTAAATCCAGGATTATATTCCAATTAACTTTAAATCAATTCTTCTAAAATTCCAAATCAGCCTAACCCATCTGGTATCCAGCAGTGTTCAGTGTATCCAGTCAAAAGAACTTACCATATTTTCAGGAACCGGACGTGATATACCAGCGGATTGTCCGCTGTATCGCTACGTCCTTTAATTATGCATCAGCACAGTAAAGTGCAGCCGGTGGAAAGGTTTATGTGGTCGTAAAGTAGTTACTCGACCGGCGCCTGTCGCCTCCGCCTGTTACGTGATATTGTCTTTGATCGCTCTGTACTACCTTTGCTTGTTTATTGGTTGGTAATTTTGGATTCAGCACAAAGTTACTATTGAGTAAGACATTGTATTAGCTTTGCGGTGATTTATGGAGTTTTGGTGTTTTTAATACTTGTCATTTGTTACACCTGCATTACTTTGGAATTCTGCTCATACCGATACCCGTTAATATTTTCCGTATTTTATAGTTAAGCATGCAAATTTGAAAGAAATATATTTGTGGTAAAATTTGTAACAAGAAATAAAAGGCTTTTCTATTTTTATTTTATTTATTTATTTTTACGTCGTTCCCTAATGTAATTATTACTTATGTTACACTTGTGCAAATAGTTAGAGCGTTGGACTTGAAAAATAAGTGATTTAATTTCGAGGGAACGTAAATCGACTGCACTTCTGAAAATAAAAGAGTATATTTATGAAGTAACAGCTGTAGCCCCATTAAGTGCAATGTAGACAACTAATTCAATGTGGTCATTGTTATCATTGTTGTTTATTCTGCCAGTCAGTCATGGACCAACCACCTTCGCGCAAGGTCACATATCGTCTTTATAAAAAAAAATTACCTACACATTAGCCAACCTTTTATATCGTTTGATTGTTCCAGAGCTAGAGTGTTGTCGGGCGGGGTCCGTAGCCCGGCAGCATGGCGACGGTGGAGGGCCGCCCGGCGCAGTATGGCGTCTCGCTGCGGCAGCTGCGCGAGCTGATGGAGACGCGCGGCGCAGAGGGGATGGCCAAGATCAACGCGCTCGGCGGCGGACATGACATTTGCAAAAAGCTGTACACCTCCACGTCGGACGGTAAGTGTTACCTTTTTCCTAGGCTATATCATCGGATGTACGGAACCGTCACCACAACTTCACTGAATGTTCCGTTGTATACCTTTATCTCGAATACCTTTAGGGTGGAGGGAAAGAACGATGGTTCGTTCAGGTGTCCCAAAACCTAGAGGCCACTATAGCCACAGCCCATTATAGGCAGAAGACGACGTACGATTTTCTTTCGGAGCTCGTTTTCAGGAATTCGACATTCTAAATTGTCAAGTGTTCTGCCAATAATCCTGTCCTACTGTATTTCAGGGCTATTACCATGAAACATTGAAAAGTCTAAATTGAAGTGACATTTTGTTAATAACGGCCTATCGATATTTACAGAACGGTTAACTGTAATGTGTATGCAATTAAAGTAAAAGGCCTCCTTGAATAGTTTTATGAGAAAACATCACCTGTCACCGTTAAGTTATTTTTAAGGACGGAGGTATTAAAATTTAATTTTCCAACTACGTACTAAGATTGACCTCAAACTTAATTATCTAAATCACCGTATGGATTGCATGAATAGCAAGAGAGATTTAACACGGTTTTGGCATTGGCTTACAGCAGCTTACATTAGAAGTGAAGCAGCCATTGTTTGAGGAATTCGGTCGCGTTATATGGAAGACCCTGATCAGTACCATCGATATAATTCAAATTTTCCATCAGGCCATCTACTATTATTATAAGCCCGTTCACCTCCTTGTTTGATACCTCTGATACATAATAGCCGTGTCTGCATATCACTTCGCAGTACGGGATTTAATATGCCAAATAATTCAAACCCCAATTACACTGTTAGCTCGATTATTAATTCAACGTCGTACGTCCCATACACATCCTACTGTCAATGACTTTCAACGAATATGGCTGATATCCGCTATAGAAACAAAATTACTATTTTATACGGTTCCGGTCGAAGCACTCTCATCGATTGGGATTTTACTCTTTTATTGAAAGCCAGGCTAGCCATGTGATTTTCACTGGCACCTGCGTTCATGACTTTATGAATGGTGCGGTGCTTATGATATGATTAGAAAAATTTGCGTAATGAAAAGTATCCTATGTCTCAATCCGTTCAGCCGTCATGTTTTTATTGACGAATATAGACTACATAATAGCCAATTACTCAAGTAGATAATATGCTAATATTTCAATGGCTAAGATATATTTCAGGGACCAACTTGAAACAGCGCTTCCGAAGGGTTAGATATCAAAAGATCTATTTTTAAACCTTTTAATCCCTTATTTGGCTCGCGCCGCCTCGTTTTCTCGGTTTACTTGAGATACTTACTAACATGTACGTTAGCTAGCAGCTTCGTCTGATAAGACTCTTTCGATTTGGTATCATGAAGATTTTTCTTATTGATCAGGCGGATCATTAAAATAGTTCCTGCTTCTTATAATACTTCAAAATATTGTCGATAGCGGCAGACCCAGGAACCAAAAAAGATAAATGCCAATTATCTTCTTATCTAAATGTACAAAACCGTCGTTTCATGCGTTTCGCTGACTGACTGACAAGTAACGTACAGCCTAAACCACTGAAGATATAAATATGAAAATTGGAAGGTATATTCCTTAGGGGGTGTAGAGGTGCACTAAGAAATTATTTTTCGAAAATCAACCCCAAATGGCGTATGGAGTCGCGGGCAACTGCCAGTATTCATTAAGTTATTTGATTGCGTGCTTTGAAGAAGTAAACGCCTCATAAAGTAAAGCTATAGACTGCAACCTGTCCTGAAGAATTGGGCCAACTCGCTAAGTGTGAATAATGTTACCTGTTTCATGCCTGTTTCCCACAATCTGCGTCTCTCTCTCTATGGGCCCGGTATAGTGGGCGTGACTGGTGGACCCTATTTTGTTCTGCCAGTTGCGCATCATGGACCAACTCAACCTTCGCATAATAACAGGCGGTGGTAATATCACATATCGTCTTCTCTTTAAGCATATGCTCTCTGGCCACACCGCTATGTATAACGGCTGTGATGATGTGTTTACTATTCTGCCAGTGGATTGTAGATTACCACCGTAGCCGTACGTATAGCTTCTACTACGAGGTAGGGCTACATGAGTGACATTATCTAAAATCTAAACTGACTGGCAGGGTATCGACAAAGGTGTTTATTTATATCACACCCTCTTTATAATGTTACGTAGGGTTAATAGGGTTATTATACTGTGAGAGGCTTCGACGGTGCATAGTGCTTGTGTATCGAGGGTTCTGTAGAAAATAGAATAAATATCTATCTATATCATTCAGTTTATTTCCTAAACTCGTTTCGTCACCCTTCATTGCCTTTCAAATATAGCCCGGCGGTCCTGTGGATTTAATGTGTTCATACCAACGCAAACTGCGTTCTTCTATAAGGTTTCCGCTGCATTTATCCTACATCTAAATTCAAGATTCTAACTCAACGGAAGGTACCTTTAAGTAGGGCTTTTGATTAGTCAATTAATACCTACTTAGGAAATTACATAGTTCATTAAGTTCACCTAAAGGCTTGCCACGTATTCTGTTTTTTACAGAATCTCCTATCTGTTCTGAGACCGAAGGAATGCTACTGTTAGTCAATGCGAGTATAATTACCCTTTAACTATGGTTCCGATCTGCCGAACAGTTGTTTGTTGTCAACCACTTCAAACGGCCCGGCCCCGTGCAAACAGCGCCGCCACTTGGGGCGAAAGTTACACACAATCCTGAAAATAACCTCCTGAAACCGAATTAGCGTTGAACTTTGGACGTTTGAAGATCTCGCCGGTTCTTAACGGTGTAATAGGGTTTCTGGATGAGATGAAATTTAACCGCAGAAGGATAATACATAAAATCGAAGGCTGCATGCAATAAGTTGTCGCCATGGTTCTTTTGATTTATCTGTCTGTATGACTGCGTTAACCCCGAAAACCATTGAACGGATTTCGTTGCGATTTTCATTAGTATGATCTGTATTTCACGCTATTCTCCGCTCTTTCTTTTTCTTTCTCTTGTTCTAAGTAACTTCGTCTTTGTCTTCCCCTACCTCTCTTTAATTCAAATTTTTCTTCAATAATACTATACTGTATATAATCACGGCTACGTGTAAATGGCGATAGTTGATCCCACACAATATACTATAAGTCTATTATATGTTCCAAATTAGAAAAACACTCACAATTAGCAATTCCAGTTAATGATTTGTGAAAGTCACCGATATATCCATTGTCGTGTCATCGGGTGCATTTAAAATGACATTACGGGCATCTCGATGTGGCGTGGCACAGTTTTTAAAACGTTACTCATCAAAAAGTAATTAACTGGTGTTTCACCTCGCTACGAAAGATGCGAAGACATGCCAAATTTTGCTGGAATTTTACTACTGTATGTCCTTGGAGTAGGTAGAGACTAGAGACAGAAAAATTGTGTTTATCTTACTTTGGTGACGGTGTGACGGTTTTAGATGAATATGTGTAAGAATACAAAATGTAGTCCCTTCATATACTCAGAAAACCCAGCGGTAATCAAATAGGAGCAGCAGGAAACGCGGACCTATCGAGAGGCATACCCATCCATAGTACGATTGGTTATAAGTCTGCTTAACCGATGTTAACTGTGTCACGGAAACGAACCCATTTCAGCAGTCTTCAGGATGATGTAGAAGACAGACATTGTATAATATTCAGAGCGTTATGAGGTCACGTCGCGCACGGATGCTTTTTTTACGACGACGGTACATCTCTCGGGGGTGGATTCGCTAACAACGGGTTCTAATTTACGCGCAGTTAAAATTTCTTGAATAACTATAGACACGTCATGGTAGCAATGTCGACATGGTGGCAAGGAGGTACTTAAATAGAAGTACGTTATTTCCAGAAGAAGTGCGAACGTCGGCTTTACGTTTCCTCGGAAGTTGGTGCTTAGCTTTTAATAGCTAATTTAATAATAATTAGTTTTGTTTCAAGTCCAGCTCTCTAACCTATGGCTCTATCCTATCGACAAAATGATATTGTAAAGCATTTTTGTCATCTGGGCCAAATATTTTATGTCTGGAGACCCTCAAAACATTTATTAGATAATCGTGTGTGTCGTCCCTCAGATATGAAATTACATAAACTTCATTGATCAAAAAATGTTTTTTCAGACGAAAGCTTTAACTCGTGCGTCATTTGAACGGTCATTCGGTGAATATACCTCCTGTACGGGAATAAAGTAGCAATGTTGCCGCTGGCTGGTACTTGTAAAAGGTTGACATTATCTCGAAAACGATTTATTAAGCTTTATCCTACCTTGTACGTGAAATGTTATACCTACGATATCGTGTTCGAGTAATCTTTCTAATGCTCAATTTGGCTAAATGTGACATATTTGTAGCTTCAGTTCAGCTTCAGTTTGTGAGTCTGCATCATGCCTGGAGGGATGAATGAATCGTATGTAATTTCTACGATCCTGACTTATCTCTTTCGCTTTTATATATTCATCACATGACATCATCCAAAGACGACTATCTCCACATGCCAAGGATCATGTAGTTTCTTATCATTCTTGCTTTCTCATACATGATCCTCGATTTAAGGTACTCCTTATAAACCTTACCATGGTTAAGTATTAAACAAGGTATTACAATTTTAATTCCGTACAGTTGAGGCCTCTCGTCCATTGAACTCTTCAAAATCGATACTTTGCTGTTGTTTATAACTGGGCTGTTTTAATTTTGTATGTGTCAACCGTCTACAAATAGGTTTAGGAAAAATTTAGTGATGGTACAACTACCATCACTAAATTTTTCCTAAACCTATTTTAGACTTTGGTTAGTCTAATGGTTCGTAAGCCGAAAAATCTACCAGAGTTTGTATTCTATAGTCATAAAAATTACTTATTAGCACTCTCATAGTCAAAGGTTTTGTTCCTGTGTTCTGTACTCAAAGGTATACTAGTATGACGCGGAATACTACTGGTCATTGTCGGAAATTAATTTTGAAATCAGTCATACAACTCTGTTTGAGTACTGCATAGATGTGTCCAAGTTCATAATTGACGATCAAGCAATACACGTTTTACGAGCGCGTTTAGTAAATTAGTATTTTATCGTCGACCAATCGGTTGATATTCACGGTCCGGTTATGATGGGGATTACTTGATACAATAAACTGATTGGCGCCCACTGATTTTATTGCGGGGACCTTATGACCGGAAATCGTGATTGTGTCGTTAGTGTGGGGCGATTCAGTGGGAACTAGCTGTGTCTGGGGCTGAAGTAGCTGCTTGTGTTTTTGGCATACTCAGTGGTCCATGTCGTAGGAAATATAGACATGGGTTTGGATAATTCAATTTTGGGCAGGTAGGAGATCTACGGATAATAAAAAAATATGCGGGGTCAAGAAGACCTAAGCAACGAAAAGTGTAAATTCTGAATTGTGGAAACGACATATATGTGCTTAAAGTATCCTTATTTAGTTTGGACCTTTTTCAGAACTGTTTTTTGTAGCCCGTTACGTTTCTCTAAAACCTGTTATAGATAAAACAGTTATTTTAGAAAAAATGTTCGCCCGCTAACAACATCAGTTACGTTGACAAATCGCTATTTGTCAGCCGTCCAGTGGCGCGTCGTTTCTGGAACAGCGAAAAATGATTCCCACTCTAGTTTCTTTGTCACTTGAACGTCTTTATAATAGAAGAGGAGATTGTTACGTGCCTCTTGTTACTAATAATGGATATGAAACAAAAAATACAGGAGAACTGGAAAAGCCTTGAATACTATGAAATCATATTCTTTTTACCCTTGAAAGTTGCTGGAAAAATATTTCGTGAGTCAAAACAACACAGAGCGAGACTGCCAGTCTAACCTAATATTCAGTGTTTATTTCAGATATAACGGTGCAATATTTTTCACTGTTTACGCCTGATGCAATGAGATGGTTAGTAATCAAAGAGACAGTATAATGTCAGCCTCGTAAACGCGAGTCCTTGGCCGAGAACGCCCGTAATATTCACCGCCTCTGTACTCTTTGAATTAATAAATTCCACCGTATTACGTCACTCTATTGTATAAGCAAGAAAATTCGCAATACCATGCCAAATACTATGCGCGAATCATTTTTTATTAATGTTACCGCTGTGTAGTATATGTATATTATATTTAGGAAAGAAACCAAGTTATTTTTGTCTTTTACAATTTTATTATGAGATATTGGCATCGGGGAATACTCCAAGAACTCGATGACCTTCTATTACTATCTGGGTCTTCTTTTGAAAACAATAATACTTCCCGTCTTTCATTGAGTTCAAACGGGAAAACTTTGGTTATTTTCGAAGTTTCTAAGTATGAAACATTTAACACCTAAAAAAGAAAACCTACGACAGAATATTCGCCATTTTCTCTTTGGAAATAAAATAAGAGCGAAAGTGCCCTGCCATAAATTGCATTACACATAATCTAGGACAATCTATAGAAGCGACCGTCCGCTACGAAGGTCGCTCGGGTACTGGACAGGGTCAAGCAAATCAGCACACGCCGACAGATATTTGTGAATGCCACCGCGCCCTTATTTTTGTTGTCTACCGTCATCTAGCTAATGTTTCAGTTATTTGATTATTACACGCATACATTATTTACAAATGTGAGCACGCACCCAAAGACTGTCCCACAACTATGGTCAGCTAATTATTCTATCCATAATTAGATTTTACGCTTCATAACGACTTGTTGCTTATGCAGTATTTTGAGTCACAATCTGTTCGTCACCTTTTCATTTTCCGTTTGAATATTAAAAAAAAAATCTTTCACGTGTTACCTCTAGAACTGTTTGGCCCTAAATGGTGCCATTTGATTAGATGGTACGCGTTAAAAGCAGCCAAGGCCTTTATAGTCGCGGCCCGTCATTAATTTACGAATTCGTGTTTTTGTGTCGTGAAAACCGACCAAGTGCGAGTCTGCATTAAAATTGCAGAGGGTTCTTTGGGTTCTTGTGTTCAATTCCAGGAAAAAGAAGAAGACCCTAAAATGCGGTTTTAAATTCCTCTTGTATTTAAAAACATACATCGTAAACATTTGCAGGATTATTAAAAAGACACACCAACAGTCTTCAAATTCTACGACGAAATATTAATTATTTCTTAATTTTCAGTGCACAATTTTTGAAGTCGGTACCTACACTTTTTTCTAAGGTTTATCGTATATTTTTAAAATATAATTTAAACTGTGCATTTTAAAACTATAAAAAATGTAAGTATTTGTATTTCTTATAACGAGCCCCCTTTCATTTGATATATTACATTTAATTTTCTTCCCAAAATCGAAATTCGATTATTTACGCTATATGTCCGCGATTGGGCCATCAAACTCTAGATACGTACATACCTATGTACCAAATTTTAATGTTGTTTAGCCCAGTAGATTCGAAGAAAATAAGCTCTGATCGAGAGTGATCCTATAAGGGTTCCGTTTTTTCACCGGATGTACGGAATCCTAAAAATTAGACCACTTTTACTCAAAGAATTAAACCACTTGCAGCACCCCAATAATTGCCAAAAAATCGCACGTTCATCAAACCATATCATACACTTAATCAAGTAATCATCGTTTTATTATATTTCGCGACGAGTGTCACCATTCATGGAGGCCTTCTACATGATGTGTTTGAACGTAGGGTGTTTGATGGGTGACAAGTGACAAGTGCGGTTGATATGCGTGTCGTGAAGGCCGTGCCCATACGCTCTGGACAGTGCCATGTCACTGCGAATCAAAACTAAATTTACGATAAAGTTGAAAAATGTAATGGGTTGTCTCACCCATCTATCAATCTCTGGTTTCCTGAATTTGGTTAAAGGTTTATTTACTTTAACTAACTTAATACGTACTAAGGTATGGATACCGGCAATTAACTAGAACATCTGTCACCTACTGCGCAGTACAAAATCTTAAAATGAATAGGTATTTGTACTGTGCAGTAGGTGACATATGTTCAAGTTAATTACCGGGAATTATACTTTGATTAACCTATCGACTTTTCCGGAGGGCACTTAAAGTTCGCACTTCTTCTGAAAGTAGACAGGCTTGCCACTTGTTATGTTCAATGTGGGATAAGTGTCATTGCTACTGTTGTACCCCGTCCGTGATAATATTTGAGTTTGCTATCAATTTCTTGACTTTGGCTTAGAGGTTAGAATTAGACAGTCCCGGGTTCGATGACGTTAGGTAGATTTAACGAAACTATTAAGGGACGTCAAATACTTTTTTTTTTATCTAAATGTCTGTTTGATGTTAAAACTAGTCGTAAACCGTTCGGTTATACGGATATCGTGGTTGTATGTACATCAATACGCGGTGATGTCAGTCGACGAGGGCCACACGCGCGTATAGAATGTAAATTAAAAATTAACTATTGACTACCATGTTGGTGTAGGTAGTTTTATAAGAGCTGGCGTGAACAAATAAAATTGAACTACAGTCTCTATAAATTCAAATATCGAACGCACCAACTATTATGATTTCAAATATCAAACGAAGTCTTATGATATCAAATAAAGAACGTCTAACTATTATAAATTCAAATATCGATCGTGCCAGCATTAGATAACCGCCATCTTTAAAGCTTGTCATCAGGGCAATGGTATTGGTAATTATATTTAGAACTAAATGCTGCCTACGGTTCATCCGTATTATTTTCATATCATTATCACTGTCACGCCACTAATTCTAAAAAACAATGTCCGCCTATCGTGATAAATTGATATTAATTTTGAAATCATAGACACTTCATTTTTTATTTGTATAGAAGATCTATCGTAACGATACCACAACTGTCAACAAAATAACGATTATTTATTAGGTAATGCTTTATCATATTTACTTGACCAATATTGATCAAACTACTTGCTAGACAAGACTTTAGTGGCTCTGTGGTCATGATGGGTTACCGCTTTGAAGCTGGATACCTTTTCGATCTCAAATACCTCAACCGAGGACACCATATTTAAAGTATCCTTATTAAATATAATTAGCGATATGCTCAGGACGTTCTTTTATTAACTAAGTGCTTTAATCGATCTTTCACGCTTCAGAGGGCATTTCTTCTGAAAATATTTGTGCCATCAAGAGCAGCTATAGGCTTGCCACTTGTTCTGTTTAATATGAGATTTCGATGTTCTCAGGTAAAATCGGGAACAGAAAGACTGGAGGGGGGAAATTGTTTTTCAAGAATCTACACCATATCTACAGCTTCCTCACTTCCAAAATGATAATTTATATGAAAACCGAACCAGCGCGACTATCTGTTAGGAAATAATAATCGTATTATAAATAAAAAGTGGGTTACCACTGTTTCGTTCCAATCAACACTGCATCAGTGCATTAGCCGCGTCTAAACATAGCATCGCTCGTCCGATGCATGTTTCTATTTCGCACTGGATTTTGATTTAATACCACCCAGGCTTTGATGAATGCGATGGTTGGGAAACATTTGTGGCGAAACCTTGGAGAGAATTAAAATTGCTTAGCGAATATAGTGCAGATGTAATTGTAAGACCTGGAATGCTAAAGTGCGGGACGGCTAAGAATAGTTTTGAGATATTCTTGCATCATTCAATCGAGCATTTTTCTATAGGAACTTTACAAAATCACGTTAATTGATGACAACAGATGGCGGTGCTGTCAAATTCTTATCGAAATTGGCTCGGCAGTGATGTCGGTACTTGCCCCTCAGAGCCACTGCTTTTCATCTACGATGTAATGTTTCACGCGTGACAGTAATTTTTACACCTAACTTCGCTAGCAGAGGTTTCCGAATTGTTTGGCCAACTTCCCGATTTTTATATTCTCCATAGACCCTTGTCTGCCAAATATTGAATTATCTCCAATTTTGTTCACGCTTAAAAATCAAAATCGACCTCCTCAGGAACACGAGGAAGGTTTGCTGGTATTAAACCTGAGCATTAACTGTATGAGTGAATCAAGTCTGGAAAAAAATAGCTCTTGCGTGTTTTCATGGCGTATGCTGTCCATTCCGTTAGAGATATAACAAAATGATGTAGGAAGGAATTGTGTAGAATAAAATAACCAACAAAAAAGTCCCCGGTAGGTATGTCTATCTCTAATACATAAGTAGTTACAAACGTATTTGTGTTGGCATTCAAATTGCTGTACGTACACCAGTATTGTACCCTTGCGAAGCCGGTGGCAAGGTCGCTAGTAACTTTATAATATGGTTAACGTAGCTGCCGCTTAGTTTAGTGGTTTAGTCTTAAAAATATCCGCAACCGGATAATAATCATGTAATATGAAACTATGTTGTGATTGTCTATTTGTAGGTGCCTCCGCCCTTAGCCCACCCCACGCCCGAGGCTGATCGACCTTGCCATATTATGTTTCGCAATCATGGACTTCTCATTCCGCTTTACATTACTCAATAACAAAAACATCCTCAAAAGCTCTTAACTGTACTCTATTTTAAGTCCTGGGGTGTGGATTTGAAAAGTCCAGTTTGCTTTGTCCTAATTCTCGTTTTGAAATCGTGTGACCTTAAAATATCAACAAAACACGTTTGACACAAATAAGCCATCCTTTTGACGAAATGAGGAGTACAGTATAATTGGATTCCTACTCTCGCAACTGGTAAAAATATTCAAGCAACCGTAGCCAAATAATTTAGATTTGTATGAGATTTTGTACTACTGCGATAGGAGCCACAACACAACCTAATTCAAACATTCTAAAAAAACATTATAATCTTAGGTGTTTTCCGGCTACATCAACCCTTTAGTACGAAAAATTTGCTAATCGAAATGAGCCAACGAAACGGAAGCCCAAGGGCCATCAGTAATCATATTTATGTTTTCTTTTTAATATCTTTATTTAATAAGACCTGTTTTATGTCCTCTTCTCCACGGCTCGAGTGCTAAAGGACAACAGCGGCCGACCATCCCCCTCATCTCGGTCTTAACAAATAAACGCGTAATTTATGCTACGAACGGCGCTAGGACCAGGCGCCGGCTTTACTGCGGCCTCGTTTTTCGCCCTCGAATCAATTTCCAACGATGACGTCACTCCCCATCCCTCCTTCTCCCATAAATCCCCTCCTATCCCAACACCCCCCACCTCCTCCCTCTTGCCGGGTTCTGTCCTCACAATACACCTATTTCCTTTCCTTGGAAGGCCTGTCTGCGCTCCGAGAGAATGCGGATGCCTTTTATAGATCACTAGCTTTCCGTCCCGGCTTCGCCGGCTCTTTTTATTGTGACAAGAATTTACGTCAAGAATGATTTCCTGGATAAAAAGTAGCATAATATGTCACACTTCGGCCCTCCAACTACTATCTATTTGTCACGTCGATCCGTTGCTGTTTTGACGAGAAAGAAGGACAAACAAACCAACTTCCTCATATGTTTTTTGAGGTGACCACTTTTGAAGAGGTCTAGTTCTGGTTTTGGTTTCAGGGCTCGGTTTTCGCAACTCGACGTATTTGCGCCTATTTTGAGTGATACGGGAACTCTGTTACTCCTGCCATCACAGCTTCTCCAGGAACCCGATCAGCCCCTCAATGTTGCCACATGCCTCCAGAAAGGTCTTCGGGGCACCGAGATGAGCCCTGTATTCTGTCAAACTTGCACATTCCAGAAGGATGTTAGTGACCGTTTCTTCAGTCTCCATGCAAGCTCTGCATAGTGGACTATCTGTAATTCCGATATTAAAAAGATGTTTATTTAAAGAGCCCATGTCCTGTGAGATTGTGTAATTAGTCTCAAGTGGTTACTTTTTAGGATTATTAGTCTTTGTGTTAGTCGAGAGTTTGGAGATGGTAGAGCTAGTTTTGAAGATGTATTTTGATATATTTTATTGTTAAGTAGTGCAGTTTGTCGGATAATTAAAAAATACATGGCCTAGATTTCCCTAAAGTTACTTACTGACAAGCTGATGTCGAGTCACATATTGTAGCAACGTACATGAGTATTTAAAGCGAATGGCGATGACAAGAACTTTTCACCATCGCCCGCTGTTTGCCGTTGCTCATTTTTCAGTCATGTACAGAAAAATAAATGTAGAATAACTTGGATTTGGGGTAGCGTCGTGCTACCCCCTCGACATTTACAGCAGTTAGCGTAAATCAAGTGTTACTTTTGGTGGAAAAAGTTTTCTGAAATTTCCGTATTTTTTTTTGTTTTTAATTAGTTGTTATATAGGCACTCTAAATATGATACATATTTAAACTTAAATAACGAGTTTTAGAATATCAATCAATCAATCAATCAATGGATGTTTGTCTACAATATGCTTTAAAATGCCTGAATTAAATGTCATCTTAGTCCTAAATTAGATGAATATCCTGATATAGGGCAACTAAGAACAGCTCTGAGTTTTTTGACGGTGTTGATAAATTTTCTTTGAAATTGGCTCGACAGTGATGACGATACGAAGGCTCAAGAAACACGTGCTAGCTTCTCAGCAGTTTTTAGTCGCCGCTTGCCAGAAGCAAATACACCAACGCTAAGAATATAATATTTTGCGAAAACACCCTTGATGATTTTTGACATTGACCTCTTAACAATTTTATTGAACTCTTCCCCCGTTCCTAATCGGTCCCGTGGAAACATCCGCTAAGAAGGTCATTAAGAGTGCGCCATAAAACTTGAGACCCGTCATAAACCGACCGCAAACTGAACGTGTACCTAGTTGAGTTATGAACCCTCGATAGCTGTGATTGAACGCGCGCTGGGTTATTTTGGACCGTTAATAACTCTCTAAAATAGACTTGTTGTACTGTCGGTAAGGGTTTGTTACTGATTTGGGTTCCTTATTTACTTCTTCGTTAATAGTACTACTGCTTCTACTACTAATGCTAATGGCTTCGTCTGTATTATTTTGACATCATTCCCATGGACATAGGTTGCCTTACACTTCATAACAACAGGCTTTCTACTTCTTTTCTTTAATATGGGCAACTTACTGAATGTGGACATCGTTACCAGTGTCTCTAGGCCAACACATAAAGACCGTGATGTTCCCTCCTTTTTTCATTCAGAGTTTTGTGAAACATTTTTATTTTATTTCCCAGCAGTCCAGCAATCCACGCGCCGGGGATTATATTTTTCAATCAAATGCTAATGTAATTAATGGTATGTTTACGTTTTTTATGAGCAGGCAAACATTTTTTATGACAATATAAAATAAATTCGTATCGCTCTGTGCGAATCGTTTGATCTCGCACGCGTGTGTTTGCCTTTACTAATGAAGGCCTAGGTTACTAAGAAAATGTATTTTATAGGTTATAGGTATATATTTAGAGTTATGTAACCAATGGGCTTACGCTATTAGATGACTGTCATTTTTTGCTGCGACATTAGAAATGTTGGTCTGATGCGGAAAAGTCATCGTTTGATTAAAAATATGACCGTGCAGGAAGATTGCCAGAAACATTCAATATATCATTCGCAGCCCCGGGACTACGGAAAATATGGTATACTGAATGATAATAATGTATGGAATGTAAGGGAAATGCCATATGAGAGTCCTTAGATTATACCTGAAATATCGGACAGAAAGTCTAGTAGGTAAGTATCTAAAGTTTATTATAACCTTATAAGAAACCTGACCTTACTACTCTCAAGAACCGAGTTGTTTTACCTCAGGGACTTAGCGGAAACAAAACTACTTCCAATTTTTCAGGCTACCTAACGAGTACAAGAGTACATCATGCTGTTTTATCAGCCTCACAGTCCCAGAGCCACAAAACTACGAACGCTTATGAATTGCCAAATCATAATTAAAGGATGCAAGAAAAGCTCATATGAGCTTAGCGATGCGGCGAAACGAATGAGTATAATTCCGGATCCAGTACCGCCAGGATATTAGTCACATGACGTATGTTATCAAGTCCCAGACATTTAGAATTGAATTCCGAGACACGCGCAAAAATAGCGCCCAGCGCCCAACGCTGACTATATCTATCCTCCACCAACCTAACGTGTGTATGTATATTTATTCCGCTCTGCTTCGGCCAGTTCATTGTTTCAAAATGTACGGAAATAGTATGGGTGCGTCGGTAACAGACGCGTTTTCTCTGCCGGAGGTCACTGCCGGTGACACCACTGACATTATGACTTGAGTTTTTTTCGGTTCATCTGGGCCTGGCAATAGACCTGTGCAACTGTGCATACTTCTCGTCAGGGCAGCGTGACTCCCGAGTTCGTTCGTTTTAATCAAATACTGATCATATATTGAGATTCGCGAACACTTGATGGATTCATAACAGAGGAAGGCATGCATCATAATGATAACAGCATTCGACTAGGACTAGAAAGCAATGGTATCACTTAATAGCATCCATCAGAAAATTACAATAATGGTACTACTATCATAACACCAACTAGGCTGAAAGAAAAAGAAAAATACTTCAGACGCAGTCATGAGAAAACTACAAGTACATAATCTGAATGAATGAAATGAATGTGAAAGTTTAGTAGCTTTATTGCGTTGGCACCACCCATTGAGAGAATTTTCCGAAATGCAATCCCTATAAACCTTTGCATCAAACATATATAACTAAAATTGTGTCTAGAGACCTAGTAAAAATATCTAATAGTCCTTTATAATATTATATACATATTGTGCATGCATCTCGCAAGGTCGCGATCACGATTCTTTCTCGTGTCGCGCGTGTGTAGATGCTGCCGCGATTTGTTGTGAAAATTGTATACAAAAATAAACCTTTTCATGGCTCTTATATAGTTCACGGCCCTGCTTTTTCAGGGATGGAAAAATAATTTTGTCGTCTTTCAGCCACTGGGTACCCAGCGGTGTCCTCATAAAGCTGATGGAGCTTTTGAAACTACTTAATGAGAGACTGAGATATTTTGAGATCGAAAGACCTATTAGTACAGTTTGTCGTATGTGCAGTAAGTTTTGATTTAAAAAATAAATAAAATGGCCGATATTCTAATTTGGAATAGTCTGATATATTTTATTCAAACCCTTTCAACGCTTACGTTATCCGACTATCTATGAGCTCACGTCCTTCAAGAGAAAGCGGTCGTAGGGTTTCCATTTATCATGAAAGGTCTAAAGTCCTGAAGGAAATGTTGCATCATTTCAGTAATTACTGCGCCGGCTTCGGTTAATTCTACTGATTTTTTTTTGTTCGGCCGCAATTTCCCCGAGTGCCCACCCGGGACAGCTTCGTGAAAATTGAGGTCGTTTACCACTAACAATGCCCCAGTGATTTTGTACGTAATTCTACCGTTGGAGATCATAGCAACGATTTGAAAAGATACTTTCTTTTGATTTGATCCTAAACTATGTCTGTTTTATAACTAGGATTACTAATCACTAGGCAATTGCGTGCATTGTCGCAGATTTCAAATGCACGCGCTGAACCCTATATATACAGTGATTTAGAAATATCACTTTTGTATCTTCTATCATAGACACACACATCTAACATTTGCTCTTTCGATATCCTTCATGATACCTCTGAAATAAACAATTTAAATTGAGTGTGACAACGAATTGAGATAGGTCAACGAAAACCCACCGAAAACACACAAAAACAAAACGTTTGTCATAATAATTTAATGGCAGAGGCTGTCAAGTCCTCAGTTAATTAAATTAGTTGGAAAGGGGTCACTTTCACCAACAAAAAACACCTTGAACTCGTATGTACCGTTTGTTGAACAAAGGTCGGAATATCTGCCTACATATTTCATGAAGAAAAATACTGAAATTCCCCATGGGTCTAGCGGTGAAGCTAAGCAATTCAAGGCCCTGCATTTGAGGGCTTTTACCATCACGAACTTTATACCTTGCCCATGAAGTATGACACCTTGAAGATGGCTAGCTTGTCGCTGCACTTTAGTTACTTATTAGAAGAAGTGTAAGCGTCGTCGACTGATATGTCTTCCGGAGAATTGGTGCCTCTCAACATTTTTTAAAGATTGAAATACCGTGATTCTGCAAACGAACGAGTCACCAATCCGTTTCGTTTGCATGCAAATAATTTGTACATTCAACGTTTATTCGGCGCAAACACGATTGAGGAACGTAAATGTACCGACTCGCCGCATGCCGTGCCCGCCCTTTTGGCAAACGGCGTCGTGTCGGCCGGCCAATTCTAGTGTAGCGCCTCGATTAATGTTTTGTTACTGGGTTGCTGTGCTACTGGACTAGAGCTAGCTAGGTAGATACACGTCCGTGTCAATACCGGGCCCATGTCGAGAATGGTGCTCTCTAAATTGATTCGGCCCTTGCAGATGTGGGTACCAAAGATTGCAGGCGACAGGCATTTGTTCATCCCATTACTTGAGTTTTTGAATTAATTAACTTGATTTTTATACCTTGCAGCGTTTACATAATGTTTCTACATTGTACTAAACTTCCATTCGATCTTAAACTTCCACAAAACACTTCCTTTCATTCTGATGAGTACAAATGATGGTATATTGGCACCAGCAATGACCGGTAACGCGGTGACCGGTAGTGGCAAGCTTGTTGCTGGACTTAAGAGGATCGTGTAGCTCAGCGTACGCAGCGAAATAGGTATTTAGAAAATCATATTCTGTCTCAAGCGAGCTCTTCCCCCGGGCATCAGTGCGACAGAGAACACTGCAGCTCGTGAGTGTTCGTAGGTATGTTCTTCGTTGAAAATTGCGTTTTGGGGGAAAACGATTTACACCTACTAAACTATAACGAAACCTTATAATTTTGGTGTCAAACGTTTTAGCAGATTATAATCTACGTACGTACGTTTTGCTTTTTTTGAAATTTTGCTTTGTTTCTCAAATACAGACGGTTTATTACGAGCAAGTTATGAACCAAAAAAACCGAGATTTGAGGGGCTTATAACTTTTGACCTATTACGAATTTTGAAAAAAGGAAAAAATACGTACGTAGTTTTTCATTATGTCAGTAACATATTACAGAATCGTTAAAATTAAATGATATTTAGGGGTAGTAAAACGTTTTCTCCGTTTGTATGGACATGGACGCGGTACACTACACTCTTAATCGGACTAGAGCTGTCATGTCATTTCTTGAATCTATTACCGAAACACAAGAACAAGCGATTATGAAAATTTGGTGTTCAGCCTTTTTGTCTACAGTGATTTGATTCCGGGATTCTAACTCACAATCACCAACCGATAATAACTATTAATACGTTAATTTCGTCAGAGCAATATTATTAGTCGGTTAGGAGTGTATATATGATGTGACAGGATAGTATGACGTTGTTCAGTGTATATTTTGGTTTGGAGTATACGTAGACGTCAATACTGACGCGTTGACTATGATGTATGTTTTATACCATCATGGTCTTTTTATGTATCGCGGCTTGCCCAGGGACACTTGGTAACAGGTGTATTACCTATCGCTGTCACTTCTTAAATCACATTTGAAACATTATGAGTAGTTTTAATCAGCTATTCTTAAATAAACTAGATTTATCAGGTACAGTGGTAGATTTTATTCTGGATTATCATCACAGTATTTTATTTCAGTATATCATATCAGAATAAAAAATAATCAAAAGATATGGGAAAGGGAAACACATTTTAACAAGTGTGTATTTGATGTGGATTTAAATGGCATTCCATATCGTTATTTTACGGAATGCTGGTATTTGGTACATACAGTGATGAATGAAAACAGGTATGGAATGACCATCATGAAAGTAAAATTATGCGATCATTGGAAAATATTATATAGTGTGATAAGAAAAGATTAAGGAGAAACAACCAGGCAGACACAATCGAATGTTATTTGCTACGAGCCTGAAAGGTATTTTTATGAGTTCTTCTAACATTGAAGAATATAGTACATATCTTCTTTAGTGTTCCTCATTTACGATATTTATAGTGTACCGTGAGTCGTGAGATCATGTCATAGAAACGTAACAAAAAAGATTGTAACAAAAAAATTACGTTATATGACAAACGTGCGCTGGGACGTATAAATACATTTTGTATAATTACGTCACTCCGTTTATGACTCGTGCTGAAGCTTTTATCGACGGCTTCGTCCGCATGTTTTTGGAATGTGAATTGCACCATCCTTCTTTAGTCAGATGGGATCGATGTCAACGGAGCTTGACATTCGTTAGGTAGCCTCAAATTTTATTCGGCTAAATGAGAGTTTTGGCTTCCGCTGGGAACAATGTGGATCCATGCTACTGTTGCCATGAGGTAACAGTTTTTGTCCAAATCCCAGATATCTGTCAAATATTTGGTATAAATTTAGCGAATCTTGAATCGTGTTCTCCTGAGTTGAACACCGAACGAACCTAAAAACTGCTGCCATTGCTATGTAAAACGCGTTAAATCTATCGTCACATTGACGTAGGTACTTGCGGTAAATAATTGTTCGATCAACTGCTTCTCAACATGTCATGTTTAGTTAAATTCATGAATATTATAATATCTATTGTCTTTCAAGGATATGACGTTAAGCTCTGACTACAAGTATCTGATGGGACGTATTTATTATGAATCATCCTGAATCAACGATAGTATCGATTCTTATTCAAGAGCATGAGAACATAAAGCCAGATTTCCACGAGCCATTCAGTCGTTACATCGTGATTGAGTAACAAAATTAGATCAAATTGGGCTAACCTCCGAAATTGCAGAATGAGAAAACGGTTTCCACTAAAGACTGCGTAGATTTGCTAACAGTCTTCTTATCACGTCCTTTATTCCAAGAGTGGTAGGCAAAGACTGTCAAATTCCATTTGCGAATTGCTAAAATCCTGACTTATCTGTTCGCTTCATAGTTGCCAGCGTATTGCCTTCAATCAACAAGTTTGTATATCCCTGGTATATTGACAAATCGCTCTTGTTTCATCCAGATAATTATCATCTATTATTTTTATGAATGTTATATTATGTTTAAATTATACTAACTTTTCTAATTTCTACATAATAAAGCTATTTTTAGCTGCATTATGTCATATCGGAAACACAAGTCACGTAATTCTTAGAAAATTAATATTCATGAAGGGAACAGAACACTCATTCGATGTGACTAACTAACAATAATTCATTGCATACTGTTTACGCTCGATTACACATTATTATGATCTAAACTTGATGACTGCTTCGTCGGTTTGCTAATATACTTATCACACATAAAGATGGTATCCATAAAAACCTTTCGTAATGACAAATATCTTTGTACCAACTATAATCCAAATTCGTTCAGCTCTGGCTATCCAAATTCATACATGTATATTATACGGACGTCACTCGAACCAAAAATGATAAGCAACTTTTCTACAGGGGGTTTTCTTAAATGGAACAAGTGCGAAGTGCAAGTGTTTTACCCTATCCTGTTTAATAAGGTAAACTCTATACATGTGCTGATTATTATTATTAAGTGTAGGTATTGTAGGTACGTAGCATAGTTATTACTCAATTTGTGTCAGTATCTCTGGCCATTCTGCAAAGGTCAAGTATCAATAGGTGTTTATATATAAAAACGTTTAAGTACATCATCTGATAAACTGTCATTAGCTAAATGAGAAAGACTTGTCCTCCATATGGGCAAAGGAATAGCAAACATTTTTTGCTGTGGTGGGCAGAGTGGGTTACCTTATAATTATAAGGTGGGTACAGAATAATTCTTGTATTCGGCGCCAAAGGAATCTACCATGGGCCAGGGTGGGACCTGTAAGTTGCTACGTCTATGTCCCTGGGGCAGGAAACACGGTTCCAGAATCCGTAAGACACGCCTGAAGGTATAAACCCCATCGCGCGAAATACACGACAATAGAAAAGTGTTAAAATAAACCCTCACGCAAACCCAGCGACAGATTTATCTCTAAACGTAATCGGCCTTTCAAAGTGTCAGTTGTCCGCTCGACCGGTGAAACGATCTCGATCGCCCGTCGAGCTTTAAACTAGAATTGGCAGTTCCATCGACTTGCAATTCCGGTCGCGCCATTTACATTCCACTATATAGTCCGTTTAATGGAGTTTAGTTCAATCGGATCGATAGTTTGGGCGTTTTTGTGGTGGGTCGTTTGACTTTATTAACTGTACTTAATCCACATGTGGGCTGGAGTTTTGCATACTTTGCATAATCTCTGTGCAAAAACGTATGTATAAAATTTCATCCAATTCCATATAATATCGGCGATCTGATTTTGTGTTTCCGCGATATTCATATTGCTTCAGATAAAGGTTGTACAAAATATAAGGTTGAATGAAATTGTCTGATTTGAGTCAGCTGTCGCCGGTTATACCTTGTCTCGCTTGAATGCCAAGGAAATTCGGGCCTCGGGATATTGTAGGAATTATCATAAGTATATAAACATTTTTAGGGTTACGTTACCCCTAATTCCTCATCGGAGTGTATTCACTAATTACAAAGGAAAGAATGATGAGATGAGTTTAGACATGTTAAATGGATGCCATGGATGTCAGAATGAACTAGGTCATCCGATGGAAGCGGTGGAAAACAGTCACGAAGAAAATGAATATCTCAAAATTCTATTCTAAAATTAGGGTAAGCAGACATTGGCCAGAGGTTGGAAATCGATTAAAGATCCCTCTCGCGTCGAAAACTTTTTATAGCGACAGGAATTCCGAATAAATCAACCAACGGCAACAATCGATCCGTTTATTGCGCCAATAAAATTAGCGAATACGACAAAAAATAAACAATAGTAGTAACGCAGAGCGAGTTTTTACGAAATCACATGAATTGGACAAAATGTGTTTATTTTCATAGTGGGGCTGGAGCCATTCCTGTAGAACAAGGTTACGTAACTGTGCTGAGACAATTTCTTTCTTGAGAAATTGCTTCTGGGAATAGAATCATTCCCGGGTTCGAATTCTAGATAGGATAAAATAGTATGGGTTTATCTAGTTTGAAAAATATCGAGTTACCTTTGGTGTGACAAAGACCCAAGCACCGCAACCACGAAGGCAAAGGCACAAGCAGGCGTTGAGGATTGAATCCGGGTTCCCTTAAGTCAAGGTTATTGCTCTAACCCAGTGTTCCTTAACCTTAGCAAACAATAATAATAAGTATCGTTTTATTTTAAATCGCAACTCTAGGTTGAGAAACGATGCAGTCTAACCATTGCGTTTACACTTTTTGGCAAGTATGGACTAAAAACAAATCCAAAAGTCTAGCTGCAGATTTTGCGCTGTTTGTGAATTTCTCGTTGAACCTTAGAGTCCATTATCAGTTCTTCCAAGTCTCCATATATTCATTATATTCATCAGTACTGTACAATTGGGAACACGGCAATACAATTGTTCTATTATTATTTTACTCTCTCTTTACTATTTTCGTTCACAAACCCCAGCTGAGAAATCCTGTCGAGTTTAACTGAACCGTAAAATAAAGGTTCCCAATGTCACCGGTGACCGGTTAGGTAATCCCGTTTCGGCGACGACGCCCGATCGGGGAATCAAGGCGGGGTCTTGAAGTCGCGCGGAAAATGTCCGCTGAAACCTTCTGAAGTCTGAAAATGATCCGGTGATTTTCGAAGGCTTTTCCTTTCCTACTACTTTGTCATTGACTAGTGACCAAGTAATTAAATGAATCAGTTATGCTAGACAACGCTAAATTTGAATCGGTGACCATTATGTACTATTAGTTTAAATACGGTGGGTGCACCCACGTAGCAGATGGTCCGGTTCGAGTTCTGGTCGAGCATAATTACTAGCCTTCCGCCCCAAACGTGAAAACAAACTGTTTGACCCCTTTCTGTCGTTTTTCTCAGTCTGTCTGTCGCACAGAAGTTTTGTATTTTGATATTTCATATACAATGATTTTGCAACAATACATGATTTATATAATGCAAGCTTCTTTCCGCGGTTTTCACCCGCGTGGAAATAGATTCAAAAATAAACATCCCGTGGCTGTAATTTGCCCCTCCCCCGCCCGCTTTCGCAGTATTAAAAGTAGTATGTCATTATCTGACCACTAAACTACCACTATGCATAAAAACATGTCGATCCCGTGAAAAATAAAAACAAATCTAGCCCACGGGAACCATACATTTTTCCGGGATAAAAAGTAGCCATGTGCTATTCTAGACAATAATCTATCTCTGTGCCAAATTTCATCCAGATCCGTTCAGCTGTTCTGGCTTGATTGAGTAACAAACATCCACACATACATCCATACAAACTTTCGCGTTTATAATATTAGTGGGATTTATAGTTAAATATTATTTTAAAATCGATCCAATAGTTTTCGAGTATACTTCTTACAAACAAACAAACTGATTACTGGTTTGTGGTTGTTATGAATACGAATATGTAAATTGGTAATTAATGTCTGTTAATGTTTTTTTTACGGCTCCCTGTCCCTTAGAGTGGGCATTAAGGATTTTTGGAAAATAACCGAGGGGTAGCTGTTTATTCGTGTTTCGGGCAGTTTTATTATCATTTTATGATTACGATTCGTGAGTGGCGATTTTCCCATTTTATTGCTTCCGGGCCGATATATATACCTATAGCTAGAGAGGCAGTGGAAGATTTGGAGAAGGTAATTGATAAAAACTGAAAGGTACTAAAAGTTGTTCTACCATCCCTGATTATGGACTCATTAATAGGTGACTCCGCCGATGTTATGTATCGTATCTCGCAAACCCACCACCACCAGAAAGTTTGCTGATCAACGATTCCATAATCAGAAAAGGTGGAACTGCAATTACTAAGTTTCAGCTTTTATCAAGTACCTTCTCTAAATCTTCCGTTGCCTCTTGAGCTATTATTACATACCTACAGTGTGTAAGGTCATCTTTTTACAGGCGCCCATAAAAGATTTCCCGTTAATTGACTGTCTGCGATGTATACAATATGTCTGTCGATGTTTTTTTTTAATTTACTTTGGCTGTATTGTCGAGGCATTGATGAACACCGGCTTAATTGCACGTCATTCTTTATGTTGGCATGTTGAAGTTGTATGGGTTTGGAAAATGGAGTCGGAAAAATATAGGAATTCGGCTTTTTGGGGTTTCGTAGCCAAATAGCTGAAAACGTTATCCCTGTAATTTCGTCAAATCAAATACATTAATAATTTACCCCATCTCTCTCTATACATAGTACTGAAGGATGGCACAAGTTTATGTTTAAATCTTTTCATCCTGCAAAATAATGTTTTTATCTATATTTTTTGTGTTAGCAGCCTCAACAAGGCACCCAAGAGAAGGCAAGTCTTTTTCTGTTGGCTTTCTCTAAAATGCGCCTAGCTACATTTAGACAATTTATATTTTTGACCAAAAATCAGATATTTTTATTAGATAAAAAATATTAGATAAGTATAACATAAGAAGACAAAATTGAATGAATGTAGGTTATCGCACTGATTGGTTCTTTATTGATTTGTAATCGGCTATCATTAAAAGTTGGGAAGGCTGATCTTATTATCAATTACCAGATAGGTCCAAACCCGGTTATTTTTGTAATTATACTTAAATTGTGCCAATTTGCTGTGATTTAAGTTTCGCATAACGACAGGTAGTTATGGCATAGTAGTTTGGCTCAATTAAGCGTGGGAATTATTGACAACTTGTACTTTATTTCTTGAATTTTCAAATCATCGGGGCAACTTTTTCAATTTTTCTTTTCCTAAAAACCTTATTCAGACTATTACGTACATTTAAATTTCGCATATAACGACAGGTAGTTAGTTTAGAAATTAGAAACCATATCGGGAAAATGTTATGGTCAACTAGCTGTCCGCCCGGCTTTGCATGTGGAAATCTTTTAAAATTGGCATATGCCACTCCGGTTTTCCAGCTATGTGCAAAAAAATCACGTCAACACACAAAAATTAGCATAAAAGCAGGTAGTAACTAGCTTTTGCCTACGGATTCACCCTGCATGTACTGGACTGGAACTAAAAAATGGGACTTCCCGATTCCCGTGGTTGAAATTTCTGTTTTGATCCAAACTCGTGTAGCCGTTTCTGAGCGACGAAGCCGACTTGGCTCATTAGTTGAAATATTACTTAGATGTTTCGTTTTTTTTAAACTTCGCCCCAAGGATAAAAAGCTATTTTGAGCCTTTTCGCCCTCCAAACACGACAGCTGGTTCATTTTTTATTCAAACAAAATTGGTTAATTTATCAATGTCGGTACTTATGTTGTTCAATAGTTTACTATGATAATGAAAAGTATGTATTTGAATGAGGCGAAAGTGGTATGCCAGGATCGTAGCGAGTCTTTGTTCGCTGCCTCAATTAAGGCTCCTATATCCATAATTTTTCTGGAATAAACCATTCCCAATTTATCTGTAAATAATCTACCTGTGTCACTGTAATTTAGCATATAGTTACTTATTCAATATATCTAAGTGAAATAGCTGTTATATTTTCAATGGGTTTTATTGAATATTTTTTATATTTAATCTATCACAAAGCTCTTTATTTTTTTTAAATCGCTGTTATACCATTACCCAAAATAATCCATTATTTTACCACCCATATTTCCTATTCAATAAAACCAATTGAAAAAATAAAGGCAATTTAACTTAGATATATTGAGTATGTAACTATATGCTAAATTACAGTGACACAGGTGAATTATTTACAGAGAAATTAGGAATAGTAATATCCCCATATAAATTATGGATATAGGGCTCTTAAGCGTGGGAATTATTGACAACTTGTTCTTTATTTCTATACTAGCTTTACGCCCCGGTTTCGCCCGTGGATCCCATATTAACTTTCATCCCCTATTATGGTCTTGAACTCATACAAAAATCCAATAGAACTTTCCAATTTTCCGGGCCACCTTTCCAATTTTTCTTTCCCTAAATACCTGATTCAGACTATTACGAACATTTAAAAAGTCCCAAATCGGTCCAGCCGTTCTCAAGTCATGAGCTTACCAACGGCATTTAATTTTTATTTATAAGATATGGTACCTGAAAGCTACAAAAAAAAACATTCAGCCATTTCGTAGCCGATTTTGGATTTGGACAAAGTTGCCTCCCCAGAATACCTATTCCTCATTTAGTCAATGTAATATTTGAGGTTACCTAACTATTGGCCCAGTTCTGTTGAGGTATTTTTAGTATGCAGCTCTTATTATCAATTTTATTTATTAGTATATTTTGTAACCAATTAAATATATTTCGGGCACGTTTAACATAGAATGTGCGACGATAACACGAGTATATATTCGCGAAGTCAATGGCCCGCTACTTGTTTCAAACTAAACTATAAACAGCTTCTCTGTTTACGACCGATGACCTATATTATTCATAAATCATTCCGTTTGTGTTGGACGTGAAGTTATTTTAGTATTGTTGTCTAGATGTGAACTCTGAGGTATTAGGTAGGTATACCTGCTCATATACATTTGTTAGATACTTGACAAACCACACTTAGAGGCTTTTCCATCTAAATATACCTCAACTGAACTGGCCACTCGTTGGGTATAGCCTCACAAATACCATCGGCTAAACGAGGGAGACTTGGTCTTCCGCTGTGTACCCTGGGACCGATAAGACGGTTTCGGGAGCTGTAAGGCAACCCGTGAAGACAAACAATGTATTCCACATTTGACTCAAAACTATTCTATGGTCACCAATAAGAACTCGAAATAAATACCTACCTGGATTTTTTTCATACAAATATGTCACTCGTCTCGCATAATAATATGACCACCAACTATCGCCGTGCAAAAAAATCACGTCGATCTGTTGCTACGTTTAGTTTTGAAGTTTACAGAAAACGGTGAACATAATATTTGAATGTCAAAATAACTTAACACCGTCTACCCCGCTGATATCAGTCGTGCACTTTCCAATTTAATTGACATTCCACAAAATCAATTTCAAGGGAAAAACAGTTCCAGCGACGCCAACAGCTGTTACTGTTACGAAATCAGTACTTTACTCTTCGTTTATTGGTTCGGGAGCGATTTCGTCTTTTTTCGTACTTTATGACTCTTTATTTATACAGTGATGATGGCTGGATTTTGACTCTACGAGTACCTCTATGATTTACGGTTCCCGCTTATTTGCCAATCGTTTTTATTGCTTTTTTGTGGAGTGGACTCCAAAACCATTGGACGATACATTTCTCCACAACCATAATGCCTTAATAAAATCATCTTTTAAGAGCTGACATTTTTTTTACCTTAAGTACACAGGATCTACCTTCTAGGTGTTTGAACTATGTAATTTACGGAACGCCTGATGTGGGTGGATCCCCCATTTACTTCATTTGGACCCTCAAATCTCTTTGTCGCAAAGATGGACCCCCATCAAGTTTAGGGAATCTGGGACAAATGGAAGTATTAATCCCCACTTTTTTTCTTCCAATTTAAGAGAACCGCTCTGCCAACTTTTCCTGCACTCTGATACAACACCACGTTCAAATTCTCCTTTATCTGGTGCATGCACGTATTCTCTTCTAGGTCTTCCTAGTTTTCTATTCTTCTATTTTTTAATTCCCAGTAGGACACCTGAAACTTGTCCATCCATAGCAATATATTGTGTTTGAACACTTTGACGAGGTGTAAAAGTGTCAAATACTGTTTCACTATAGTCCGAATATTATCTGACAGAATACGTTCCATATTTTCAGCCAGGTTCGGTTGTGTTCCTTATTTGTCATATTTCTTCGTACACAGGTAGTTTATGCTTTAACTCTCAGCATTTAACCTCGTTTCGTGCGTATACGTTTGTATTGCTGGAAATGTATTGTACCGAAATATCAAGATAGGGCGCGTTTCCTTCTCCGTTTGCCGTTTAGAGGTCGATTCGTTGAACCACGGAACGGATCCCGGATTTAAATAATGCTCCCCCTTGATAAGTAAACTGGCCATTTTATCCAATGGATATCGTGGGTAAAGACTCTTTCCTCAAGGACTGATAAGGGCAATTTTCTATAACATTAAATATTCATAAGGAGGCCTAAAAATGGATCTATTGGCACTTTTTTGTTTGTTGATTTCGAGCAACGATTCTGTAACTTCACATTTTAATTAATCCTATTATATGCCATTGTTGGGACCTTTCTTTAGTGATGGCAAGATTATCCTTTCGGTTACTGATTTTACCCACCAGGCTGACCTGATAATATCATGGATGTTATTTATGATATAGTTGCATTTGGTTCCCATAGCACAGGGAATTCTAGTTTGGGACAAAGACAAAACATAAATGACATGTCGTGTCGTTGTTATTTCCTTTACATTTACATACATAAGGCGTATCCTTTGAACCGTGAGTCAGTGAATCGACCCCCGTAGCCCGTAATGAATAATCCGGGCGGGGCGAGCCTCGTTATAAATATGTTTTATTTATCCCCCTCCTTCCCCCATCCCTCAGCGAGACGCCCGTTGTTAACTTTATTACGATGATGGATGGATTGCCGTTTTTGAGCTGGCACCGCTACGAAATTGGAATCTGCAATGCGTTTTTCTTTGAAGTTCTTGATGTAACTCTTGTTATTAAAGTGGCTTTTGTAAATGGCAACTGGATTTTTGAAACCATAAGATTGAATGATTGTATAATTCTTAGTAAAATTCATTAAAGTTAGATCTAAATGGTAGACAGAGATGATTAAATGTTATTTGCTACGATCCTGGCATACATTGCCATCGTTTTCTGTCGCTTCTGTCTGTAACGTAAATTATTTTAGTTTATCTTTCATCCTTTCAATGTGTCCACCGCCACCAGCGCAAACTGCTTTTCTTACAACATCAGGTTTAAACCGCATTTTTCTCTAAACATATCGTTCTTCTACGCAAAGTCAGGTTACAAAATAGATACATACCTAATTATCAAAGGAATTGGTGAATCTCGCCCACGTAAAAAATATTTTTTGTAATATAATCTCCCCATGCAATACTATCTGCACGGGGGATAACAAAACCACTCAATGTAAAACCAGCTATATTTAGTATATGTGTTTTTAAATGAGTCTATATTATTGACATATTATTTTCTTACTCAAAGACAAAAATATTAACTTGCTCGTTTATCTTCTTTATTTGATTGATCTTTGTTGTCAAGAGAAAAAGGATCCTAATTGTCCCATCCGATCAACCATTGGGTAGGTAATCCCCGTCTGTAAAACTTGGAGCATCTATCTATAGGATTATCTATCTATCCGGACTCGAACCAAGTACACTAGTGTTTTGAGCAGACGGGTATTTAACTTAACTTTACCTTTTGCATTCCAAGTATCGATGTTTTTTCCATAAAATCTCGTATTTTGTCCGCTAAGACCCTTTAACGCGAGGAATTCCTGCATGGATGCCTGCCCCCTCGGGGTTGAGAAGACGGGTTATGTCGGACTCCTACCGACTAAAAATCCCACGGTGCTCCTTCTCTCCGATGTTCGACGAGTCACATCACACACGGGCGCATTAGTATTCTTACACCCCATGGAGAAACCAACACTGGCGCTCACCACCGGCGTTTGAGCTGCACCCACCTTGGCCCCGTTATGCAGCGGCTAAAACCTTCCTCATGCGCCACCGGAGAACGTTACCCCTGACCCTTCTCTCCTGGTTTTGAGGGTATGGGAATTACAACTATTATCAGTTTTGTTAGTGATAATAATATGAGTTGTGGAAGATTTTAGCATTTTATTATTATCGAGGTCAGGAAACGTTTATCCTGCATTGATAACAGATAGCTGACCGGTTTTTTTGAACATTTTTATCTTTCGATTTAATAATGCGCTTCCGTTGTTATGCCAACCCCTAAACTGGAAACTAAAGTGTGACAGTCAAAGACCTACTAACCAAGAAGGTGTACACGTCAGTCAAATAGATCTTATACCACATACTTAACTTCACTTTACCAGCTGTGACTTACCACAAATTAAATGCCCTAAGATTAAGGCTCTTTTAACCTTGCGGCGAGGCTACAGACACTGGTAACAATGTGCATGTTAAGCACCTATTAAACACGACAGGTGGCAAGCTTGTCCTGGCACTTTATGTGACTACAGTTTTCGCTCCTGAAAGCAATGCCTTGTTGGATCGAACAAGAGACCAAAACTGGTTACTCGTTAGGCAGCAGAAATATCATTGGCTAAATGAGAAAGACTTGTTTTCCGTTGGGTACTCTGGGACCGGTAAAACGGTTCCCGGTAACCGTAAGGCATCCGTAAAGGTTTGCTTTGCTTTGAAATCAAGACATATCTGATAACAGATCCAGCTAATTTATAACTATTAAGTTTTAACCGTATTTCCATCACTTGTTGCAGGTCTTAGCGGTTCAAAGGCCGACCTTCAGCACCGGCGTGAGGTGTTCGGCTCCAACCTTATACCCCCCAAACCTCCAAAGACCTTCCTCACGCTCGTGTGGGAGGCGCTACAGGATGTTACGTTGATCATACTGGAGGTCGCCGCGGTCGTGTCGCTCGGACTCAGTTTCTACAAGCCGCCTGAAAATAACAGCGAAATTGGTGAGTGTGTTAGGTGACTTTGTGAAGCGATAACCACCCAAGGTTATTGGGCCAACTCAAACTGGCAGAGGATTTTATATTTAGAAAAGAATCCCACAAAACCGCCAAAGACCGTCATCCAAGATTAACGGCCAGCCCAAACATTGGTAGACGCATTTTAATATAAACTAAAGCCTGCACAAGCCCCCATCAGGCTGGCGCCAGCTAATCGCGTCGCTGCTATTGGATGTTATCGCTACTACCTGGTATAGGTACTATAAGCTGAAGGCACAGAGGAATCATCGTTCAGTTACGCAATGAATCTTATTACCTAATGAATTACTAGTATACATGCTTTATAATATTTTTTTCCATATATATAATCCTCTACTATACCGTCCGCCAGTTTGAGTTGGTCGTTAAGCTGGCTTTCCACCAGAGCTGTGCGAGGAATATATGCGGCGAGCGAGGAAATTGCTTTTGAAACAATTGCTTCATGACTAATCTCGTATTCCTATTGGTGGATGTTTTCCCCGGACAGCTCTGGTGGAAAGCCAGCCTTAACCTTGGGTGGTTGCCGATCGACAAAAATCGTTCAAATTCTGTACAATTACTTACTAATTTTGTTTCGAACGAATAGGATTGAATTCGCAACTGCAGACTTTTACTACTTTATCTTGTTGAATATTACTCTATTCCGATCCGTTCAAAATAAAATTATAGTCCGGTGACTATAAGTGTTAGAATAAAATTTTTGCTTACATAATTTGTAAATAGTGTTCATATCGCATTACGTTCTAAAAAATTTACTACTTTTAATTTTACATTATTTTATTTTAACGTTTTACTACGTTTTTGAAGGTTTTACTAAAATTGAGTCAGGAATGTCTGATCTTTTAAAATCAAAAAGTACCCTGAATAATTTAAAAGGACTTCAGCAAGGATTAATTTTAGATTTTTTGATAATTAATGTGTGCTTCTTTCCTTTTAATATGTCATTTATGGAATAGATGATTTTGGTAAGAATTGTATGAAGCGAAAGCTATACGTAGATATGCCCTCGCTAGATTGACCTCCTATAGTTGTGTACTCAGAAAAATTATACCTTTAACCACCCGACTAAGATTTTTTTTAAACTTTTTTTCTAATTATCTTGGTTGGGTATACGAAATATTAATCTATAATAGATTTATATAAAGAAAAAGTTGTCATACTCAAGCCACGAGATGGGGCAAAAAAGTTTTTTTGAGTACAAAAAGATGTCTTAGAAACCATGTTACATATATAATTTATGTTTTAGCTTGGATTACAGACTTTTATGATACAGAAATTGTGGCCCAAGTGAACAATTGTCATATTACATGCATTTTGTGATTTTTATTTTGCACTTTTCTCTTCAGTTGTCCTTTAAATGAGCTTCGCACAAAATGTAAACGAATGTCTTAAGTTTGGATAGTATTTAGTTTATATGTTTAGATAGATCACTGTGTGTTAAAATAAAAATTAAACTGATTAATTAAATAAATAACAACCAATTTATAATTAAACTTATTATTTAAAAAAAAACTTAAATTTCACACGCACGTATTGTTTGGTTTTATAATAATTCAATCAAAAAGTACTAAACCGATTGCCATGAAACACACCGTAGTTCTAATCTCCGGTCCTTCAACTATCTCTGTGCAAAATAGCTTTTTTTTGATGTGAAAAAAAAAGTAAAGAAAATTTTTAGAAATCGGTTTAGCAGTTCTAGACCCATCCAAACAAATTTTTCAACTGTATAATATTAGTAAAAGTTTCAAATTGTACCCGTGTGAAATAGGGTTAGACTTGTGAATTATTCGAATGACTACACCTGCTTTCAGTTCATTGGACAAACTATTATGCACTTTGAACTAGCAATAAAGGTATCTTGTTTTATCTATACTTTGGGGAGAGTTTTACATGCTTTAACTGCTTATCTCACAGAATATACGCCGTAATCATACCAATATTTAGCTAGGATAATAATAAGGCTGAAGAGTTTGTTAGTTTGCATTTGATAGCCCAATTTTTGAGGAGGTTTATAGGCTGTATAACATCACGCTACGACTCAAAGGAGTGAAGCAGTAACCTTTAACGCGGGTGCAGCCGCAAGGCACAGCTAGTGAATAATATTATGGTGTAATATTTTCAGGCCATCTGGATGAGGAAGAGGGTCATTACCAATGGATTGAGGGTCTGGCCATCTTAATTTCTGTCATAGTAGTGGTATTAGTGACGGCGTTCAACGATTACACGAAAGAAAGGCAATTTAGGTTCGTATTCAATTTTTTTTTATACATTCCCAACATGTTATATACATATCGCTAGTGATAAAGTGCAACCCGACAAAATTAAGTAGAGCCACGACTAGTATGGCGCCGCATACTAACTTTGGCTCAATAAATCTTGGTCGTGTTCTACGTTAACACTAGCGATATCTATATATTTTTTTAATAGAAGTACCTATTATTTTTCGAAATACAAGTATATCCCGATTTACATGGAACACGAATCATGAGAAATCGGTGATCGTCTTCTTGCCCATAAGAAAACTACAACAACACTCACTAAAAGCAACAAAAGTGATATCGTTTTGTTTCGATTCGATTGATTTTCGACTCCAAAGCGATCTACTCGACACTAAAGTAAAGACATAGTTTTTATGAAGTAATTTAGTATGTTAACCCCACTATTTACTTTATTATCACGGCCTTTAACCACCAGTAACAATGTCCACATTTTGCCAGTTGTCCATATTGAACAAAACAGGTGGCAAGCCTGTTGCTGCACTGGACCTAGATGCGTCGGTCTGTTATTTTTAGAAGAAGTGCGTATCCTCTGAAGCACGAGGAGTCGATTAAAGAAAAAATTGGCGCTTAGCATTTTTTTGGAACGATTGGAACACAAAGCTTACTAATTAGGCTATCTACTCCTATTGCTATGTTTGAACCACGTTTGATGTGCGAACTTTATTATTTTGTATATAAAATGGTCTTAACCAAATTTCCAGGGGTCTCCAGTCCAGGATAGAGGGCGAGCACAAGTTCGCCGTGATCCGTAGCTCGGAGGTGAAGCAAGTGCCTATAAGTGACATTGTGGTCGGGGACATCTGTCAGATCAAGTATGGAGACTTGCTGCCCGCCGACGGTATCTTACTGCAGAGTAACGATCTCAAGGTGAGGGCATCCGGAGCCATTTGGCCTTCCAACTATAATAGTAGTTAGGATTTAGTCAATTTCACTATTTCAATCCTAATCCTAAAATCGTGAGTTTAATTCCGTTGCGATGGCGACAGGAGCTACAATCTATATATTATTTCTCAATGTGTTTTTTTTGTCGGTACGCCATATCTCCCTTAATACTGTATCAAAGTTAATACGCCATTTTGAACATATCCCCTCTAATGACGAAAAATAATCAAACAAATCAAAATTAAATGTTTATTTTCAAATTAGACTAATAGGTATATGTATTTTGTAAAAGACGCCATCTGTTGGAGATTACTTGAAGTGCGGATTATTCGCACGGGTCATCAGGAAATTAAATTCAGGATTTTAGGATTAAATTATGATTGGAGTCAATAGTGAGCTACCTGCAGGTAGTTTAGGGCCCGCCGTGCGTCATATCGTCACAAGATAACGTGTTAGTTAATAGGTTATCGCGAACACCTGTCGAGTGGCACATTGTTCGCGATTTCTATATTGGGTGGCTCATGACGATTTGTTTAATTAATGTTTGATGTGGATCATCTTAACTCTAACTTATGTGGCATTCATTTGTAGGGGGTAACTTCGTGAAATGTCAAGATGGTGTGATCCCTCAATTTTCACTCACAAACAGGCGTTCTCGTGCTACGGAGAGTATTTAATGCTGTATCCTCATTCCGCACCTCTTCTGAAAAATCCTACTAATATTATAAACGCAAAAGTTTGTGAGGATGGATGGATGTTTGTTACTACTTCACGCAAAAACTACTGGACGGATTTTGATGAAATGTTATAGCTTATACATCAGAATATCACATATTGTACTCGTGCGAAGCCGGGGGCGGGGTCACTAGTAATAGATATAATGAAAAAATCCAGGGAAAAATTACCTTGATTTATTTAAATTACTAGAATGCTTGTTGGTAAGATCAGTATTAGGCTAAATAAAAAAAATCTGAAACTTCTACAAAGCCTAGTTTTTCTCAGGTTTTAGTTGCAAACATTACTATATCTTAGGGAGCTCTGGCCTATGTTCATCTGAAAAAACGAGCGAGTCTTACAGTAGTCGCATATGATGTGTAACATCTGACATCTCACCTTGGTAATAAATAAGCAATATTAAGCGCACAGCTGATGCGTTCTCATTCTCTATTTCCCTTTCTCTTTCTCGTCACACACACCCACACACTGTTGGCTGATAGTACCAACCTCTACCACCGCCACCGCTCATTGGTCAAATCAAATAGCGCGCGCTTCCCCGTCTTCCTGTTACACACTTCCGTCCCTTTTCACGAAATCACTACCACAGATTGCAGGAAAGCGAGAGAAAAGTTGTTACACATCAATAATAAAAGCTTTATAACAGTGAAAAACTTTTTTCATTTAAATCGATCCAGTAGTTTAGTTTACTTCTTACAAACAAACTCGCACTATCTTAGTAATCCTTTGTCACAAAACAGAGTAACAGATCTGCGTGTTTTTTTTTTGCACAGTGACAATTGAAAGACCGGAGAGTGACATTATGCTACTTTTAATTTCGGAAATTATATAACATTAAAAAAAAAACCACGCCGAAGCCTGAGTGGGTCACTAGTATATATACAGTAAAACATCCTAAACAAAATTGGCCACTTGACAGATAAGTGTCTCATGGTTAAAGATTGCGTAAACCGAAAACTTGTAAAACCTTATATCAGATTGAAATTGTAGTGTTATCGTCCAAAAATCAAAATCAATCCACCGTTTGCGTAAATGATTATTTGTTTGACGCGATCCCGGCCTATTGTTTTTCGATAAAGGCGCCGCCTACTGACGCACGTACAGTCAGGGACATAATAAGGACACTACTGCCTGTTATATAATGTGTGGCAGCTAAAGAACTGCTCTGAGATTCTAGCACGAGTTTCTTCCAAAATTACGTCAATTGATGATTGTCATGACAGTGCTATCAAATTCACATTGAAATTGCCACATGACGTCCTGTAAGCGTCTAATAAAAAAAAATTGTTAAAAGTAATGTTAAAAGTACACACAATCACCGAGCGTGTATGAAAGGTATGATGAATATAAAAGAAGCGAAGGAGGTAAGTATGTCAGGATCGTAGCAAATAGCATTCGATTGTCTCTGCCTACAGTGCCTACCCCTTTTGTAAATAAAGGCGTGATGCTGATAGATAGTGAACGTCTCTTGTTTAATACGCGAAAATAAAAATGAATACTTTCGATTTTATATTATGACGTGACCCATTGTTAATATTTTTTCCATTCAAACTTCAACCGTAAGGGTAGAATTTTATAATGCTTAAGGATTTCCAACACCTTTTCAAATTTTTTCAAAAGGCTGTGAAAAAAAAATGATTCTATGATATCAATTCTAGACTTCCCCCAGTTTCTGAAAGGTCGATCAAAAGTTAATCTACGATTAGTAAACATAACAGTTGTCAAATACGTGAAAATGTATGGATTTTGACAGTTGTTGATTAACTTTGACAAGCTTTTCAAAAACTGGGCGCGGCTTGCCAAAGTTAACCAGAGATTAGTTAATTAACAACTGTCAAAATCATTAATTTAATTAACAACATTTCAACTTTTTAGAAACTAGGGGTATGATAAATCCAAGGTTAGATTAGGTCCCAGGTTCGAACCCAACCCATCCTCTTAATAAATAACTACGTTTTCTTAAGAAATTTATGCGTCTGATTGTACCTGTAGATACATTTAGCTTGTAGCACGTTATCTCCGCGGTAATTGTTTCTTGTATCGCGAACATAATGCGGGTTTTTGTGATAGATAACGCTGCGGTAACTTGCCCTCTTTACGGAAATTGGCCCAGGGCTTGTATCAATATGTTCACGGACCATTCTTAATCTGGGGTTACCAGATACTATGTTGATACGGTCTACTCTACTATACTGTTACCAGACACATACAACCTTGAGTCCTTCGTAGCAAAATCGTTCCTAAAGCTAGTTGGGTGAAAACCGTAGCGAAATTTATTATTGTTTGTAATAGAGCGATGAGACATTCTTGTAATAAGAAATCAAATATGGACAACTGGCAAAAAGTGGACACTGTTACCTTACCGGTGTGTAGTAATCAAAGTTAGTCTATCTACTCCATAGGGCCAACATAAACACTATCACGTGTGCCTTCGGGGTTAAAGCTAGGAATCTCTTTACTTTGTAGTATCTATCTATCTATCTATCATCACGCCTTTTATCCCAAGAGGGGTAGGCAGAGACAATCGAATGTCATTTGTTACTATCATGACATACCTCTTTCACTTCTTTTATATTTATCATACCTTTCATACATCGGTTTATATGACTGAAGTGAAAGGAAATTTTGCCAGAGGTGTACTTTTATTGAACATATAAAAATATATTTATCGATGGAAATATTAAAAGTACACTCAATCGCCTTTTACGCCTTACGGCTCCCTCATTTAGCCGATTGCTTGTATTGAAGCTACCTAACGAGTGTCCAGCTCAGTTGAGATATTTTGTCACTTATTATCTTGTCACTTTCACTATTTAATATAGGTTTTTTTTATTATTTACATTGAGTGTTATCACTATTGTAAATATTGATTCAAACCCACCAAGGTACGGTATGTCATATAAATGCTGATAACACACTATGTGTAGTATTTACAAAGATGAATGTTTGTTTGCTGTATATCTTGATGCAAGTGTAAAGAAATAATAAATCTGATGTGGCTATCTCGTTTTTTTTTTACTTTTGTAATGACGATTTCGAAATCGTTCAGCCTTGACATCATCAGATACAAGAAAACGGAATTGGAAGATAGGTTTGTGGCAATGATCTAATATCAAACAAGACGCTCAATTATAGGTATTATGAGCCTGTAGCCTGGTCCTGAAGAACGACTATAACTTCACGGCTTCCGGAATCGTTACCGGCCAGATATCTTTTAGCTGATGGTATTTGTGAGGCTATACCTGTTGAGAAGCCTCGTCGGATTACGTACATAAACAAGAAACCCATTGGTATTTGCCGGGATCGAACCGTGGCTGCGTAGGTATATACTAGACACTTTAACCACTCGGCCATCAACATCTATGTTTTTGTCCTCAGATCGACGAGTCATCTCTCACGGGTGAATCTGATCATGTCAAGAAGGGAGAATCTTTTGATCCCATGGTGCTATCTGGTACTCACGTTATGGAAGGTAATTAAGCGTACTGTTGACTATTCAAGCCATAAATATTATATACCAACTGAAAGAGCTTTTAATAAGATTTGTTTTTCTCTTTAGCCGCATAATTTCATAATTCAGTTTCCCTGAATAAAAAAATATCTTACATGTTCATTACAGGCTCAGGCAAAATGCTGGTGACAGCTGTAGGTGTTAATTCTCAAGCTGGCATCATATTCACGCTGCTCGGGGCGGCCGTCGAGAAACAAGAAAAGGATAACAAACAAATGAAAAAAGGTCAGTCGCCATCTTGTTTTGAACAGTGTCGTCGTTTTAGTGAAATATGTCGAGCTGTTTGAGCTTATATGAGCTTAGTTTTTAGCCCTGACAGCTTATATGTGCGCGTGGTTTCGTGGAAATCATGTAAATATTAAAAATACTGTCATAGTCCGATCAAGCGGTTGAAGTACAATAATTTCGCCGTCGGTGAAACTTAGCAGTTTCATAAAGTAGAAGTATTTACTGCTGGATTCTTTGGCATCTGTAATCTATATACTCTATTTTATCAAACTATCAGGGGCGTTGGAATTATTGTCTTCCTGCGTGCACTTATTTGCAGTTTCGTTAGTGAAAAAATCAAAAATAATAAAGACCCGACAGCTCATAGACAATAGTTTTTTAGTACCCCCCCACCGGTTTAAGTTTGTTGTTTTATTTTAACAATAATTATAAATTAAAACCATATAGTCTAGTAAACCTGCTCATTTAGCTCAGAAATGTATAACGACGCTTAAAGACTTGTGTCGTTTAATTAAAAAAAAAAATTAGAAAATATTAGATTTTTAGAAATCAATTTAATTATCCTATATCGGCTTTTTCAAGTAAAATGAAATTTACCTATAAGCCAATAGAATGAAGTAGTACTTTAACGGTCTTATTAAATGTCACAAATTCGATTCAATTGCAAATACATAGATCTCTATTAAAAAAAAGTGTCTAGTCTGATTAATTTATTTGCAAAATGTAGAATATTGATTATTTAGCATAATAAAAAAATGTTTTAATTAACTTATGTATTGGCTCTGTTTCCTAGATATCTGTTTTTTCTCGAATTTGTGATAATTTAATAATTAAATCGCGTATAAAAATAATGTTATAGTCTATAGTTAATTATGGCTAAATGAGCAATATACGTTTAATGCAGATGCTTGCACCTCATCTTGTGATCCAACCCAACCCTAGGTGAAATATACAGGGTGTAACTTCGAGAACGGTCTGTATGGGGAACTCTGAAACTATAACTTTCTGCTTTCATAAAAAATAAATAAAAATGTGTGTGATTCATAATATTCAGAACTGATAAAATTAAGTGATTCATAGCAACATAAATATTTCTGACCAAACTACACAATCAATTTTCGTAATAAAATAACATAAGTTTTTTTTAAATGACCAGTGGGGTTTGCATACTAAGGACCGTGACATCTTTCGTTTTGAATCGAAGGCAAATGGCACCCAAGGAATGCCTGACCCGAGAACGTCCAACCTTAGAATATTCGGGATAATCCGTGTACTGTCTTTGCCCGACCCAGCAATTTGCTCGGAATTCTATCGTTCATATTTCTCTATCTCTTATAGTTTCAGAGTTTCCCATTCTGACCGTTCTCTATGTTACACCCTGTATATAATTCATGTTATTAGTTGACTTTGAATAGAAATTATAAACTAAGGGCCTTATTAATGAATGTAGTTGAACAACTGTTTAGTTAATTATACTTGGTTAATGTATAACTAAACAACGTTTGTTAGTAAGGCAGTATACATATGTTTAAAAATTTCATCACTATTGTCTTGGACAATAAATCCAGCGTTTTTATAGTCTACACGAATCATGTATTTATATTTTATTAGTTTATAAATAATATAAAACGAGATTATTTTCTTTATGTAAAAAAAATTAAAGTAGATAATTGTAAATGTTGTACCATGTTACTAATTGCCTGAACTATATCGAAGCATGCTACTGGACAGAATAATTTATCAATGTTCAATATTATTATTTAAAATAAATAGAAATATAATCTCTTTTCCCTTTAAAATGTGTCATTTAAAATTGAATTTTTAAAATATTATTTTTTTTACCCATTTTTTTTTAATATTTGCATGTTGTCCATCCGAAATTGATAATTTGCATTTTGTTTCACACGTAAACATGCAAACATTAAAAAAACGCTACGTAATTTTTAATTAAACTAATAATTAAAAATTACGTACGCCTTTTTCACTGTAAACCCCTTTAGATTTAGTATCCATAGTGTTTGACCCTGTCAATGACATCCAATTTTTTTTTCTTTTCCCCCACCCCTGACCTGCTCGCCCGCTGCACGTCACCTACATGTCGCCGATGAAAAAAAAATAATAAAAAAAATATAAATAAATAATTTAAAAAAAAAACACAAAAATAAAATGCATCGTGTAACTGTCGTTGACCGCATGATGTACAATCCGATATCAATTCGTACACAGAAGCTAAAAAGCAACAGAAAAAAAGCCAGCGCAAGAGTCTGACCGGTGAGTACGTCCTTTGCCTTTGCCGAGCTTTTACGACCAGAGCAGACATACAAACAAGAATGTATATACATAGATTTTAAGTATCGCAACGATATCACATTGTAAGAGGAATTTGGTTCGCAAATACTTTCTATAACATTCAAGAAATTTGTGCTTTATTGCTCATCCTTAAAAAACCTCTTTGGACGTTATAACATTGACATTGTTTGCTTCACCTATATTTTGACAATGCAATACGCCTAATTGTTGTTTTAGTACGTACACATTTAAATTATTAGCTACTTTTGTAACTACACGTGCAATTCAGCTCGTACAGTGCTGTTTGCCTAAAATTATATTCACCTGCAAGGCGCCTCTCTTTCTATCGCGTAACTCTATCTCCTCTGACGCGCATTAGGGTTGTCTTTAACGCCGCGCGTTAATAGTAGGTACTACGCATACGTATATTCCGGGCGACGCGCGGTAACCCACAGGTATGTGCACGTCCAGACCGGCCCGCATATGTACTTGTAGCTTGGCATTGTGCCTTTTCGTTAATTACTTACTATCTTATATGTGATAGCGTTGCGATATATATAAAAAGTATATTGTGCTTTTTCCTAATATGGACGATTTATTAAAGACGCGACATACTGTTTGTAAGTCTGTAACCGAAGCATTTTATTATAACCCTATCGATTTGCATTGACATTCTGCTTTGTAGCTTTTTAACACACGCACATACCTCTTTAATTTGTTTGTATAGTACTTTTTATTTAATATAAATAAGTGTTTCACTGATTTGTGAGCTTTAATTTAATTATGATAACATATAACATTAATATATTGTATACATGTAAAAGTATTTATTAAAAAAAATAAGTTTTGCTGAACTCTATTAGATTTGTGTAATAAATAATGTATTTAGAAAATAACACTATGCTATTAGAATAATACTATAATATGACAAAGCAATGTTAAAAATTGCATGTAATTACGCTTAAATTTATTCTTATGGAAATAAATAAGCCACGCAAGTTGTTTTAATAATTCGGTATTTAAAGTAAAAAACTAAAAGGTATTTTTTTTATTTAAAGTTATTTCAAACAACTAATGTGAATATTTTTGTTTTCTGTTGTATTAGTTATTTTAAATTGGGTAGTATTTAATCCTATAACTGAAATACCCTTTTTTAGCACCAACAATACTGGTTTGCACACTAAATAATTATTATCCTATTGAACTAACCCTAGGTGAAAGGACGTAAGGGTGAGTTTATGTGCTATTATAAAAAACCCAAACCTACCTCTACATGCCAACAGGGTCGTACTTTCAATAATTTATTTGATATACAATATTAGTGTTCAATAAGTATTTTCTGATGTGCAATTAAAATTTTCCCTTGTATTTTTTCAAAGTTTTCTCATCAAACGACATTGTAATAAAAGCAGTATGACGGCCTATGACATGCCCCGTGGTATAACTTTCGCCAAATAGCTTGACCTGAAAAGTGTCACGTGGTTAGACTATGCTCCATACGATTTGTATGGCCATCCACCCCACTCTAGCGCTCAATATGGCTCAAGGTATTTGGCGAAAGTTATACCACTACCAGAAAATGTTCTTTTACCTGACGTCGCTATGAAGCTTAGAAAATGAAAATATTCAAATTAGTTGTTTCAAATAATAATATAAAAAATGCATTAGTTTTTGCTTTACATACCGAATTAGATTATACTGAAAATTAGCCATGATTGTGACAGGTGACGAAGATGCCACCGTGCCAGCGTCAAGCAACAGCCACGGCGCGAACCACGCGCGTCCCGACGATAACCACGTGGCTCCCGCCTCAGACAAGCCCGCCCCGGAAACTTCACACAAGAAAGAAAAGTCCGTACTGCAAGCTAAACTCACTAAACTAGCTATACAGGTAAAAGTTTATACTATATTCTACCGATCCCGCCCCCGGCTTCGCACGGGTACAATATTTGTTTACAACCTACATAAGTATTATTATATACCCAGGACTTTTATGTAGATCATTATATTCTACATCAATTCTTTCCATTCTTATCATTTTGTTATATCTCTGACGGATTAGACAGCATACGCCATGAAAACTCGCTGGTGCTAACTTTTTCCCCCGACTTGGTTCACATATACTGTGAATGCTCAGCTCCTAAACATCATAGGTTCATGTTTAATACTCGTAAACCTTTCCGGTGAATCAACCTGTTTAATAGTAAAAATCAGGAGGACTTTGTTTTATAATATGTAGTGATGTGATACAAACAAAGACGACCAAAACGAACGTTCATTAATCAAATATCTAATGTAAAAGTATTAAAAATAGACGTGCATGTATGAAACGATGTATGAATGTGGATGAAGCAAGAGAAGTGACGCTCCATACTCTCTGCCTATCCCTTGCGTTCAGACGTAAATTACTATGTATATTCATGAGCAAAGTGGGTCTATCATTATATGAACAGTAAGCACGCATATACCACGCTGTTTGCTCATTGTTATTAGTCATGGCGCTCTTGACAGAGCAGTCGTGGTCAATCATGGCGGTCCACAGCGCGACGCTCCTTGTATTGACTCGCCATGGTTAACTTTCTTGGGAAGAATAGTGCAGTGGTTTCCCCTTGCCTTCTGCACCAGACATTTTGAGACTATTTAGGTCTTCAGGCTGGCTGTAGCCTCTTCCAGCCAGTTGCCTAGCTAGGTGTATGGTTATACCGCCATTGCTCGGTCGCCAGAGCCTCGTGTCTAGCAGAGGCTACCAAGCGTGCAGGTGAGGATGACATTTGGGGTCGGATAGATCTTATTCTGTTCTCCCCCTTACCCCCTTTGCTCATATGTCTATTATATTATTATTTCGCACAACCCATCTCGGTATTAACACAGCCATCTCCCAATTTCCAGATCGGATACGCCGGCTCGACGATAGCCGTGCTCACGGTGCTGATTCTTGTGATACAATTCTGTGTGACCACGTTCATTTACGAGAAGAAGCCGTGGCACCCGGTCTACATCAACAACCTGGTGAAGCATCTTATTATTGGTGTGACGGTGCTGGTGGTGGCCGTACCGGAGGGGCTGCCATTGGCTGTCACGCTGTCTCTTGCTTACTCCGTCAAGGTATTTTTTTATATTCTATTTATTTAGTAGCTTCGCCCTTGGAAATTATTGAAATGTGTCAAAAACTCTACCACGGTTTGGTGATCAAGTTCCAACATCACCTCACGTTAGTTCCGAAGTTCGGTATTATTTTACTATAGAATGGAGAATATATATATGTACTAAGTACCATATAATACAAAAACACGATCGATTGAAACAAAGATCAAAAATAACAAATAAAGGCATTACGTAAGGACATTACGCGTGATCACAAAACTTATGTTTACTCAGTTTTTAGGGTTCCGAACATCTCCGATGAAAAAACGAAAACCCTTAAATAGGATCACTCATGTGTCTGTCTGTCATACCTTATTTCCTCCGAATCTACTACCAAAAAGGTTGAAATTTGAAATATAATATGTAGAGTTTGGGACTTATACCGTAAGTAAATAATCAAATTTCGATTATGGCGGAAAAATTCAAAAGTAAAAAAATATAATTTATTTCAAGTGCGTGAAATGAAAGGGCTCGTTATAAGTAGATAATACAAATATACATATATTTATATAGTTTTAAAATGCATAATTAAAATTATATTAAAGAAAATATACGAAAAATAAGCGTTCCTTATCTCCAAAACTACTAAGTCCATAAACTTTGAAAAAAAATTGGGAATATAAGGCCTTTCTTGTAGTTTACAGGAAAACCTAAAGGTATTCAGAAGTCGCCAATTTTAAAAAATATAGTTACCATCTTTTTACGAGCTTAACACAATCCACCGCATTGCCTATCGGCTAAGGCGAACGAGAGAAAATAAACTTTCTGCCTATATCAACTAAGCTCAAACTCGTTTGAGTGCCCCTGAAGAGTGACACTGACTTGAAATGCACCATTCATATTTCTTTTTCCAGAAAATGATGAAAGACAACAACCTGGTGCGACATCTAGACGCGTGCGAGACGATGGGCAACGCGACCGCCATCTGTTCGGACAAGACGGGCACACTCACCACCAACCGGATGACGGTCGTGCAGTCGTACATATGCGAGAAGTTGTGCAAAGTGACGCCCAACTTTAGGGACCTGCCCGGGGAAGTGGGGGTAACGATCGTGGAGGCGATAGCGGTTAACAGCGCATTTACTTCCAGAATTATGGTGAGTTTATAGTTCTTTGAGAAGAAGGAAATGTATGTACTGGAATGACAATGTTGTGGAAAATTTGTCTAGAAAGTCTCCCGCCGCGTCTGTCTGTCTGTTTGTGACATTTTCACTCAAGAACTACTAAACGGATATTCTTGCGGTTTTTATTATTAGATAAGTTGATTCACCGGGAAGGTTTAAATGTATCAAACTGAGCATTAACGGTGTATGTGAACCAAGTCGGGAAAAAAAGTTAGCCCCAGCGAGTTTTCATGGCGTATGCTGTCTAATCCGTCAAAGATATAACAAAATGATGTAGGAAAGAATTGTGTAGAATAAAATTATCTACAAAAAGTCTGCGGTAGCATATATTTATCTATAATAGATAAATTGTAATTAACGTATTTGTCTGAGTATTACAATTTACCCGCGCGCGAAGCTCTAGACAAATTATTTATGCGGTTGTCATAAGTAATAATTCTAATATTTCTTGACGATTATAAAAATGTTTAAGTATATATAAATTATGATAAAAAAAGTATGCCATTTTTTGTCGAAGCCAGTTCAGGACGCTCCAGGCTCTCCAGCTCCCTAATTAATGTCAAATTGCGTTTAAATGATTGACAGCAATGCTAACATCGCGCAACCAAAAAATTTAACTACCTTGTTAAGATGTATGGAATGAAATAAGGCCAAAAAGATGTGCAAGAATCATAGCTATATGATATATTTGGTCTCTGCCTGCCCTAAGGGAAATAAGGCGTGAGCATATGTATATCTTATTAATGGTATACAATGATCTCTTTCCAGCAACCTCAAGACCCCACCGCACCGCCCATGCAAGTTGGCAACAAGACTGAGTGCGCACTGCTAGGCTTCGTCATAGCACTCAACCAGAGCTACGAGTCTGTCCGCGAGCGATACACGGAGGATAGCTTCACGCGCGTCTACACCTTCAACAGTGTCAGGAAGAGTATGAGCACTGTCGTCCCGTACAAGGGGGGCTACAGGCTTTATACTAAGGGTGCCTCCGAGATTGTTTTGAAGAAGTAAGTATACACTAAGGATGGGTGACCGCCTTGGGTGAGGAAAGTTTTACTGACCTTGGTTTTTAATTTATGAGCTAAGTGAACTTGGTATAGGGTAGATGACAGGGTAAACAAAATATTATTCTATTTAGTCCGTCATTAGTGTCATATTGGACACGTATTTTTTCTTTTGTCAATCAAACAAAAAATGACAGAGATAAAGCGCGTCAAAGTTTGGGAGTGGGGGCTGGTGACGTCACGCCTTGCTAAAAATTGTACTAAGGCGTGACGTCACGCGGAACTTTAGCGGGCTATATCTTCATAATTTTTTGTTTAATTGACAAAAGAAAAAAGACGTGTCCAATATTTTCTGATAATCTAACTGACGGACTAACTAGAATTTTTTAGTCATCATGCCTATTATCGGTGAAGCTGGCTTGTCTGCACTCTTCAAATTGCACTGGTAGTTTTGATTTTCTTTTGGGGATTTTCTCCAACTGGTACCAATAGTTGAAGTAGGATTTAGAATGTCCATTGATAAAGAGGTATTTTGAAGAAATGTGCGTTTGACGGTGCATTAAAGTGGCCTTAACACTCAAATTATCTGTATCCATGGTTATATTCAATAAATAATAAAAAAAAAAAACAATATTTGATTTAAAATATCTTCGTGCTTGAAGCAGGAAAGCGGCGTCAGCACTTCTTTTAAAAATAACACATATCTACGTTTGTTAAAGAAGTGACGCATTAATAGGTGCAGCAACAGCTTGCCACCTGTTCTGTATAATATGGACTCGTAAAAAGTGGAAGGCCGTGTGTGTAAAACACTCAGGGTTCCGTCCTCTGAACATTTCAGATGCGCGTTCATTTACGGCCACGAGGGTCGTCTCGAGAAGTTCACGCGGGATATGCAAGAGCGGCTCGTGAAACAAGTGATCGAGCCGATGGCCTGCGACGGGCTGCGGACCATCTCTGTCGCGTACAGGGACTTTGTACCGGGCAAGGCCGAAATAAACCAGGTATTATAACTAGTGTTTGAGAAAAAATTGCTTAGGAATCCGTATTAGGACCTCTGGAATACTCTGGCAACTCTACCATACCTTGGTATTGAGATGAAGTGGTTAGTCTATGAGTGAACTACTGCAACGAGAATCGCAATCGTCACATATACTATGCCTTTTCAAGTTTAGCTTGTTTAGGGAATACAGAGGAGACAGCCAGTATGACTAGATAGAATAAAATAAAATTTTTAATCACATGGGTTAAAAGTTGAAGGGGAAAACCTTATAGTTATAGAGAACCTTATATTAGTATAGAGATTAAAAACAGAGTGCGTCTATCGGTATATGAACAGTAAGTTGTATATTTGTATTTAAAATAGTTGATGTAAAACCATAGAGTCTATCGACATCAGATCTTCCACGTTTCCTCAGATTTACATAATATTCATCATCATACGAAAAATAAGCAAATATATTTGTATGAAACACCTGCCAACACTTTACACTTCGGGATGCGCCACAAGTAACAAATCAAATTTTTTTTGTCATTCTCCCAGTTCTATGTATTTTTTTATAATTATGAAAACAATATAGCTGAAAACCATCTTCCAAATGGCAGAAACAAAACACCAAGTTTGCAGAAGCTCTTGTCGAAATCGCACTTGACTGGTTTTTTTATTTTATTTTTTTCGCCAGGTTCACATCGACCAGGAGCCGCATTGGGATGACGAAGACAACATTGTGAATAACCTTACTTGTTTGTGTGTAGTCGGTATTGAGGATCCCGTCAGGCCCGAGGTTTGTATATGTTTTATATATTTCCTGCCTTGCTAATAACGTTGTTGAACAACTATTTAGATATAATCGGCATTACCACAAACTGTCTTTAACAAGTGTTTAGCTAAACTATGTTTTATAACTCTTACAAATCTGTCATTCAATATGAAAGACCGAGAGAGAACTATTTTAAATTTTATGGTGACCTAAAGAAGGATTATTTGAAAAATAACCCTTAGTACGGGTGCAACAGGGTAATAAATTGTCTATGGCGAATTTGTATCGCATTTCAAAACTGCTAGTATACTTATAAATTAAAAACCACTATTATTAATACTTTTAAGTTTTCACTTCTGTCGGCAGTCCCCCATGACAATGGTCCAGTGGTCAAAAAACCCATTGGTACGATTACCGATATGGGAATCGAATCTTGCATAAATACGCGCTTTAAAGTTTATTCTCGCATTTTCCAGGTGCCAGAAGCGATTAGACGGTGTCAAAAAGCCGGCATCACTGTACGCATGGTGACCGGCGATAACGTTAACACGGCGCGGTCTATCGCCATCAAATGTGGTATACTGAAGCCGAGCGATGATTTCCTCATATTGGAAGGCAAGGAGTTTAACAGGCGGATCCGGGACTCGGATGGAGAAGTAAGTAACAGTGTCCACGTTTCGCGAGTCACAAGCGAGCCGGCTCTAATTTGAATCTTAAAAGGTATCGCAGGGACAAACAAAATTTACAACGTAATGTATTTGTTTGTTCGTTTGTTCTTGCGCGTCAAAAGAGAGCAACGGGTCTTGTGTTTTCTTGCACTGAGACTTTTATCATTAGAAAATGTTAACGGGTTGCTTGGTAATCTATATAATAAAACCTGGTCCATGTTCGGAATTACACTCCGATACCGAGTAAAAAACAAAGAGATCCGCAGGCGTACAAAATTATTAGACTTGTCAGGCATTGTTTCGCGGAGAAAATGGAGGTGGGCGGGTCACGTGAGTCGCACAACCGATGACAGATGGAGCCGAAAGATTGTGGACTGGAGACCGAGACAGGGCCGAAGGAATGTGGGACGACAGCCAGCGAGGTGGTCAGATAATATGGCCAAAGTGGTGGGAAGAAACTGGACGCAGAAGGCTCAGGACAGACAGGAATGGCGTGCATACTAGGAGACCTAATATAGCCAACTCTGTTGATGTGTTTTGTGATCAAAAGAAGCTCCAAAATCTCATTTTGGAAGCATCAATCCTTTTTTTTACCAATTCATTGTCCATATGAAGCAGAACGTACGTGCCCTGCAAAGCACGAGAAATCGAATAAAGTCCATATTCTTTGAGGAACTCGTTTATTTAATCCGCATATTATGATATTCGCAGGTACAGCAACATTTATTAGATAAAGTGTGGCCGAAGTTGCGGGTGTTAGCGCGATCCTCGCCCACCGATAAGTACACACTGGTTAAGGGGATGATCGAGTCGAAGGCGCAGGACAAGCGGCAAGTGGTCGCCGTTACCGGGGACGGCACTAACGACGGGCCGGCCCTTAAGAAGGCTGATGTCGGGTTCGCTATGGTGAGTGCTGATGCCATATATACATATAATAAATGCTTAAAAGACTTGTGCGTGTTAATCTTCACAATGGCTGAACCAATTTGGATGTGGTTTAGTGTTTCATCATAATTTTCTGTTTCAATGGGGAACAAAACTCAAGGTGCGTCGGTGGCCGAGTGGTTAAGACTAAGATTAACTAGGTTAGACCACGGGTTCGATTCCGGATCCCAGCCATGTACCAATAGGTTTTTTTAATTAAAAACTTATGTACATAATCCGATAATCCGATAAACCACACTTAAAGCTAATTGTAGATGGCGCTCTAAGCGACGGTACCCAGTTAAACTGTAAATTTTGTAGTCATTTTCGTGTGGAGGTTTTGTTTTGGTAATCCATGATGACAATATTAACTAGAACTAAAAAATTCAACTAAAGAAACGAAAATCTCATATGAATGGTAAAAAGTCTGTGTTATTACATAAAATATTTTATTATTTATATTTATTTAAGTACTTGTTTTTCCAATAATATGCAGCACACTTAAAAACTCGCAATTAGTAATAAAATTATTCTTTTCTTTGTATTATGGATTCATCAGGATTTTTATGATTCCGCCAATCTATAGACGTCACACATTAATCGGTAGCTAAGATATTCCTGCCGACCGTGATATGCCCTATTAATCACTGACCAATCACAACTATCACAGCGCGGACCGGATTAAACTGGAACAGAACAGGTGACAAGCCTGTTGCTGCACTTAATGTGTCACTTCTTTAACAGACGTAAATATCTGTTTATTTTTGTGCGGACGCTGCCGGCTTTACGTGCCCTCCGATGCACGAGGATTCGATTAAAACACATATTCTTAAAGAAAATTGGTGTTTAGACTATTTTCTTTTTGGAACGAGTGGGAATTGAACCCGATTCTAACGATTTATTCGTCCACAAAAATGCCGCCCGAGTTTTCTAAACAAATCTCTTCACGTTACAGGGTATCGCCGGCACGGACGTGGCGAAGGAAGCGTCCGACATAATACTGACGGACGACAACTTCTCGTCGATTGTGAAGGCAGTCATGTGGGGCCGTAACGTGTACGACTCCATAGCTAAGTTCCTGCAGTTCCAGCTGACAGTCAACGTGGTGGCGGTCATTGTGGCGTTCATCGGAGCGTGCGCCATACAGGACAGTCCACTTAAGGTGCGTCTAATTTATTGTGGCTCTACCAATGTTAAAAATAGAGGTGTGAAGCGGTAAATCACCGAACAATTTTTTTCTGCCACATTTGGCGGGGGGGAGGTAGACGCCTTGTACAACCCCTGTACCACTGTATTTTTCTGTCGTTTTATTGTCGCAACGGCTTCTACGTTATATGAAAATATGCAAAAATACAAACATAATAATTATAAATGATTGGAAACACTATGTTCCCGCAAATTAGACGTCCTAGATCGCCTTTCCCATTTAAAACATCACAATTAACCATTTTTCGCGACACAAAACGATACCAACGAAACCTAAGGTAACTTTATCACTGCTCTCCTGGTCAGTTTTATTAGTCAAAGAGCATAAAATTGGCGAAAAGGGGAGTCCGTCTATGGCCCCTCCTTAGGCTTAGTACTCCATGATATTAATCGATAATTTGCCAATGTAAGTATTATAGACGTTATAGCATCAACAAATCACGTAATCAGTAATAATAATTGAACATTCCAGGCAGTACAAATGTTATGGGTGAATTTAATAATGGACACGTTAGCCTCGCTGGCTCTGGCGACTGAGATGCCCACATCAGACTTATTGTTGAGGAAGCCTTACGGACGCACGAAACCGCTGATCAGTCGGACGATGATGAAGAATATCCTGGGGCAGGCCATCTATCAGTTGTTCATTATTTTCTCGCTGCTCTTTGTTGGTTAGTATTCGGAAATGTCTCAGTGAACAAATATGGCAGTATATATTAATTAAGATATTTTAACAACGTTTTAAAGTAAAAATCACGAACTATTAGAAATTTGGTAAACATGTCAATGCATTCCAAATAATATTATGTGTTACTAATAATATAAATACGGCTAAATACCTTAATAGACTAAACAAATCAAAGCAAGTTATTAAAAATTTGCTAACTATTAAATTTGGCCGGTTTATACCTTTATTTCAATATGGACATGAATTGTAAATATGGCAGAAGTTGTCAACATTTAAATGTTCTTTATTATTGAATTTAAAAATTAAAAATGGCCATTTTTGCACTAAAATCCATGAAAAATGTTTGTTTATAAAGATTCTATCTTCTGGCGAGCACTTTAGTTTAAATGTGTTTTGTCTCTCTCTATTTATTTTGAACTACCTTTCAGCTAAAATTGGGCAATACATTTTTCACTTTTTACGGACCCCTATAAAATATAGAAACGAAACAAAAGTCTTATGATCCCTGAAAGTTTAATCAAAATATATTGAACAGTTTCGGAACAATGATAAATTGACAAAGCATTTATTAGTTTATGCATGTTGTATTTGCATAATTTCCTAGATTTTCTCAGCAACTATTCCTATCCCATCCATTTTATTTTTCTAATAAAGGATATTATTTATTAAATGATTGCCTAATTTACCCAGGTGACCGCATCCTCAACATCCCCTCCGGTCGTGGCCAGCCGCTCGGCTCTGAGCCCACTCAGCACTTCACGATCATCTTCAACACTTTCGTCATGATGACGCTGTTCAACGAGATCAACGCGCGCAAGATACACGGACAGCGGAATGTGTTCCAGGGGCTGTTCACCAACCCCATCTTCTACTCTATATGGATAGGGACCGCGCTGGCGCAGGTATGCTCTATGGGACACTGCTCTTTTTTTATTTTTTTATTTTTCCCCCTCAATCGAAATTTAATTATTTACGCTATATGTCCGTAATTGGGTCATCAAATTCTACACATATATATATACCAAACTTCAACTTTTTTCGCCAAGTAGATTCGGAGAAAATAAGCTGTGATATAAGTCGCTAACTCTCCATTAACATCGCTCTACTACCCAGGTGGTGATCATCGAGTTCGGCGGCATCGCGTTCAGCACGTCTGGTCTGTCTATTGACCAGTGGTTATGGTGCCTCTTCTTCGGTGCGGGTACATTAGTATGGGGACAGCTCGTCACTACTGTACCCACGAGGAAAATACCCAAGAAATTGTCGTGAGTACCCACTAACTTAGAGCAATCATATATACAGCGCTTGTATTGACGCGTCAGGACGCAGGCACTCTTATCACGGAATTAGCAACTGCGACGGATTGCATAATCTTGTCAAAACGCAACTAAACTCACAACCGACGCTAGCCCAACTAAAGTTTAACTATATCAATACTGCCATACAACTGGGTTAAGTGTTTGCAATTTGCGACTCAAGCCGAAGTGGTTTTGGCTGGGTATTCCATACCAAGTTATTAAATTTATTTTTCGGACCATGATCAATATTATGGAGACTTGGCTCTACCTGAACTTTTATAGATTAAACTAAGCGACTAGTTAATTTCTATGCAACTTATTACGTGGATATTGGTGATTGGATAGCCTCAAAAATTGGCTAACTGATGCAAAGGTTCCGCTGGGCACCCTGGGCCCCCATAGATGCCTCTATACTATAGTGTATTTGTTGCATGTCCTTAGGAAAAAACAGCAAGATCAACCTCGAACCAGGAACATGGTTATTATGATGTCAACAACAGACATGAAGATGATGCCGCAACTTTACACGTTGAGTCTTTCTTATTAATAATCGATGTAGCGTCTGAAGAGTAGATTGGTTGAGTCTCGATTTAAATCGTGGGTTGTCTGGTATTGATAAATATATATATGTTACTCTCTGGCCTCTCCCAACTATCTCTATGCAAAAAAATACAAACAAACAAAAGTTAGGATAATTATTCAAAATTATATTCTTTTTTTAAAGAAAATCTTTACCGAACAGAAAACTTTACTTTGTTATTTTTGAATTGTATAAAATATTTTTATTTAAAGTATTGAATTGCAGAGATATTTCGATAAATTAGATCAGACAAAGATATCAAGATCGCCTTCTCTTTCTATCCGTTGTATATTTTGTCCTTAAAGTGAATGTGACCCACTTTTTTATATCGATTTTTTTTCATTGGGTTCATATTTGTAAATTCACACGTATTAGTAATTATATATATAGGCCCATGCGTAGGCAGGTTTTGGTTCAAGGTGGGGCAGAATTTTTTTTTTGTATATTTGGCAGCTACCCCACTCTGCCCATACCTGGCTATGCCCATGTATAAATTAGAGTAGGTAAAGAGTTGTGGGTACATTTGTATTTATATTTTTTTACCAATTTTTATTTAGTTTGTTTGCACATAGTTATGTTGATAGAAGTTAAATCTTACCAGGCCGACAATAATTCACTTCGGACAATGCAATACATTACTTGATTCGTAAATTCGTAACATTGAAAATTATAAACAACAATCAAAGTACGGACATCACGTACATATTTTGTTTTTATTTTTTATTAGCTTTCCACCCCCGACTTCGCCCGTGTATATTTTTGAACAAAATAAAATATAGCCTACATCCAAACTTACAAACTTAGTAATATTATACTTTTACTAGCTTTCCGCTCTGGGCGAACCATTTCTTCTTAGTCGTGATGCTCTTGACAGAGCAGTCGTGGTCAATCATGACGGTCCACAGCGCGACGCACCTTGTATTGACTCGCCATGGTTAACTTTCTTGGTAATAATAGTGCAGTGGTTTCCCTATGCCTTCTGCACCAGACATTTTGAGACTATTTAGATCTTCAGGCTCGCTGTAGCCTCTTCCAGCCAGTTGGCTAGCTAGGTGTATGGTTGTAGCGGTTAGACCGTACAAGTATGAAGCTCCGGCGCACGCCAGTTACATGTAAACGCTCCCGACAGTAAGTCGCATGCATAGCGTCGTAATTCACTAGGTCATTCATAATACTGCCTAGCAAGCAGGTCTATGTCAATATAGTAGAGTGAACGGTATTATCTTTTATTGGAGAGTGACCCAATTAGAGACCTGCCACGACACTGAGGGCTAGAAAGTGTTCCGCGTACAGCACGCATCTTTCAGTGTTACATGGTTATACTGCCAGAGCATGGTCGCCAGAACCTCGTTTGTTGTCTAGGGTGAAGATGACATTTGGGGTCGGATAGATTTTATTCCGTTCTCCCCCTTATCCTTACCATAGGTATATAGTAATCGGATCCGAAACAAATTTTTTCTTTTCAAATTTCCAGATGGGGTAGAGGGCAACCGGATCCGGAAACTCTCCAGCCTGGACCGGATTACGATTCGGATCTAGACAAGAAGCCGCGCGCCGGTCAGATCCTATGGATCCGGGGTCTCACGCGCCTACAGACTCAGGTACGCTCCCATACACAAACAATCAAACACACACACGTACACCGACTCTCCTCAGACAGGGTATTTATGGGGTGGTAGAGTTTTGTATGTGTCATGCGATTAAATATCTAGAAATTTAGTAATTGATCGAACAGAAACCATGAAATTTAATTTTAAATCTTATAAATGCATGACATTTTGAAACATTTCTTTTTCAATGTGCCAATGTCCTCCAAAAATGGAGAGCAACAAATTAATTTGAAATAATGGCGGTAAATTACATTTAACACTGACCACACTTAATACAACTTACTCTGTGTTAGTTGTACATTTTGGTGACATTATGGCGTTCATCATAATAACGATGATGATCACCAAATTAATGTTTACAAAATGTATGACTTTCTTTGTCTAATAGTAATAATAAATGTAAGGTCATATGCCAAATAAAACATTAACAAATATATTTAACGCTTTAATTATTGCTAGAGATGTAATACTGGTATTAAGCTAGTTGTAGAGAGCTAAATTTCGCATACGACCTACTTTCTTGGGACTTTTTCATAATTTATTTATTTAAAAAAATAACATTATGACTGAATTCCTTTATGATTAACTTATTGGCGATTTAATTTTTTTACTATACATAAAAGCCTACTTAAATATTAAAAAAAAAAAATTAAATTTGACAAAAAATAGGCACTTTTTAGTGTGGTGAAAATTTGAAGTCGCATATTTATTATTCGTAACCGGTTGATTAATCGAAGGAGTGGCAGAAATTGAGGAAGTATTGAGGGATAAGTTCACAAAACAGTTGCAGAGAAATTACATACATATATATAATATATTATGTATATAACAAAGTTACAGCTAATGGCAACCTTCGGTGTTACCTACACGGATGAGTGGGCATCCTACCGTTAAGTCAAGTTTAATATAAAATTTCTGCATAGTAAGCGTTCATCTATATATCCGCCTTTGATTAATTAGAAATATATATATTTAAAATGCTGAACCATTAATTATATACACATATATTCGTTACGTATATAGAGACACGAAAATGCTACTCAATTAAAGTTTGAAAAATTTTAAGTTGGTAATTTTTTTTAGTTGTTTTTTTTTTTGGTTGTTCATAATATATCTCTCTTGACCTTCTACCTTCCTGTTCTGTTCTTGTTTTCCTTTATTCTACACAGAGAAACACAAATATACAGATATTCATTGTAGTGACGCTACCTTTGATTTTGGCCCGTTTAATAGACAAAGCTTTGTTCGGTAACCAATTTTGTTTTGTTTGTTTTTTTTTTGTGAAGTGAAACTTCTCTTGGAAACACTTGAAAGCGACACGAAACGTGAAACTAATGGAATGGTGGGAATTTCCAGATCTCATGCTTCGTGTTTAATTAAAAAAAAAATTTGTCTATGCGTCTTACTGTGAAGTTTCACTTCTAACGCCCGTTTTTTTTTTAATTTGTTACAATAAATGTCCAATAGTATGATGTACCCTTGATTGGTAACCGAGCATGCTTAAGTATTGTACCGTTTAACTCCGTTGTCCTCGTGGCTGGATGCAACTACCCAACTACCGACGTTGGACAGTTACACAAGTCCTCGAGGGCCACAGACTAGATCCGCCCGCGTACATTGTCCTGCATGGAAGTAATCAGTACATATCCGTTGGTCCACAGTATTGGCATGCTAGTGTAGGCTGTGACTCGTTACTTATCCCTCTGTCAAACAGTCGATATGTCTATCTATAACCTCGCGAGTAATCCCTATATATCTATATCCTCCATACATGAACCACTATGTAAAGATACTATCTATTTTCTATACTGTCTTTTATTTGTATATCTTAGTCATACTGACTGTTTGATTATATATTATTTAATGTATTTTATGTTTGTTTTGTTTTTTTTAATTGTGTTTTACTTAATTTTAATTGTTTTTGTTTTTTTTTTAAGAATAGATTTTTTTTGCTTGTGATGCGCCAACCCGTTTCTCCCCGCTACTTATCCAAAGTCCGCCGGCCGATGTTGTTTTAAAACGCATTATAATTTACATGCGCTTTAAAACGTAAACCAAAGGCCGTCGCGAGCAATAACAGTTTTTGGTTTTTGTATTACCGCTACGTGTTTTGTGTTGATTTTGTTTTTGGATACGTTCTCATACTGAGTGTGGAGTGGGCCAGTGTCGCTACCAGTATAGTAGTAGAGAGAGTGTGTCCGGCGTCGTCGTAGCTACTAGGCAACTACGTTGGTGGTCCGTAACAGGAGCTGCCGGCGCGGGCGGGCCGGCGGGAGACAGCCGTCTAGAGGGCCGGGGCGGGGCGGACGTCGGTAGGTACTCCACACTCGGTAGCGGGGAGGTGCGGGGCGGTGCGGTGCGGTGCGGCGCGGTGCGGGCCGGTACAGCGGTTGTTGTTGCAGCTGCGCGTGGTGCGAGCCTTCAAGTCCTCGCTGGAGGACATGCAAGAGCGACTATCGGCCCGGTCGGCGCGCGGCGTGCTGGCAGCCCGAGCTGGCAGAAGGCCCGAGCCCGCGCCCGCCTCGCCAGTCCGACTCGCCTACATCGACGACGACTGACCTACCTGGCACCACCCGGCACTCCCCCGACTTAACAATTATATTATATCTTAGTTTCGGTCGTTAGATGTAAGCACATAACATTATAAACAACTATAGGAAATAGCAAACGTAATCTCATATATATATATCTGAAACATAGCCCAAAATAATAGAACAAAAATAATTAGTCTAAAGATAGCATGCTTAAGTAACACAATATAGTCATGACTACTTCTACTCTTGTTTACAATGTTCTGTGACTATATAAGATATAGTAGGCCGCGACATTAGTACACTCGCTCTCGCTTTCAGATGTTAACGGTAAGTACACGAGACGCGTCGAGCGGCCTTCGTGAGTACATAGAGATAGATAGATAGATAGACAGACGCATGTATGTGTCTACTAAATATATATAATTATGTCGTCATTTTTCTAAAAATACTTTAAATTGTTCTTATTGTTAACTTGTTTATAAATAATGTTAGAAAAACGGACGACATTCGATCTTAATTTGTAAACGTTGCAATACCTACTGTTCAGTTTGGGTGTATTTTTGCTTTGCATTTATGTAAGAGTGTGTGCTTTTAAACATTTTTATTATGCATGAACTTTGTGTCATTCAGTACACTTTGGATTTATTTTTTCTCGCAATAAATTGTCGTGGAGATTCAGTGATTATTTAAATTTTAAACTATTTAACAATATTTAAATTATAATTATTAAATCTCCATTATTAATCACTGTTAACTTACCCTACAATCAAATGTACTGCCATTATTATACATGTTTTAAATTTATTTTTACCTTTGTTTAGAACTTTGAGAGCAATTTTTTTCTATAATAAATCTTCTTTTTTTATTTTAAATATTTGTGTACACTATATCAAAAAATATATGCAAGCGTAGGTAGGCGTTAATCTTGAATATAAATAGAATCATAAACAATATAACGATTGGTTGTGTATGTACTTATAAGTTACATTATTTTTAAGTTTTTTTTTCTCATTTATTTTTATTAAGTTGTTATAACCAAAAGAATATCCGACACTAAGTATTTTCTAACTCATTCAATAAACTATTTAATGTAAACAAAATATATATTTTTATTTTCTTTAACATCACATCCTTAGAAGCTACGTATGTAGCGAGACGAAGGGACTTAGCTCACATACCGGAATTTTCCCCAAATTTTTACCTTCCGCTTAGACCAGTAGCTTACGTTTTTCGACACGTTCTTCTCTGTTTATTTTGTTTAGTGTTTGCTATTGGATGCCCTCGACTGATCCAAGTAACCCCTGCTCTAGTGTGAATGCCCCCTAACCTACCTTCTAGAAACACACCGCAGGCTCGAGCGCTTGTTATATCTACCTATACCGTGTTGAATACCTCATGCACCGGTCAACGAGGCTAGGGTCAACTTATAATAGCAGGACGCACCGTGGCGCTAAATTACAAAGTTATAATATAGCATATCGGTATAAGAGGTTATTACCACGGTGTATAGGAGAACAAGACAGGCGCCCGGGCCCAGTAGCGTAGAGCTGTCCGTGCGGCCGTCACTTACGGGAGGGTGTTTTTACAGCAAAAGGCGGACATATTGGCCGGCCGCAGGATATTTGTGAATAATTATTTGGCGGAGCACAGAAGAATCAGCGTGCAATCTGGCGCCAGCTCATTGCCCGCGCTCAGTCCGGTCTCACACCAAAGCGATGATCCGTAAACTATTGCTACTAAACGCCACGCGCGCTAATATAGTGGGAATTGAAAATTAACTGCCAATATTCAAATATAACCCGCGATCTACCCGCGATTTGAAATTATGCATTACTTATCTAACATTTATTGTACTAGATTTAAAATTATACATTTTAGACCTTTTGCAACAAATAAATAATATATTAGCCCTAGCTAAATGATAATGGTGCACCTTAACTCTTAGATATTTAACTATTAAAAAAAAACTTTTTGAATCTCTTCAATATTTCTGCAAAAATAGTGTCTTTCCAAATTTTCACTAAATAATCTCGTAGTCGTCTCGTGACACATTCTCGTATGTAAATAGTATATATTTCACTTTATAATATAGAAAACAAAACTTTTATATACGTGATATATACAAATATAAATTCTAAATTTATATTTGTGCCATAATAAAAAAAAAACGGAATAACGATTCGTGCTACCAAAGTGCTTTTATACATTATTTTTAGTGTTAAGATCGTTAAATTTGCTTGTCTTTTATTTGTGTTATATATTTATATGAATGATAGATATTTAGATTGTGTGTTCGTTTATACTACAACGGAATGTCTAGTTTAAGTGTTGTACCTGCACCTACACCGCCTCTATGTGACCCTAGTACCTCCCTCACGACCCTCACCCGCCCCGAATATATATATTTATATTAAACACCGCATATATACTCACACCACTATATATAACTAACTATGTACATAACACTCCACTGTCCACTACTTCAGGTCTTCCAAATATCATTTATTATTATATATTTATGTTATTTTATTTATTTATTTTTAATACTAAACGACAGATCAACTATCAAAGTATGTAATCTCAAGCAAATTTAACAATCAACAAAGAATATTTATAATTTCAGAATTAAATTTATATAATATAATTATAACTATTTTAGTATAGAATATAAATAGATACGTTATTTAGTAAATACGTATGCACAGTAGTAAGCAAGGCCAGTATAACATAAATATCGCGTTTTGATGTCTAACTTAACTCAGACACAAAGTTACGCTTAATAGATAGAGGTTATGGGATACAATACAACATTAAAAATCACCAATTGAAGAATTAGTAATATTTAAGATAACGCTTCTCTGTCTACTAAATATTAGTAATAAATAATATATACTCGACGATAACTTTTATTCTAACCTACGGTAACCCGGTAACCTCGCGGAGGGCGCTGTGCTAACCAGCTAACACGTGTAATAAGGTAAATTGTTGTTAGTGGAGTGTTGTTACTTGATGTCGTGCGGCCGAGCTTGCACCGCTTGTTACCTACACGTTGGTCACTGGTCGAGCTGACGTAGACAGAGGAACCGATACACAAAACAAAAATGATGTTTAACTCCAGTCAAATTTGATTCCAAACGCTGTCTCGCTCTGGAGTGAAGGAGACGAAATATGATCTATTACTTCCTCTGTCTACGGCCACAGACTATATAACTTGACAGTTTGAATCTTTCCGCTAAACGAACAACGTGTATGTAATATAAAAAATTGTAGCGGATTAGAATTGCGCTTACCTTAGTATCTAGCTTTGTAGATATTTGTGTGAAATTAGAAAATAAAATATAGTATAATGGTTTAGGCAGATCTGAGAAAAACTAGTTACGATCATTGTTTATTTTGCTGGCACATTTCACATCGCTTGTTACCGTAGTATGAACGTCGTGGTAGAAATCTGGTATGTGAGCCAAAGTCTATACAGCTTTGAGAACGTGGCATGATGACATACACACAAACACACACACACACACAAAAGTGACAAGTAAAATACCAGAAACTATATGTGATGTGCTTCATATACAACCTTCATACAGCTACTCGTTAGGTCCATGTTCGATGTAATCTTATTTTAATTATTTTACAATTTTATTTAGTTTGTATATTTTTATTTGATGTTGATTGTGTTCTCTAAAAGGACATCAGTCCTGCGACGAAGGAAGCAACCAATAAGATTAGCAACTAGTATTAAGTGCACCCCCATATACGTGCTTCTTACAACGTAGGTGTCCCGCGATGTTCCTTGTATCATTTCTGTCTGCTTCGCGGCACTCGCTTCGAAGTGGGCACCATCTTCTGTCTCCTCCACACCTTCATGTTTGACCATCACTCTATTTCGCTCGGGCGCGACCGAGCTGTACTATACCTGCCAGCGTCACTGCGAGTCGTAGTACAGCGGCGGCCGCGACATCACCTCCTTCTAACTTCTACTTCATGTTCTGGTTTTTATTTTCTTTTCCATGATCCCCCATTGCACCACGAAGGTCATAGGTGGAGAGTTACAGGAGCGGCTGATCCCGGTCCCCTACAGCAAGACTTCCACTGACCAAGCTGTAAGCACATTTTGGTTCAAAATATTGCGTTTGTGAAGCCACCACACCTCTCTTACCTATTATTTGTTTTTTGTTTCTGTTTAACAACTCTATCTTTCTCTGTCTATACCTGCATTTGTATCTGTCGCATTAGCCCCGCTCTCTTTTTGTTGTGTTGGCATCGAAACATACGCTTGTTGAATTAAAAATAAACCGAAACATCTATTTAAAGTTTTTCTGCCAACGTAACTGCATGCCTCATCATCTCATCCATCTGCATGGTCTATAAGCATGTTTCATATTTCTTCATTTTATTCTTTAATTTTCAAGAGAAATTCAATAATATATATCATTTTCGTCTCAGTGTTGTAATGTTAAACAAGTGTGTACCAATTTATATGTCTGTATTTACATTTTATAATTGTCTTGTTAAATCTGGAGAATTGCAGTGGAACAGATGTGTAATTAAAAAAAAATTGGTGTAAAGATAAAATATTTATACATTCATGTTAAGTGTTTTTTATCATTTTATTTGGCGCCACATTATGCTACGTCATATGATTTGCTCTCACTGTGCACTCGGGATTCCGTGGCAATAATGCTTGATCACAAAAACAGAGTCGCTTTCAATTGTAGGGTAGATGTAAGTCTACCCAGGTGGTGGCGGCGCGAGCGGCTGTCATGGGTGTATCGTTAACAAATACTATCAGAGGAGTACTAATATGTGCAGATCTATTCAAAAATATGGAGCAACACTAGGTTTTTTCAGTCAATTTTTTTTTATATCAACAGCAAGTGACCCCAAAATATTTTTTGGAATGCTATTACTTTTTTTGCAATCCAAATGTATGAGAAATATCCACAGCTGCATGTAATAGTACTTCCTAGGCCCGACATAGACCACCGACTTTAATCGGTGATTATCGGCGTTCTTCTTTTGTTTAGTTCCGATATATACAACCAAAACAAAAGTCGATTTCCGACTCGCCGATATAAGTCGACTGCGTTGGGCCCTAGGGTCAACTCGGACCAGGTGGCAAAATGCTCGAACACTTTTCAAGTGATAATTTAATATCAACCTTATCCCATTCAATTAGAGCTGAAAATACTCATAATCCAGCGTGAATTTAATATAAGCTTGCACACTATTTTCAGCTTTATTTGTATGCGATAGGGTTGATATTTAATTATGACTATAAAAGTACTCAGCATTTTCCCGCCTGGTGTAATTTGATCCTTAGTATTTGTCTACATACATACTGACCGCCTCCCGCGTCGTCGAAAGAGTTGTAGTGACAATAGCGCGTGTCGCAGATCCGCGTGGTGAACGCGTTCCGGCAGGGCCTTGACTCGCGCGGGTCTCTGGCGGACGCAGCCTTAGCCGAGGCCCTGAGGAAGCAGTCGGCGCTGTCCAAGCGGTTTTCCCACTCCTCGAGCATTGACGAGCCTCGCCTGGCCCCCCACGAGCTGGATGTCGAACGATTAAGCAGTCACTCTCACACGGAGACAGCTGTCTAACGAAGGCCTCCGTGTTGCCGTTGTTATCTAGTGTGTTTAGGCCCGGCTGCGACGCGCCGTATTATTCATTCAATTTAAACCTCTATAGTGCCCGCGTCCATTCCACTGCCTACCACCCTCGGACGCCGGCCAATGTTTTATAGTATAAATAAATGAGAACTATAATCCGCAATGTTCAATTTTGTATAGAAGTTTCATAGTAGTGATATTTGACAATTGTTACGTTTTATTTTGGAGAGTTGTAGAGGTCCTTGCGGCCAAGTAAATACTCTAAGTGTAGTTTCAATCAAATAAAAGCCTTTTTAATGAAATATTAGTTAAACGATAGTTGAAGCAGCTAGTGGGAGGGGGAGGGGGTTGGGGGGATAGTGTGTTCATATTGTTTTTGTGTATATTATACTTTTCATTTCAATGAAAGACAGATAGCGAGCGTTGTTTTGACAGACAGACAGCCACTAACCACCTTAGTTGTAAGTCCCATTGTTGTATTTTTCGTCTCACAATAAATGAAAATCTATTTTATTGTTTTTATACTGTCGTTTTATTTACAATTTCTCTATAGCTACCACGAACTAAACATTCGGTTCAAAACTCGTTCAGAAGGTCGATTTTAGTATATTTTTGTTAACAATAAATAAGCATGGTGTTATACAGATTGTCTCTGCCTACCCCTTCTGACATTAAAGGCTTGATGATTGATCGGTAATACCAATTAGATTTTTCTTATTGAGAAAAAATATATTAATTTAATACTAGAATTGGCCCTCCATTCTATATACAAAATTACTTGGAGATTGTTGATATGTCACCTTGCACATACTGCACAAGTTAGGTCTATATTAGGCCTCTTTTAAAAGTTCGTGGTACAGCCCAGGGATAAACCTACCTACATTGACACAACAAAGTAATTACAGAAATGGATATAAAAGTAGCTGGTTATCCATCCTTTCTGTGTAAGGCGTGAAGATATTATAAATGACATAATACATTTTTGCCAGGAAAAAATATCTACTAAGAGTCCCAATTTAACCCGGACTTAAGCGATCGCAACTCATTTATTACTAGAAAAAACAGACCTTAAATATTTAGGCCTCAGGGTCTTATCACTCCAAAAAAATGGTTTCACTTAAAGACATTTATTCAATATAATACAGGTAATAACAATTTTCTCTTAATACTAAATAATAACTATCGTGAGAGAATCGGTTGAGGAAACCGTAGCAAGCCCGACGATGGATCCTGACCCAGCAAGCCAGGCAGAGCCACTGTTTCTGTAAAGATAAAATGATACATGTAAAAAACGTGTGAGAGGTATGTTTAATATAATAATAAAGAGATACATAGGATCGTAGACAATGGCATTCGATTGTCTCTGCCTACCCCTCATGGGATGAAAGGCGTGATGATAAATTTGTAGGATGTTGAGACCTAAAGACAAAACAACATACATCTTCACGGTATGGGCAGAGACCCCAGTAACAGTGTCCACTTTTTGCCCATTGTCCATATGAAACAGAACAGGTGGCAAGCCTGTTGCTGCACTTAATGGACCTAGATGTGTCACTTAAATAAGTATGTTATTTTAGAAGTGCGGACGACAGAGTGCCCTTCGAAGAACGAGACATTAAAGAAATGTTTGTTGCTCCATCAAGTTAAATTGGAGGACTTTGAGGATACATAGTTTAACAGCCCTTAATTAGAACACTAGCTTTTCGCCCGTGGATATTTACGACCAAAATAAAATATAGCCTGTAACAGTCAGGAATAATGTAGCTTGAGAATATTAGTATAGATACAGTGCCGGATTAAGCAAGGGCGGAGCCGATAAACATCAAGGCCATGTCCAACAAAAGGTTTTTTCTGACTTGGAAGGTACGCATTTAACTAAGCTAAATCGGATTATTTTTTGTGCCGTAGTTATTTAGTGTTTTAAGACTTATTTTGTTATTTGCTAAGATTCACAAGGCGAAAAACAAATTTAAGTAACATACAGAATTATTGCAACATGCAAATTCAATATAAAAAGAACGGTGGTATTAAAAAAATATTATTTAGTTTTGTTCAATACTAAATCTACTACCTACTACTGCTACTACTTAATCTGCGTTTGAAAATCCAAAATAATCCAAGCTAGGGCCCGTAGCATTTGCTACTCCTGCTACGTGGTTAATCCTTTTAAATAGGATACTTTTTATCCCAGAGGGAGGCAAGTATGAACTATAAGCACGTGGCCATGAACGTCCATGATAATTCAAGTACAACTTCCATAATATTCATCATCTCATCATCATCCGAAAATGATATAACTTAGTATGGAACACGTGCCAACTCTATGCCGTTATTAGACATACAAAAATACAGACCGCAGCGCAGGTACAGTATCGGTGGCGGGTCACCAGGCGGCGGCGGCGGCGGAGGCAGCGCGTCCCACAGCGCCACGTGGTCCCGGTGAGACAGGGGACACGGCCACGGACATCCCGTGCGGCCACGACGTCGCTGTTAACAGGATTACATTATATACATTGAGTTGGGATTGTTTTACATACTATGCGTTACAAATCTATATATATAAAAATGAAACCCGTTTTCCGTTGTCACGACATAACATGAAAACGGCTTGACCGATTTGGCTAATTCTTTTTTTGTTTTGTTCGTTACAACACAGGGGTGGTTTAGAAGAAAAAAGGGTAGAGGTAGGGGTAGGAGTAGTTGTTTTCCACGGACGAAGGAAAGTAAATAGCAGGCAAGCCAACGTTTGGGCAGGACAACGTCTGCCGAGTCCGCTAGTAATTAATAATTGTTGTAATTATAATTAGTTTTATAATAATATTGCCTTTCCCTTGCAAACGGAAACCCTATTACTAAGGCTCCGCTGTCGTGTATTTTAGTCGACGCTTAGCATATATTTTAACCGCGACATATTTCGTTTTGACCGTCCGAAAGTGTTACAAAATGGTAGCATATATTTGCTATCGGTCGACGGTCACTCGTGCAAGATGCAGCGTTACCAACTTTACGTATTTTTGCTTAGATCTACGTACTTTTAGGCCTTGCTCGCAAACCTACGAACTTCAGTCCCAGAATCTACGTACTATTAGACGTATCTTACGTCTAAAATTTAGAAACGATCCGTTTCATTCTTTTTTTTATTCTACTTTCACATAAGTCTGTGGTCTATCTATTTCATTCCACAGGGCTATTCTGCCGAGCTAGCATGGCCAGACAATATAATCATGACGATTTAACCGCGAAATAAACGCAGTAACATTTAATGTTTGCTCCCATCCACCCAGCAATTTGCTCGGCATTCTAGTGTTGGACATATCGGTTTTGGCCTTTCGGTCGAAACGAAGCTGGTACCTTTTTCGGCGGTTGCTCGACGTCCGAGTCCTGTCCAGGCTTGTATCCGTCCGCGAAGCTAACTCGCTTGTTGGCCCGCGTCGCTTTTTCTGGCACGTACTCCTTCACACCACTGCAATTAAAATCAATAACCGATGAATCTTAAATCTATATATATAAAACAAAATCGGGTTTGTTCGAACACTTATAACTCGAGAACGGCTGGACCGATTTTCATGGTTTTTGATTTGTTGTATTTGTTTCCGTCCCGAATAGCAGAATAACTATTAAAACATCGGAAAAATGCACGAAAAAAAAAATATAAAGAAAAACATTTTCTCATACATTTTCTATGGATCCGTTTTTTTATTTCAGAACGGATTGATGACGAAAAAAAAATTCAACTGTCAAATCGATTTGATTTGATTTCAATCGAGCAGTGGTAGTGGTAGGAGTTAGGAGTAGGAGGTGGTAGTGATAGGGGTTGGAGTACGGGTAGTGGTAGGGGTTGGAGGAGGGGTAGTGGTAGTGGTAGGGGTAGAGGAAGGTTGGAGTAAAGGTAGAGGTAGTGGTAGGGGTTGGAGTAGAGGTAGTGGTAGGGGTTGGAGTAGGGGTAGGGGTAGTGGTAGTGGCAGGGGTTGGAGTAGTGGTAGTGGTAGGGGTTGGAGTACGGGTAGTGGTAGGGGTTGGAGGAGGATTAGTGGTAGTGGTAGGGGTAGAGGAAGGTTGGAGTAAAGGTAGTGGTAGGGGTAGGGGTAGTGGTAGTGGCAGGGGTTGGAGTAGTGGTAGGGGTTGGAGTAGGGGTAGTGGTAGGGGTTGGAGGAGGATTAGTGGTAGTGGTAGGGGTAGAGGAAGGTTGGAGTAAAGGTAGTGGTAGGGGTTGGAGTAGGGGTAGGGGTAGTGGTAGTGGCAGGGGTTGGAGTAGTGGTAGTGGTAGGGGTTGGAGTAGGGGTAGGGGTAGTGGGAGTGGTAGGAATAGGAGTAAATAGCAGGCAAGCCAACGTTTGGGCAGGACAACGTCTGCCGGGTCCGCTAGTAATATTATAAATGCGAAAGTTTTGTCCTGGATTTATTATCCTGGAAATAAGGTTATCTCTACATATAATATAAAGCCACCCGCCGCTGTCTGTCTGTGCCCGTTTTGTTCTAGTTTTCACGATTAGGAACATTGATAATGGTGTATGGGTGATAAAATGACCCTATTACTTATTAGAAGTAAGCACTAACGGTATTAGTGAATTTAAGTTGGGAAATAAGTTTGCGCCAGCGCGCTTTCATGGACTATGATTATTTACATATATTCAAACAAAATAATAAGAAAAATTGTATAGAATTTCATGATCAATAAAAAAATATATAATAGATGAGTTATTTTTCTGAGCATTTAAAAAAAGTGATTTTTTGCAGTTGAGTCTTGGGTTATTATTGGCCGGAGACCCTAAGCTCCTCTGGAAACCTTAAAACCAAACGATTTAAAATACTATTTTAAAACTATAACAACATACATAGTAACAAAATACCAGATCTCAGTTTACCTAGACAGTATTCCTTTCTCCCTTGCCGCCTCCTGCTCATTCACCTCAATTCGTCTCTGCTCTGCCTTTTCTAAAAAAAATAGAATGAATAAAAATTATAAAAAATATTAGTGCGTTTGCATGAAGCAAAGTCCCCTGTCGCTAATGTCGCTCTGAAACTGCTGAATGTATTTTGTTGAGGTTTTTACGATTAGGTAGATTGATTCACGAGGAATATTAAACATGGAGCTATAATGTTTAGGAGCTGAGCATTAACTTTATAAGTGAATGACCGGACTGTGCACATTCATGGAATATTCTAGCTATCCGTAAGAATTGTGTAGAATAACCGCTACATCGGATCTCGGATAGGAACGTCGGCCCGAAATAAACACAATACAAAACATGTCTAGACTTGTCCACAGCGTCCGTCTCTCATTTAATCGGACGTTGTATTGCTATATTACTGATTAATATTAATATTTATAAAAAAATTAAAAAAAAGTGTACCGACTTCAAAAATTTGCACTGAAAAGTGAGAAATAATAAAAATTTCGTCGTAGAATTTGAAGACGGTTGGTGCCAAATTAGGATACAAAATTAAGTAAACATCTAGGGACATAAAGATCTGTTCAATATTATCTGTGTTTGTACTGATGATCTTAGGTTCCTAATGAATTATCTAGATTAGTGAATTTGGGTACTAAATTATTTCTAATTTGGCACCAACCGTCTTCAAATTCTACGACAAAATTTTTATTATTTCTTACTTTTCAGTGCAAATTTTTGAAGTCGGTACACTTTTTTTTAAAATTTTTATTTTTCCCTTTTAAGTGATTTTGTTGCCCTGAGAAATAAATAATAACGCAACTAAAAAAAATTATGGAAAATTAAAAAAAATACTGCGGTGGATGGGATTTGAACCTCGAGCAATGTGCACCCTGCGCTGCATCCCATACCTTTAGCCGCTAGACCACCGTCGATACGAAAATTGACAACTTCGTGTCAATAGCAACCGTTGCTAAGGCTTTTCTCTGATATAATTTTCAGCAGTAAACAGAGACAAATTACTGAATTTCTGAAAAATTACTGAACCGATTTTCGTCATATGACTGTGAGATAATGTCAAGAAATTATTATATCCTTAAAAAAATAAGTCGTCAAAATCGGTACATATTTCATCGACATATTACGAAAAATTGACTTATATGGTCAGTTTTTTCAAAATTTCTGAAAAACTAAAGAACCAATTTTTATGAGATAAAAATGGGACCAATCCGGAAGAATTATCTGTCGATTAAAAAAGAAACCATCAAAATCGGTTCACAACTGGCGGAGTAATCAATGTACATACATACAAAAAAAAAATACGGTCCGAATTGAGAAGATTCTCCTTCTTTTTTTTTTCGAAGTCGGTTAAAAATGGCTAAAACACAATATGATACAAATGTATATAATTAATTATATTATTTATAAATATAATTATCGAACTAGTGGAAACTCATCAATGGTCGGACTGTATAACAAGATGCATAAGTGACATGACTTAGATGTGTTTGGTTCTCGGGCAAATCGATTTTTTTGAGTGTTCTTAGTGGTAATACCTAGTTATTAGTTTAGAAATTGTTTTTGTGTAAATTATTATTATTGTATTTTTGTGTTATTATTATTATTCAATTACTTTTTTTTTTCTTATCAATGTTGTGTTGTTGTTATAAAAATGTTAATAGCCCTATAATTGACACTGCGTCTAAGTTATAAAAATGTACAATGCATATGTGTGGACGTAGGTGTTGTTGGGCTATTTATAATAAATAAATAAATAAATGTTTATGGGACAATACAAGCGAAGAATTATGTTAAATGTACAGTGTAGTTAGCATATGCGCGCACGTGACCACGATACCATTGCTAGATAGACATTGGTTCGCCCGAGACCGAACGCAGTGGACAAACGTGATCCGTCTGATTCCGTCTCCGTCAAAACGCCGCCACCCTTCATCCGAGACAAAACCGGACCGTCTGAGACCAATGACACGGTTCCGGGAACCAGCTAAGATAAAAAAAAACCAAATCCACATACCAGCATCTCTGAACACCTTATCGATTCTATCGTCCAGTGACAATCTGGACGGATGAGTCGGGCCAGTTGGGTGAGTGAGCGACACGTGCGCCAAGTCCGGAATCTCGGCGAAGCAGTCCCCGTACTGCAGGCGGTCGGACGCGGCGTACATATCCGCGTACGCCTCGTCGTAACTGCGGAGACAAATTACAATTATTTTGATGTTAAACATCTATACGTGCATTAGACTAGGGGGTAAAACCAAGACGTCTCAAAATTCAGGAGACGCTTGGTTTTGGCCTAAGCCGTCTGCGCCTAGGGCTGTGCGCAGGTAGAGGGGATAACGCGTTGTCATAAGGCAATACCAAGCGTCTCACACTTCGGACTTCGGGGACGCTTGGTTTTGGCTTACGTTGCGTGCATCTGGTCGTATTTATTCGTCTAACAAAATATATACTAATTTTGATGTTTCACATCTACCGGGTGTCCCCTGACGCACTCTTCTTTTTTTTTATTTGTATGAGTATTGAGATAAAGTACTGTAGAGATGCCTTTTCAAGTTTAGCTAGGGTCCCTAGGTTGTATGAAGCTCGGAACACGGGGGAAGACAGACCGTTCCACTTCTCTATATCATCAAGATTTATATCTGCCGGATGCTAGTATTTTAGAAATGCACTTACAACCATCCAGTATAGGTACCGGGACGGTTCTTGAGCGCTCGACGAAAAAGTGGGGGAATGTTTGCGCATATGTAATTCGAGTGCAATATAACTTGTATAATTATTATAATTGATTTATTGGTGTTTGTTTTTACGATTGCTTTTTACTGCTGGTAAAATTTAAATTAATACCTCATACCGTCAAGCAGACCCAAAAATTGTGTTCTGCGCATCTAACGACCACCGCTCAAGAACCGTCCCGGTACCTATACCTAATGATATAATTATTCAAATGTATTCTACAGTCCGACGACACGTACACCTGTGATATTTATTTGAGTTGTGATATCATTCGCACAAGAAAGAAAGATTATGTATTTGTAGAAAGAGTTGGTACTTTCACCAGTAAACCTGAAACTACATAACATTATAATTAACTATATTATATTCTATCTATCTATTTATCATCACGCCTTTTATGCCGACCCGGCAGAGACAATCAACCATTTGTTACGATCCTGACATACCTATTTAGCTTCTTTTATATTCATCATACCTTTCATACATGCTCGGCGATTGAGTGTACTTTTAGTATTTCCATCGACCAATATTATATTTTTAAATTTATTTGTCAAGTATTCTTTCACAGTGTAGAAACAATGTCCCACCAGCCATTCACGTATATAATTCGCCGTTTTTGTATCTTGAATTAAACGAACATGTCACTTTTTTTTAAATGTGGATTTTGTTTCACAAATATGCTCATTTCGAAATTATATAAACTAGAAAGAGTCAACAAAATTTAATTCTGAAATAGCGGTCAGCATGATCCCAATGGTCCAACACCACATATTGCTTGTATACACTTTTTTGTACAATAAAAACACGATTTATGTTCACGGCATTACCCCACAAAATTAGGCCATTTTTTTCATTCTCCACGGGTTGTCTTACAGGTCCCGGGAACCGTTGCCGGCCTCAGGTTACCCAGTAAAGCTATATCTTATACCTAGTAGACCCTAAATATCCATGATATGCATGGAGGACTGTTTTTATCAGTTATTTTACAAACATTGTATATTCCCACTATTGCAAAAAAAAATGCTACGCACCAATTTTCTTTAAGAATTGTGCTTTAAACAACTCCTGCACGTAACGATATTTATGTCTGTTAAAGAAGTGACACATCTAGATCCATTAACTGCAGCAACAGGCTTGCCACCTGTTCTGTTTAATATAGACAACTGGCATCAAGTGGACACTGCAAGGTATAAACGCCGTGAAGAAGAAGGACATAGGGTGACTATAGTTTACTGGCACTGGTGACGATAGTTTAGCGGTTTTGTTGTCGACAGTACAATACCCACCCAGTCATCGGCGAGTCAGTGGGATTCTCGCTCCTCATGCAGGAGATGGTAGGTATCTTGTACGTCTTCTGTACGGGCGCGGACGGCTCGCACTTGCCGGTCAGGACTATGTTAGCCTCGCCCGGCTTCAGACCTGGAAAATGTGTGGATTGAAAGATAATTTGATATGTCACCAAATGCACTTAATTAATTTTCCCCCCAAAATTGAAATTAGATTATTTACGCTATACGTCCGTGAATGGGTCATCAAACTCTATGTATATGTACCAAGATTCAACATTTTTCGTCCAGTACATTCTTATTAGCTGTGACAGACTGACAGACATATGAATGATCCTAAGATTAATATGAAGCGTAGGATACCTAAGGTTGATCAACGAATATATTGTTAGAAGAAATAAAGTTAAATAAGCGTGCCATGGCGGTGGGTGGACAACGCTACAGAAGCGAACCTAGTTTTTAACTAAACGCTAAAGTATATTAAAATGGCGCCTTAGTCTGATATGACGTCACTTGTCTCGTTACGGTCTGTTTTACTTTAACGGTCTCCACATCCCGTTAAGTCAAAACTCTTCCATTCGTCAGAAGCACGAGGCACAACGCACTGCTCATTCTCCAGTTAACAAGCCACAATGAGAGCCTTAGCTTTGTAATGTACATGTCCGTGATAATCTAGAAACTAAAATGATATATCAGTCGGATTAGTAGTTTTTAAGTGTTTTTTTTAAAAGCAGACAAAAAATACTGTAATGTTAGTGTGAATCACTAGACTAAATATGCTTTGCGAAGGGTTCCTTATTCCAAAGGAAACAACGAAGGAGTCTAAATTCATTGGCGTGTCTGTCTGTCACAGTCTTTTTCTCAAAAATCATGCGATGTTGAAACTTACTTTCAAAAAATTAAAAACGAGGCAAATTATGTACTCTAAAAAATAAGTGGACATGCCCCCTATTTTTATCAGACTTTAAAAAAAGGAGGAATCTCTCAATTCGGGGCATATTTTTCATTTCATTTATTATTCTTCCGTATTGGTCTCATTTTTTTTTTCAATATAAATATAGTAGATTTTTTTCAGGTATTTTGGAAAGATTATCTATTTTTCGTAACATCTCGATGACGACTTATCCCGTTTCCAATGTCAGTAACAATGACTCCTACTAGTCGTTACTAAGCAACATAGATAGATATTAGTACAATTTAGTTCACAAACGATCACACAAACAAACACACATCACCGTGTACATACGTCCACGTCCGCGTGATGTTCCCGCGCGATGCTCACCCCATCGAGACGGGCGCCCGCCGGCAGAGTTCCGCGGGTCTCTGTCCGCCCGCCAGTCGCACTTGATCTCGCCCCGACCGCCGCTCGCAGATACTACGGTTTCTATGCGGCTGACAGTCGTGCCGGGGACCTAGGGGTCAAATTTGGTTAAGAAAATTATAAAACTAAATAACTAACTATTTATTTATAATTTAGTTAAATGCTAATTAATTTAAGAAATAAAGTAAATATCAGAAGATTGTAGAATAGTATAGATTTCATGCTCACACAGTTGACACGTTCTGCAAACGAACAAAAAAAGTTCAGTGACTCGTTCCTGAGTCGCACTGTTAAAAAGTGGACCTAATTTCCGGCGTCGGTCTTTCCTGCTTCCTACAACCTGGGGTCCTTCAAGGGAAACGTAAAAAAGCATCTCTATATACGAGTATATTATGTTCTGCCAGTCGCGCGCATTCATGGACCAGCCACCTATGCTTAATAAACAGGCGGTGGCAAGGGCACATGTCGTCTTTTCTATAAAAAAAAAGAGGTTAATATATTCCACAATAATAGAAATACGGCTAAATAACTTTGTAGACCATTTAAAGCAAGTTATTCAGATATTATTAAACAAAATACGTAAACTATTGTGAGTTATTTTGGAAAATAAATACATTAATTTTGATGAAGTATTAAGATAGTTGTGGCGTACCGACAAAGAAATTAACCTTGAGAAATAATACATAGAGATTTTTCGTACACACCAACATGTGGGGTATTATAAAATAGATCTTTATATATGTCCCACAGGTTCCTAGATGAGATCAAATATAAATAATATTTATACAAACAAACCTGATTATCATTTGTATATTCATAATTAGCATCAAACCCGCCATACTGCTGCCTATACTCATATTCGTTGGCGTCTTCATATTTCTCCTGTTCACTTTTCTCCACACTATCCTGGTAGTACCTATTCTGGCTCTTCATGACATCATTGAAGCTATAGTTGGAGTTCTGAGACGAAGGCCTTAAGTGGCTCGTGTCCTTCTCGTAAGGCTCCTTAACACTGACTACGGATTCCTGGGATGACGTTTGCGACATATTAGATTCGTCGGCGACTGTTTTTACGGCTGGTTGTACGGGTGGCTGCGTCTGTAATATTTGTTTAACATTTTTATACTAGTTACTAGATGTTCACCCTAACTTTCATCCCCTATCACTTATGGGGGTGGATTTAAAAAAAAGTAGCCTACGTCCTTCAAAAGCATACTTCGTATCAAATTTCATCAAGATCGGTTCAGTGATATGGATGTATAAATATAGATTTCACTACATAGTATAAATGAAGCCCGCGTCTGTCTGTATGACTAGCTCAGTCAGTCTTTCCTCCTCCGTCTTCGCCCGTGCATATTTTCGAACAAAATAAAATATAGTATATATTTCGTGAAATAATTTTTAGAATCGAATAAGTAGTATGAGAGATTACCCCCTATATCCAAACTTACAAACTTCGCCTCTGTATCTTCTTTATATATATAAATATTATGTACGTGTGTATGTCACCGAATACTCCTAAACGGCTGGACCGATTTTGATGAAATTTTTGGTGTTTGTTTTAGTGGGATGATTTAGATTGACAGTTGGACCCGGTAGGTGACGCTGAAATCGTGTTTTAAGAATAATAATTTTTCTTCATTTTTGTTTATTCGAAAATATCCACGGACGAAGCCTAGTATTGGTATAGATATTAAATTTTGATTTTCAGGCCAATGATATCCCTTGTCCTATTTTCCAGGATAGAAAGTAGCCTCTGTGTTTTAACCCAGGACATGAAACTATTGATTTTTCAAGTTTCATCAAATTCCATTCAGATGTTGACTCGTGATTTGAAAACAAACACACTTTTGCAATTATAATATTAATGAAGATCACAAATTTACCTGAACACTTTCTTCGACCTTCCCTTCTTCCACAGAAGCGACCTGAGAAGTCTGAGACGCATCCTGGTCACCTACGTCCAAAGTCGGCGACGATGTCACCTTCTCATCCTCAATAACCTCCTCCTTAATCCCCACCAGGTTTTTCTGCAACTCCTTAACATTAATGATCTCATGACGAGCTATAATCGGTTGTCTTGGGCAGAATTCTAAGCCCAGTTCATCATCAGTCAATCGTTCAGTTTTAATATTCCTTAATACGTCAGCGTCGAACTCATCGCTGTGCGGCGAAGAGGATCTTCTTCTCTTCTTCCGTTGTTCGCTCTTCTTTTTTTTCTTCCGTTGTTCGCTCTTCTTTTTCTTCTTCTTTGACTTGAGGTTCTCTTTGGCCGATTCGCTGCTGCTGTCGCTCTCGGTGTTGGAGGTCTCGGTGCTGGTGGACTTTCGGCGCTTCTTACGTTTCTTCTGTTCCTTCTTTTTGGCTTTCCGTTTGTTCTTTTTGCTTTTATCCTTCAATTTGTTGTCTGCAACGTGTATTATAAAAAACTGTATTTTACCCATACTCGTTAGACATATGAAGTATGAAAACGTTATAAGCCACCATCGGGGCGAAGGGTATGAATTTAGAACTTGTGTCAGTACACTTTAGATTTAGAAGATTTTGGCATCAAGCAAACAGTTTTGGTAAGGGGATGTTAGTGCCAACTCTATTCTTCTGTATATTAAAAATTCCTAACTCAATGAATCTACGTCGTAGATTGACCGACATACCAATACGCAACTTCACAAGTGTTTTACCTAGTGTTAACCTATTAGGCGTAAAAATGTAGGCGTAAATAACTTTTCTAGATCAGACAGAGACAATGATAATATCTATATGACTTGTATCAATATATAATTTAAAAAAAACTTATGTACGCGCGTTTGAAGTTATTATTTTTTGGCATAAAACAAATAAGTTTAATTAGCACGCAAATATAATTATGGAAATAAAAATGAGTGATCATAAATACGGTTGCTAAAATCTGAGTCAATTAAATTATTAAAATGGCTTATTATAATTGAGAATTAAATATAGGTACTAAATTGTCTATTTAACATAATAAAAAAATATGTATGTATCGTGCGCGCGCATCGTAAAATTTCACTAAAAGCCTAAAGAAGTATAACTTCAATAATTGTGTATGTGATTATGAGCACACAATAGAAATGTTAATATCTTTATTAACTTATACTATAGGTCATAGGTGAACCGCTGAGAAAGTAGCACTCCAATGTCCATGAGGGGTGAGGGGCGGGCGTGATTCTGCTATACACGATGCGAGGTTTCGCGCGATGTGTCTGTTTACCTCGGGCTTTTGATTTTGATTAAATTTGGTATCGCGTGAAACTTGGTATCGTGTATAGCAGAATCACGCCCGCCCCTCTCACCCGCGGGGATCACGGGAGTGCTACTTTCTCAGTGGTTTACCTATAATTGGTCCCAGAGTCCTTCATATTGCTGAAGAAATACAAGACTTGAAATAATACACTCATTATATACAAAATATACGCGAATTATAGCACTTACATAATAATAAAACGTAACGACGCACTCTTTGTTAGACAGTAAACGTGGCTGATGACGACTTGGGCCGAGTATACCCGATTCAGCGTCACCGACCCGAGAGTGACGGTTTAGTTTCGTTCAGTGTTCAGAAGAGCGTACAGAAGTTTTCACTCATCCACTTTCGTTTAGTTACCTGCTTTATCCCCACATTTCATACCATAATTTCGTTAGCAGGCATTGCCTACAATCAACAGTCAAAACTTTCATTTTGCGTTTTTTTGTTTGTCTTTGGCGTGAAGCCAATACGGACCGACGTAATTTTTTTGTACTGAAATAGTTGAAGAGAAAATCGTGCGAAGCCATACTCTTCACGAAATCTACCTGAACTGGAATCATCATCGCTGTCGACCTCAGTGTTCTTCCGCTCTCTCTTTTTCTCTTTAATCAACTTCTTCCTGTTCTTCTTCTTTTCTAGTCGCCGTTTCTTCTCCAGCTTGGATTTAATCTTCTTAGACAGCTGGAAGAGAGATTTATTGAACGTTTAATCTATGTAAAGTACGCTTGAATTAGGTAATAAATAAGATGTGTAGCGGCGTGACCGCACAGGTAGTTAATTAGGTCACAGGGGCGCGGGGCAAGTTAACGGACACTCCCGCGCCGGACTTCAGTTATGTTCTAGTGGGTGACGCGACCGGACGCGCCCCGGCCCGGCTAGCGTAACTCAACAATTAGGTCGCTCGTTGGTACTGTCCTAGCAAGCAGGTGCTTAAGTTATCAATATAGAATCAGTAAGACAGTACCATCTTTTATTGGAGAGTGACCCAAATAGAGACCTGCCACGATACACATGAGGTCAGAAAGTGTTCCACGCATAGCACGCAACCTCATGCGTACAGATGCAATCGCCATCTGTCCTTCGATTTCGATAGGTAGACTTTTTAACAGACTTCAAAAAAAGGAGGAGGTGGTTCTCAATTCGTCGGAATCATTTTTTTATGCATGTTCCCCGATTACTTGAAGACGCTTGGACCGATTTGGATTTTATTTTGTTTCAAAGGTTATACTTTCCAGGTCATCAAGAGGATTGAAGCGATTTGGGTATTTGTTTTATAGTGACTTGTGCATTTGCTTTCTAAAAGCACACTTTTCAGTGCATCATTTTTGAAGTCGATACACTTTTTATTAAAAGACAATTATATATTCATACGCACACACGAGTGCTTCAAATCCTAAATTAGCATGTTTCTAATTAATCAATGAAAGTATAATTCTCGCAGAATAAGTATCACGTGATTAAACTGCGCTCCATACGATCTGTACGGGCAGCCTCCCCACTCTAGCGCTCAATCTGACTCATCGCGCATAATACAGAATAAAGCAAAAAATAATACCCATCATTGTAAAGAAAGAGAATTCGGTTTTGTAGAACGTCTCTGTCATTCGTACACGTACACACACATATATAAATCCGCCATTTGTTCATTCTTAATTTTACTTACTTTCTTCTTGTTATGTTTTTTCGAAACAACATCATCTTCAGATTTGGTACTGTCAGATGAACTGGAGGAAGAGTGCTTCCGTTTGGTGCGCTTCTTCCTCTTTTCGCTGAAATTAGAAAACGGGTATTATTATAATATGTATTATATGTTTTTTTTTTATTAATAGCTTTCCGCCGAGGCTTCGCCAGTGGAAATTTGTGAAATTTGACATAAGGATTTATCATGAAGGATTGCCGGGATAAAGTCTCTGTGCAAAAAAATACGACGATCCGTTGCTGTTTTGGCGTCAAAAAAGGACAACCAAACAAATAAACAAACCACTTTCGCATTTATAATATTACTAGCATTCCGCCCCAAGCTTCGCCCGTGGATATTTACGAACAAAATAAAATATACCCTATAATATAATACCTACCCCTACCCCTACCCCCTACCTTTGGATATTGTTCATACAAAAATACTAAAATCGCGATAAAAAAATACTTGCATTTTTAAACTCGTGATATCTTTGGAATGGAATGTCCGAATTGAATATTTCAAAAAGTTATATAAAGGTATTGAAGCAGTCGTGCATATAAAGTAATTTATTTTGATAAGGATTAATAGCAAGGTACAAATAAAGAGTCTTTTCTAAATTTTTAATTAAATGTTTAAAATAAAAGAACACTTATTGTGACTTAACTATAATACACTCCCGGACATCTGAATCGAGCCACCTTGCATTTTAAGGTTTGGAGTACTGAAGCTTAAAAAAAATGTATGATGAAGGAAAAAGTTTTGATGCAGTATTAATGCTGGCACATTTAACTATTTTTCTACTGAGTATTATTCCAAATTTAAATTTAAATTACAGAAAAAAGCCGAGCTAGGTCACTGATTTGAAAAAATACGACTGCAGAAAGTTGTGATTGAAGCAATTTAAGTTTGTTATTTTTTTTTTTATTTAATGATAACTGTTTAAAAAAAGTTTAGTACAGTTATTTTCTTATAATTTAAACTGATTTCGGCTTTAAAATTATGGATAGTACACCTGAAGTTGCCGCGCAAGCCGTAGCGCTTCTTCAATCTGGGCTAAGTCAACGAAACGTAAGTGCACAACTTAACATAAGTCGTTCTGCCGTTCAAAGAGCATACCAGCGGTATCTAGAGACTGGCACCTTCGTTCGCCGAGCAGGTGGACCTCGTTTCCGAGTGACAACGGCAAGACAAGATCGGTTTATTTTCACTACCACCTTACGAAATCGACACCTGACGTCTGTTCAGATACAAAGAAACCTCCGAGACTTCAATGGAGTGGCTGTAAGCTCTCGGACCATTAGAAGGCGACTCAATGGACGTGGTCTAAAACCACATAAGCCAGCCAATGGACTCAAATTGACACGAGCTCACCGAATGGCTCGCCTACAGTTTGCGCGCGAACATTTAAATTGGACTCAACAACAATGGAGCCAATTACTCTTCACTGATGAATCCAAGATAATGCTGTACGGTAATGATGGAAGGAGTAAGGTGTACCGAAGGGAGGGCGAGCGTTTCGCGCAATGCTGTATTGATGAGAAAGTGAGTTATGGTGGAGGATCATGGACAGTCTGGGGAGGAATTTCTATGGAAGGCAAAACTGAGCTTGAGGTTGTAACGGGACCACGGCTGCCGCGCTTAAATGGCAACCGATACATTCTTCAATGCTTAGAGAACCCTGTGATGCCATATGCTGGATTTATTAGCCAGGGTTTCATTTTTATGCACGATAATGCAAGGGCCCACACTGCGGGAATCGTCAGGGAGTACCTAAATGACGTTGGTGTCACTGTCATGAGATGGCCAGCACGAAGCCCTGATATGAACCCTATAGAGCATTTATGGGATGAGCTGAAGAGGCGTGTTCGAGCTCACTACCCTGCCCCGCAAACCATACAGGAGCTGAAAACCGTCATCTTGGAAGAATGGGAGAACATTCCTCAACACGTCATAATGGCGTTGATAAATTCTATGCCAAACCGTATGACGGCCGTGATAAATTCACTCGGGGGTAATACAAGTTACTAAATAAACTTTTTTTTAAATTAAACCATATTTTCTCTCAAACAAATTGTGCTTTGAAAAAAGCCGATATCGACTTGATCAATCTTAACTCGATTTGTTTAGTACAAATTTAGTTCAAACTTAGAACAAATGCTAAAACGATGTTTAGTATATTAGCTTCAAAACTGCATCAAAACTTTTTCCTTTGTCATACATTTTTTTAAAGCTTCAGTACTCCAAACATTAAAATGCAAGGTGGCTCGATTCAGATGTCCGGGAGTGTAGTTAGACATACTCTTTGTAGATAATGATGTGTTCTGCAAAGTCGTAGTACATTATTTTGTTTTATCATCAATAGTTTTCGCAGCGCACGCGATGTAAGGAATTTCTTAGGTAATTTTTTTACACCTTGGGTTACATTATTAAAGTTTTAGTAAGGATCCCTAATTTTTTTGAAAATAGAATATAGCCTATGTCACTCACGGTGAATGTAGCTTTCCAATGGTGAAAGAATTTTTAAAATCGGCACAGTAGTTTTTGAGTTTATTCATACATAATTCAAACACACACAAACATACAAAAATACAAATCTTTCCTCTTTATAATATTAAGTATAGATTTAGAATTAGGTTACCACACCATATCCAAACACCGATTGACGAAAGTCTTGAAAAAATATGGAATGGGAAAGAAAATCTTAATCACAGGAGACACACTGCGTTCTCCACGACGCACGGCACTATTACGGTTACAAAACAAAACACGCAACAAACGGCATAAGGACTGCCGTTCGTTCTTTTTTTCCACTACCGACGATTCCAGCTACGACCCCACAGTGTAGGCGAGAGTTTCTGTCGTGGAAAAAACGGCCATAGATTTAGTACTGTCGCTATATCGTCACCGTAATAAAGCAAAGCCAACAAACCTTTTACTATCCTCCATTTCCACATCAGACTCTTGACTCCAAACCTCGCTACTATAAGTGTTGTCTATCTTTGCCACCTTCTTCGCTTTCCTTCCATCTTCTTCGGCTGCCTCTAAGCCTTCTTCAGGCTTCCTCTTACCCTTCTTTTTACCACTCTTAGTAGGGGTATTGCTTCTGAAATTGACAAATCAGATATTTCAAAACTAAATATTTCGGCCCTATAGATCCCTGCCTGATCTCCAATTTTGTTATTGCTGACAAGTCGAAATGGACTCGGGATTCGGTAAATCGGGATAAAATGTTTTTTTTTCATTCAGAACAGAATTGCAACTTTCATATAAATCCTCCTCCTCATCACGCTCTATATCGCAGGACGGTTGGGTAGATACAATAAAGGCAAAACGCCCTAAAGTAAAAATCTACTTAATTAAAATCTTATCACTGGCTGCGGAAAACGCACAGCCAAAACCAGTGGCCCTAGAGATTTGAAATTTGGAGGAAATATTCATTGAGTACCCTACTTTCTTGAAATTCCATGCCTAAAGGGCTGAAAACGGATGGTAAAGTTAGTATGAAGATACATTTTTTCTCAATAAATAAATGAAATTAAAAAAATCGCACCCGCTATCCTTGTTCAAGTTGGCTTCCACCATGACGGCATCCATGAACCTCTGGTACTCTTTATCGAGCAAGAGTGAATTTCCTTTTCCATCATATTTAGGAGTTGCACTTCCTTCCTGAACGGTATCTGTTCTTTTGCCTACTTGTTTAGGTTTAGCGGCCTGTTGGTCCTGTGAGCCCTTCGCGTGTACGCCCTGGTCCCGTGGCCCTTTCGCGTGCTCGCCCTGATCCCGTGGTCCCTTTGATTGTTCTAGTTGTTCCAGTGATCCCTTAGCGTGTACCGTTTGGTCCCGTGGTGCTTTCGAGCATTCGCCCTGATCCCGTGCTCCCTTTGATTGTTCAGTTTGTTCCAGTGGTCCCTTAGCGTGTACCGTGTGGTCCCGTGGTGCTTTCGAGCATTCGCCCTGATCCCGTGGTCCCTTTGAGTGTTCTGTTTGGTCCAGTGATCCCTTAGCTTGTACTGTTTGGTCCCGTGGTGTTTTCGAGCACTCGCCCTGTTTCTGTGGTCCCTTCGAGTGCTCGCCCTGGTCCAAATTGGTGGCAAGGTAAGAGTCTATAAGGCAGTTCTTTCGTTTCGGATACCAGCTGCGCTGTTTCGGAGATGCATCCTCGAGTATTCTTGAAATAAAAAAACGTGCATTAGCGTACACGCGTAAAATATTAAACTTTATATATTTAACATAATCAAATAATAAATAATTATGAATTTATTGTTAATGGGAGAGCCATCTGTATTTTTTAGAAAGAACATCTTACGCGTAAAGAAATTATTTATCTATCCAGCCTTAAGAAATTTCGCTTCAAAATTTTCAAACACATACATAAATGTGTCTATCTATATTCGTTGCCTTATAGAAAATACTAGCGACCTGCCCCCGACATCGTACGATATAACTAATTATCTATTAAAGATTACACACAATTCTTTCAAACATCAATTTGTTATATCTGATGCTAGTTTTTCCCACTGACTTATTTCACTAATACTGAGCCGATTTGAAGCGCCCCTACATGTCAACGAATGTCTCGAAAACTAATTTTGTAGTATACAACACGTAAAAGTATGTGTCAAAGAGTATATAATCACTGTGTTTAGTCTGTGTAAATATCACAGATGTCAACTTGGGAACATCACTATATATGTTTATAGTTTTAGTTCCACGGACACTCGTCCGCCTACAGCGCCAAAATAGCGTTAATCGGCACGTGTCGTGCAATGACTCGTTCCTGTGTCGCATGTCGCACGGGCTTTATACTCACTGGTCACACCCGTACACCTTGTCGACGAGCGCCATCTTGTGAATCTCCAGCTCCTGGTATATGACGCAGCGATCCTTCACACACACACAGTTCTTAGGATTCTCCGTGAACCAAATCTTCGGGACGATGCCAGTTTCCCTGCAAATATTTTATTTACTGGTTATTTAACTGAAAACAAAATGTCGGCTATCTGAACTAATATTATAAATGAAAGTGTGTTTGTGTGTTTGTTCTTCTACAGCGTCAAAACAGAGGAACGGATTGACATTATTTTTTTGCACGGATATAGTTGGAGGGCTCGAGAGCAACATAGACATATCCGGGAAATCCTTCGGGATATATTCTTGTGTAAGCTATAAAATAAAGACTTAAGGGCCCTATAACCATAATTTGTATGGGGATATTACTATTCCCAATTTCTCTGTAAATAATCCACCTGTGTCCACTAATTTATCATATGGTGACATTTATTAATTATTTCTATTCTCTTTATTTTATTATTATTTTGGTAAAATATTTAAGACTGTTACCTATAGCAGCCGTTGCTATCATGTCGAAACAACAGTGGCTGACAGATCTTCAATACAAAATTCCACATGTCCAAAGAATCCGCAGTCTCTTTACACATTTCCCTTGCATAACCCTGAGCTTCTTTCCCAACATAACTAGTGTCGAGCCTATACCCACTGTCTGTAGAACTATATCCACTCTCCATACCCTTAAATTCACTTTCCACAGACTTAAGACCACTTTCAGTAGAGTATCCTTCAGAATAGTCACTCCTCTGATCATACTTCTTCAATTCTGGTGTCAATGATACCTGTCTCTTCTTCTTTCTACTCTTTGACTCGCTTTTCTTTTTAATTTTCGGCGAATCGTATTCCGGCATGAAATGCTTATCATGACTCGATTCATCCTCAGACATTTTCTCTAATTTAATTTCGTTGATCACAGATTCCATAAATGTCTCGTCATTTTTATGGTTGTACGTTTCATTGGACATGCTACCATCGTCGAGCGGTAGAAACATATTCTTAGTTGTAGGCGGGGAATCGTCGTATAAAGGAATTTTAGTTGGTTTTGCAAACTTATCAATATCCGTCGCTTCGTCAAACATATCTAGTTCTGGATCATCAACATCGTCAACTTCGAATTTGTACGAATCAACGACCGGTTTCAATTTTTCAATTATAACCATTTCTTTTTTAACATCTTTCTCTTCCTTTATAGATTTAACATCTTGAACTTTTAAATCATCCTTTAATTCTTGTTTTGGACTCTTCTCCTCGGCCTCCGCAGACCAACTGTCACAAACCAAATAATCATTTAAGTTAACATCAGTTTCCCTGCCACGTTTGCTTGGTTTCTCATTATGGCGATGTTCTCTATGAATTTTCTCTTTAATCTCACTTCTGTTCCTGTCTTTAATTTTAACTTTGTCTCTAACTTTATCTCTCTCTTTCCTAAATGCTTCAACTCTCCTGGCATGTTCCATTTTAGCTCTGTGCTTGGGAACTGGTCTAAAATTACCTTTCACCTTTCGTTGGTCGTTATATTTATATCCCCTCCTTGTCGGAGTAGTTTTTTCGTCTTTTTGTTTCTGAAAAGGATTTTTATAATCTGGTAATAGTTTGTTATAGTCAAACTTGTACTGTTTCCCTTCAGCCCGGGCCTTCTTTGCTTCACGGACTATTTCCTCTAACTGTGACGGATCTGTAATACACAAGATTAATTTACTATTTATCTCATTGTTCATATTCGGAAGTTATAACTATAATTCCTGGTTCTGCATGAACAACCATTTATTATTTATGTTTTATGTTGTTATTTGAATGGTCTTCATCAAAATATTTGCCAGTGTCAAGTAAAAAAATACTAAAATTTGAATAGTGATAAAATTTCCCTGTCCCTATATAAAGTGTTTTTTGGCTTCAATTTTCTTTTTAATAAAATATCGTACTGATTCAAATAATGTATTTTAAAATGCAATCTAGCAGCTATATTATTATACCTAATTAGTTTCTGAGTAGCGGTTGCTCAGTGGTTGAAATTCGACCATAATTTATTTAAGATTCTCTTCATTGAGGTTCTTTTTATTTTTTATAGGAAAATAATGTATTGTTTCAGGTTGATTTTACCTGCATACAAGGAACATACATATACATTTTTGTTTTCTTCTCCATGTAAACTTTTTTACCCTCACGCAAAATAGGCGCCTTCAGACGTCGAGTTGCGGAGAACGAGCCGATCACCAAAGACCAAGTATCAAGTACCATGTAAACTTTATCTAAGCCAAATCCCATGAAGCTATTATTGTGAATCCATGAATAAACTCATTATTCTTACCTAAGAATGTTTTAATTGGTGGCATAGCCCCAGTGGGCATACATTGGGCACTTTTGGGGTCCGGCCCTATGAGTCCTAGAGGAATACCCAGTTCCACAAGCTCCATCTTTTTCTTCATTGTCTCAATTTCAACCAAAGTCTTCTTTTTTATTTCTGCATATGATTCTGAAACCAGCAAGTACACATATTTTAAATTGTTAACAATCCCTAAAGAGAGAGGCCGGGCATTTTTAATTTGTTTTTTTTTATTTGTTTAGGATTTTACTTTAGAATCTCCTTCGCGCCGCTCTAGATTTAAAATAGCGCCCTCGCCGTAAAAAAATATTTTGCTCCCTTGTGATACAATCTACAATTCCACCCCTGAATAGCCTGTGGAATTGTTTTAATTTGAAATGCTTTTAATAGAACAAAGTTTACTAGCCGAGCTACAAAGTAAAAATAAAAGTGGCTTCAAGTGGTCAATTGTTATTAAACACAGCTTAAGCTTAAAATGATACCTATCTGAACTATCTGAAACTGAAAGATATAAAAAAAGGTTTTTGCACTTTTGTGCAGACATGAAGCTATTTACTATTATATTAACTGCACTTCTAAAAACAATAAGATGTCAATTAAAGAAGTGACAGACAGGGCCATTAAGAGTAGTAGGTAATCTAAGTTTTGCACCTTGTTCTGTATAATAAGAAAAGTGGCGAAATGTAGATACTGTTACTGTTAAGGTATAAAAAGGCAGTGTACTGTGTTTGTTCATAAAGAGAAAATTTCCAACATTACCTAGATAATTTTTCTTGGTGCTACCAGGTTTTGGTGGCTTAGGTATTTTCTGGGCTTCAGAATCTACATCCTTTACTGGCTTTTGTGAGGGCTTCACTCCTGTGAGCCTACCTATCACCACTGTTACAGCTGAAAGTATAGTTTTGGGTAAGTAGGTATAGACATAAGGACTAAGGAAATCTGTTTTATTTATTTATTTATTTCTAGATGATCAACAGCATACATTCAATTTAATGACAAAAACACAGTAACAAATATTATAAGCCGGTAATAGATCATCATAACTTAACTAATCATATTCAACTACAATATCTTCAATTATCAATCAATAACCTACATGTTAATTATAATGGTATGTGGTGCATGTATGGTGTGTGTGTATATGTGTGTGTGTGTGTGTGTTTATGTGTAATTATACCTCACTCAACTATTTTTTTTCCTTTATTTTCACTTCCAAATGTCTCCTAAACACGTCTCTGGAGTGTAAAAATATGTCAATCCGGCTGAAGTCAGCGTTATATGAACGAACAACACGGGTCATTGCAGAGTTTTGTGCGTAGTTCGTTTTTTTAAAAGGCACACGGAAAAGGTCACGCTGGGTGGTGCGGCGCGACGCCCGCGACGGCACCAGCAGATCAAGCTGGCCTACGAGTGCAGGGCAGTCAACGCGGCCGTTGACTATGTCGTACAGAAACATTACATCAGTCATCCTACGCCTGTCTCTCAGGGGTGGTAACGACAGCAAATCGCAGTTATCTTCGTACACCAGCGCCGCCCTGCAGGTTCGGTAGTTTAAGAATCTAGTAAACTTTGCTTGAATTCTTTCAACACTATCAGAGTAGGTCACATAATTAGGGTTCCAGATGACACTAGCGTAGTCGAGCACACTTCTGACATAAGCATAGTACACAACTTTGATGCTGGTGATGTCTGTGAATTGTTTGCAAGATCTCATTACAAATCCCAGATTTTTGTTTGCTTTGTTTGTTATAGAGTCAACGTGTGCATTGAAAAGCAACTTGCTATCGAGTATCACCCCCAAGTCTCGCACGGACTGAACGCTGTCAATCGCAATGTCATTTATTGTGTATGCGAACAGCCAGGGCTGACGTCTTCCTGTGAAAGAGACTTGTTGGCATTTTTTAATGTTGATGTACAATCTATTAATTTCGTAATAACGCGATAGATGGACCAAATCTTCCTGCAATTGTTCGCAGTCTTCTAGACTTTTTATGTTTTTATAGATCTTGGTATCATCTGCATACAACAAAAAATCAGATGAGCGCATACATGTGTATATATCGTAAAGATATATATTATAGAAAAGGGGACCCAGATGACTGCCCTGCGGGACACCCGACGGGATGGCAACAACATCCGACCGAAAGCCCCCGACTACTACAGCCTGGGATCTATTTGTCAGGTAGCTTGTAATCCATCTGAGCAGGTCTCCGTGGATGCCGAGGTGTTCTAGCTTTCTAACGAGTATGATGTGATCCACCCTATCAAACGCCTTCTCAAAGTCAGTATAGATGACGTCTACTTGTCCACCCCTGCTCATGTTACTCAGTATTCCATCCGTAAATACAGCTAGGTTGGTAGTAACTGAACGTCCGGACATGAATCCATGCTGCTGCTCAGGAACATAACGCGACATAGTAGAATATATTCTGTTGTAGACAAGTTTCTCAAATATTTTACCAAATATATTCAAGATTGAAATAGGCCTGTAATTCTCCACCCTTACTTTAGACCCCTTCTTGTGAACAGGAACAATGTTGGCTTCCTTCCATCTTGCTGGAAATACTCCATCCTTTAGGGATTTGTTGTATATCTTTGTCAGAGGAGCCGTAAGTGTTGAAGCACAATTCGATATATATAAGGGCGGAATACCATCACAACCCGGACCCTTTGTGATATCCAAATTCTTAAGTGCTTTACCTACCTCAGTGGTGCTAAGTTGGAGTCCACCAATAGATGAGCTGCCGCTAGGAGGAGGAGGCAGGTCCATATTTGGGTAATTAAAAGCAGGAGTAGCAAAAACGCCACTAAAAAATTTGCTAAAAGCTATAGTCACGTCCCTGCCTTCAGAGAACCTTTCGTTCGCATAGGTTACCTCCCCTGGAATGTTAGTGGAGCCTCTTTTGGATTTAACAAAGGACCATAGCAATTTTGGATTTTTTTTAATTTGTGTCTGTGACATTTGTATAAACTCCTTTTGACATATTTTGCTTTGTTTATGAAAACGAGAGCGCAGTAAGGAAAACTCATCATAATCTCGTGGGTTACGATATCGCTTCCAACGGGAGTGTGCCCTCGCCTTCTCCCGCACTAATTTCATTAAAGACATATCGAACCACACTGGATATCTATTATTATGACTAGTAGTTCGTTTTTTAGGTACATAGTTGACGATACTATCATTTATATATTTGTAGAAGCGTTCCACATCATCGTTAACATCATGTGTTTGCGTAAGTGTCGTCCAATCCTGTTCCCGCAGATATTCGACTATAGTATCATAGTTCGCCCTTTTAAAGTTGTACTTCAACTGCAACTTCGGTGATAAAGCGTTCGACAATAGATCTCTCGCGTCAATAATAAAGGACGGATGGGAGATATCTTCTTTTAAAATTGGTATTGTGCATTGGCTAATTTCCAGTGTGAAGTTACTGAATACCAGATCCAAAACATTTCCAGCATAATTACGGACGCGAGAATGCTGTTCCAGGCCCACGAGGTGTAACTCATCAATAAGCTCGACCCCCGCCTCTTGAATCTCTCTTGCCCCTCGTTTAAGATACAGTGGTCCAGTCGAGTTCCAATTGACGTCACCAACTACAAGACAATGATCGGAAGAGTCCTTTAGATGGGACCGCGCACTGTGCATGAAGTCCAGCAAGTCGCGCGGCTGGTGCGGCATCCCTCCCGCGATGTAGACAGCGGCCAGCAGCAGGTCACGGCGAGCGGCAAGCAGACTTCCCGGGATGCGCACCCACAGCGCCTCCAGGGGACCGCGTCCCGCGACCGCACCGCCCGCCTCCACTACCAAAGATCCACACAGTTCCCTTTCACGCACATCATCACCCCGCCGCCCCTGCTTTTAGCTGTCCGCGTTTGGTCACGATCTATTCTAAACACATCATATCTACTATCACAACATTCAGAGTCCAAGATTCCTTCCTCGAGCCAAGATTCCGTCAATATCAAAATATCATAGTCATTGGCTAATATACCGCTTTGAAGTAACTGTGTTTTTGTTCTTAGACCGCGGACATTCTGGTAGTAAACCAGTAAATCAGACACTTTGCCGTTTAACTTGGCCTATTCCATCGATATAACAGTAAACATATATGATTATTAATATTATTTTCGCAGACTATGGTATTCATTTGTGTTAAAAAATAAAGTAGTTTAAATTTTATATATAAGAGTGCCTGTACTTTAATAAGTGATTCGTAATAATTGTTGCTGCTAATTATCTTAAAGAGTATACAGAGAAATTAATAATTGTTAAAGTTACCAATACGACCGCTATAGATGCATTCAAATTGTATCCGACAATAACATTTATACAAACGGCCGCTCGACAGCAACATATTATATGCACCATATAACAATATAGGTATATAGTCAACGCGTGTGTCGTGAACCTTCGACAGTACGCAGGAAATGGGGGCGGGGGCGCTCCCCGTACCGCTGTAACAGATTTCGCCGCCGTCGCGGACACTTGCACCAAGCGACCACCAGCGTGTTCGGTTATAGGAGATGTAAACATTAATTTCCATAATGTATTTTGCTGTATTAAAAAACATATAATCGAAGCATGACAGTCGGAGACATTATAAACAAATATTTCTATATATTGTTTAAATGAGAAAAAATAATAAAATACAATTAAATATTAGGAAAAAGAGTAGGTCTACTTTGGTCAGTTAATATCACCAAACGACTTAATGTCCAAAGAGATAATGAAAAACAAACATATTAGTGTAAATATCAAGAGAAAACTATATAACACCTGTGTGCTACCTGTATTAACATATGGCTGCTAAACTTGGGCTCTCACCAAGGCCCACACTAGAAAACTAGAAGTCTGCCAAAGTGCCATGGAGAGGACTATGCTTGGCAAAAGAATATCGGATAGAATAAAAAACCAAACTCTTAGGAAGACCATAAAAATAGAAGATGTAACAGTAAAAATACAACCTTAAAAATGGAGGTGAACAGGTCACACAATAAGAGGAAAAGAAAAATGAAGTAAAAAGATTATCTATTGGTATCCTAGAAATAGAAAGAGGAAGCGGGGGAGACAATTTCAGAGATGGGATGATGCAGAAATACATAATTTGTAATAAAATTGATATTGAAAAACATAACCTCAACACCAGAAATATCAAATATCTTCCTATATTATACTCCTCATTCCTCTTCGCTTGGCTCTTAATTGTTAAGTAAGATTTTTTTTTATTTATATGTCTCAAGAAACTAAAAACCAATTGGAAGGTTCAAACTGAACTCCGTGGATCTCCCTACACTTATTCATTAAAATATTATTCAAGGGATGCGGCAACTATTATAGTGAGTGGGTCAAAAGGTATCTATTTACTATGTTTTTAGTATTTAGGGAGTTGCAACAATAATAAGGTTTATAAACACTGATCTAAGACAGTAAAGAAGCCATCATAACCAAATCATTCCATAATAAGATTTAAAAACCAATTGGAAGGTTCAAACTGAACTCCGTGGATCTCCCTACACTTATTCATTAAAATATTATTCAAGGGATGCGGCAACTATTATAGTGAGTGGGTCAAAAGGTATCTATTTACTATGTTTTTAGTATTTAGGGAGTTGCAACAATAATAAGGTTTATAAACACTGATCTAAGACAGTAAAGAAGCCATCATAACCAAATCATTCCATAATAAGATTTAAAAACCAATTGGAAGGTTCAAACTGAACTCCGTGGATCTCCCTACACTTATTCATTAAAATATTATTCAAGGGATGCGGCAACTATTATAGTGAGTGGGTCAAAAGGTATCTATTTACTATGTTTTTAGTATTTAGGGAGTTGCAACAATAATAAGGTTTATAAACACTGATCTAAGACAGTAAAGAAGCCATCATAACCAAATCATTCCATAATAAGATTTAAAAACCAATTGGAAGGTTCAAACTGAACTCCGTGGATCTCCCTACACTTATTCATTAAAATATTATTCAAGGGATGCGGCAACTATTATAGTGAGTGGGTCAAAAGGTATCTATTTACTATGTTTTTAGTATTTAGGGAGTTGCAACAATAATAAGGTTTATAAACACTGATCTAAGACAGTAAAGAAGCCATCATAACCAAATCATTCCATAATAAGATTTAAAAACCAATTGGAAGGTTCAAACTGAACTCCGTGGATCTCCCTACACTTATTCATTAAAATATTATTCAAGGGATGCGGCAACTATTATAGTGAGTGGGTCAAAAGGTATCTATTTACTATGTTTTTAGTATTTAGGGAGTTGCAACAATAATAAGGTTTATAAACACTGATCTAAGACAGTAAAGAAGCCATCATAACCAAATCATTCCATAATAAGATTTAAAAACCAATTGGAAGGTTCAAACTGAACTCCGTGGATCTCCCTACACTTATTCATTAAAATATTATTCAAGGGATGTGGCAACTATTATAGTGAGTGGGTCAAAAGGTATCTATTTACTATGTTTTTAGTATTTAGGGAGTTGCAACAATAATAAGGTTTATAAACACTGATCTAAGACAGTAAAGAAGCCATCATAACCAAATCATTCCATAATAAGATTTAAAAACCAATTGGAAGGTTCAAACTGAACTCCGTGGATCTCCCTACACTTATTCATTAAAATATTATTCAAGGGATGCGGCAACTATTATAGTGAGTGGGTCAAAAGGTATCTATTTACTATGTTTTTAGTATTTAGGGAGTTGCAACAATAATAAGGTTTATAAACACTGATCTAAGACAGTAAAGAAGCCATCATAACCAAATCATTCCATAATAAGATTTAAAAACCAATTGGAAGGTTCAAACTGAACTCCGTGGATCTCCCTACACTTATTCATTAAAATATTATTCAAGGGATGCGGCAACTATTATAGTGAGTGGGTCAAAAGGTATCTATTTACTATGTTTTTAGTATTTAGGGAGTTGCAACAATAATAAGGTTTATAAACACTGATCTAAGACAGTAAAGAAGCCATCATAACCAAATCATTCCATAATAAGATTTAAAAACCAATTGGAAGGTTCAAACTGAACTCCGTGGATCTCCCTACACTTATTCATTAAAATATTATTCAAGGGATGCGGCAACTATTATAGTGAGTGGGTCAAAAGGTATCTATTTACTATGTTTTTAGTATTTAGGGAGTTGCAACAATAATAAGGTTTATAAACACTGATCTAAGACAGTAAAGAAGCCATCATAACCAAATCATTCCATAATAAGATTTAAAAACCAATTGGAAGGTTCAAACTGAACTCCGTGGATCTCCCTACACTTATTCATTAAAATATTATTCAAGGGATGCGGCAACTATTATAGTGAGTGGGTCAAAAGGTATCTATTTACTATGTTTTTAGTATTTAGGGAGTTGCAACAATAATAAGGTTTATAAACACTGATCTAAGACAGTAAAGAAGCCATCATAACCAAATCATTCCATAATAAGATTTAAAAACCAATTGGAAGGTTCAAACTGAACTCCGTGGATCTCCCTACACTTATTCATTAAAATATTATTCAAGGGATGCGGCAACTATTATAGTGAGTGGGTCAAAAGGTATCTATTTACTATGTTTTTAGTATTTAGGGAGTTGCAACAATAATAAGGTTTATAAACACTGATCTAAGACAGTAAAGAAGCCATCATAACCAAATCATTCCATAATAAGATTTAAAAACCAATTGGAAGGTTCAAACTGAACTCCGTGGATCTCCCTACACTTATTCATTAAAATATTATTCAAGGGATGTGGCAACTATTATAGTGAGTGGGTCAAAAGGTATCTATTTACTATGTTTTTAGTATTTAGGGAGTTGCAACAATAATAAGGTTTATAAACACTGATCTAAGACAGTAAAGAAGCCATCATAACCAAATCATTCCATAATAAGATTTAAAAACCAATTGGAAGGTTCAAACTGAACTCCGTGGATCTCCCTACACTTATTCATTAAAATATTATTCAAGGGATGCGGCAACTATTATAGTGAGTGGGTCAAAAGGTATCTATTTACTATGTTTTTAGTATTTAGGGAGTTGCAACAATAATAAGGTTTATAAACACTGATCTAAGACAGTAAAGAAGCCATCATAACCAAATCATTCCATAATAAGATTTAAAAACCAATTGGAAGGTTCAAACTGAACTCCGTGGATCTCCCTACACTTATTCATTAAAATATTATTCAAGGGATGCGGCAACTATTATAGTGAGTGGGTCAAAAGGTATCTATTTACTATGTTTTTAGTATTTAGGGAGTTGCAACAATAATAAGGTTTATAAACACTGATCTAAGACAGTAAAGAAGCCATCATAACCAAATCATTCCATAATAAGATTTAAAAACCAATTGGAAGGTTCAAACTGAACTCCGTGGATCTCCCTACACTTATTCATTAAAATATTATTCAAGGGATGCGGCAACTATTATAGTGAGTGGGTCAAAAGGTATCTATTTACTATGTTTTTAGTATTTAGGGAGTTGCAACAATAATAAGGTTTATAAACACTGATCTAAGACAGTAAAGAAGCCATCATAACCAAATCATTCCATAATAAGATTTAAAAACCAATTGGAAGGTTCAAACTGAACTCCGTGGATCTCCCTACACTTATTCATTAAAATATTATTCAAGGGATGCGGCAACTATTATAGTGAGTGGGTCAAAAGGTATCTATTTACTATGTTTTTAGTATTTAGGGAGTTGCAACAATAATAAGGTTTATAAACACTGATCTAAGACAGTAAAGAAGCCATCATAACCAAATCATTCCATAATAAGATTTAAAAACCAATTGGAAGGTTCAAACTGAACTCCGTGGATCTCCCTACACTTATTCATTAAAATATTATTCAAGGGATGCGGCAACTATTATAGTGAGTGGGTCAAAAGGTATCTATTTACTATGTTTTTAGTATTTAGGGAGTTGCAACAATAATAAGGTTTATAAACACTGATCTAAGACAGTAAAGAAGCCATCATAACCAAATCATTCCATAATAAGATTTAAAAACCAATTGGAAGGTTCAAACTGAACTCCGTGGATCTCCCTACACTTATTCATTAAAATATTATTCAAGGGATGCGGCAACTATTATAGTGAGTGGGTCAAAAGGTATCTATTTACTATGTTTTTAGTATTTAGGGAGTTGCAACAATAATAAGGTTTATAAACACTGATCTAAGACAGTAAAGAAGCCATCATAACCAAATCATTCCATAATAAGATTTAAAAACCAATTGGAAGGTTCAAACTGAACTCCGTGGATCTCCCTACACTTATTCATTAAAATATTATTCAAGGGATGCGGCAACTATTATAGTGAGTGGGTCAAAAGGTATCTATTTACTATGTTTTTAGTATTTAGGGAGTTGCAACAATAATAAGGTTTATAAACACTGATCTAAGACAGTAAAGAAGCCATCATAACCAAATCATTCCATAATAAGATTTAAAAACAGTTGTTTAGTCCTCATTTTGCAAACATAGGTAGGTACCTAAAAAGTCTACAATCCAATTATTGTTTATGTGATGGTTTGGAGGGCATATAATATTATGTAAAGCCACTTCTTCTAAAAACAATAGACATCTCTAGGCTCATTTGTTTACTAAATGTGGACATTGTTAACAGTATCACTAGTCACTCCTCAAAGTTTAGAAGCTGTGATGATGTGTTTTAGTTCTAAGTGTTAAGTACCTTTTTTCTTGACTGGTGTGGTATTTGGTGTGACTAATGGACTTTTCTTCTGTATTGAAAATGCTCGGAGTCTTTTCTTGGCATGTTCCACCCCCTTCTTTGATGTTTGAGGGGTACTGCAACCGTCACTCTCTTTTCCCTCAATGTTTGGCTGTATAACACATTGCATAGAAGGAAGTTAATTTTCTATTAATTTTTATAATAACTGTAATATTGAGGTTAGTATATATGTAGGTATATGTCATTCCATTTATTTATATTTTTTTTAAACTTACCGATTCAATTAGGGGTGATGTTCCAAGCGGCACTGTTGGGGAATCGTAAGGGGAATCCATTTTTCTTAGGATTTTAACTACGAGTAAGGATTTTAACAAAAATATTAATTCATTATTAAAAAATAATTTAATTTATAGTTCAACTTGTTAACAGAAATGCAAAATTGAGCTAAAACCCATTAAAAACCTCAATACTAAACTATACAAAAACTGGCCGAAAACAAAGTTACTCTATGAACAAAATCTTGAAAATTAAACACAGAGCTGAGAGCAAGTAAAAGATAAAATATAAAAAAAAATTACAAATGACAGTGTATGAAGGTATGAAACAGTGTTGCCAGTGGCCGAGGGTCAAAAGTAACATGAGACAGCTCAAAAAGTAACATTTTCACGACAAAAGTAACATTATCTTATTTTCGGTAGAAAACGACTCTAATATCTTTGCTCTAATACTGTAATATGGCACTTTATTACACAAAAAAATAAAAAAGTCTACTTTTCCATTGGTTAGGCTTCATTGATCGAATAATAATTAACTATTAAACCTATTTGCTGTCAATCTATGTTACATGTATATTATTAGCCTTTAAAATTTATAATTTTTTGAATCACAGATTATAGTTTATTTATATCAAACTTTGTTTAGTCTTCGTATCGAAGTTCGTGTAAAACCTCAGATTTGTTCTGTTATCTGAGTGTAAAGCCACAGATTATTTTTTGTTTGCTGGAAAATATTTTTGAATACTCTTTTTAAGTCCTAAAAGTAACGTAAAAGTAACATTTGATATCGTCTAACATGGAGGTAACATGAGAGGGTCAAAAGTAACGTAAAATGTTACAAAAGTAACATTCTGGCAACGCTGGTATGAAATGTCAAATCAAACTGTCTTGTCAGTCTAACTTTAAAAAATAAAAGTCACTTTAACTTTATATTTAAAGTGGACAAAGGTATCAATATCAAGTGTAACAGTGTCCACTTTTGGCTAGTTGACCAATTATTAAACAAAACAGGTGGCAACCCATATGTCACTTCTTTAACAGACGTACCTCTTATTTTTAGAAGAAGTGCGGACGCTGGCTTTTCTTTCTCTTCGTAGCAGAAGTACCACGAGTGGGAATTGAACCCGGTACCCGCTGGTTTCAAGTCCAACGCCAATTTGACTATCGACTCCTTTTTTATTACATACATACCTTCACGCCTGTTTCCCAAAGGGGTAGGCAAAGAGTATGGAGCGCCATTTCTATCGATCTTTGCATACTTGCTTCATCCACATCCATGCATCGTTTCATACAATAACGGGGGACAAAACTTGTGGCTTTACGAAAAATCTACCCTGCGTACGCCGTGCATACTACCACCTACAGTCCTTGATGAGGTTCGAAAGGAAATAATAGAAAATATGAGATTTTTTGTAAAATAATTTAATAAAAAATAAACAAAGGGAATGAAAAAGAAAACAATATTAGTAGTTGTAAAATTAATCAACTTCTTCTATTTTGGGGCCATCTGCCTTATTGTTCACGTTACGTTTAGCCTGAGCGCCGGCATCACCTCCATGAAGTTTGCTCATAATTGGGACACAAACTTGTTCCATCGCTTTCAACCGTTGCTCATATTCATATTCATCAGTGTCGGGATTTTGTTCAAGCCAACGTAATACATTCTCACATTCCTGCTTGGCAGTTTTCTTGTCTCGCTCGCTAATTTTCTTTCCAGTTACTTCAAGAGCTTGTTTTACATTATATGCATAAGTCTCAAGTTTATTACGTGCTTCTATACGACGACGGGCTCGGTCATCATCCTCTTTATACCGTTCTGCTTCAGAAAGCATTCGATCAATTTCGGCTTGTGACAGACGCCCTTTATCATTTTTAATGACGATATTCTTGCTACGACCTGTGCTGTTTTCTTTTGCAGAGACATTCAAAATGCCATTGGCATCCATATCGAAAGTCACATCTATTTGGGGAATACCGCGTGGAGCGGGAGGTATTCCAGTAAGGTCAAATGTGCCGAGCAAATTATTATCTTTGGTCATGGCGCGCTCACCTTCGTAAATCATAATGGTCACCGCTGGCTGACTATCAGCAAAAGTGGTAAATGTTTGACTCTGCTTGCATGGAATTTTATGATTTCGTTCCACGATCTTCGACATCACTCCGCCAGCAGTTTCGATGCCGAGTGATAATGGCGCAACATCAACGAGCAACACGTCTCGTATTTTGGCATGTCCATCTCCACTCAAAATTGCAGACTGTACCGCGGCTCCGTAAGCCACTGCTTCGTCTGGATTTATGCATAAATTCAAATGCTTACCTTCAAAAAAGTTTTGAAGCATTTTCTGTATTTTAGGAATGCGAGTGGAACCTCCGACAAGAACTACATCGTTGATTTTTCCCTTGTCAAGCTTAGCGTCTCTTAATGCTTTCTGTACCGGTTCAAGAGTGTTTCGAAAAAGATCAGAGTTCAGCTCCTCAAAGCGAGCGCGCGATATTCTAGTATAGAAATCAATCCCATCGTACAGTGCGTCTATTTCTATAGAAGCTTCTGTGCTTGATGAAAGTGTACGTTTAGCTCTCTCCGCAGAGGTACGAAGACGACGTAGCGAACGAGGGTTTATACATAAGTCTTTGTGATACTTTCTTTTGAATTCATCTGCGAGAAAATCGACTAGGCGATTATCAAAGTCTTCTCCACCTAGGTGAGTATCGCCTGCAGTAGATTTGACTTCGAAAAGCGAGCCTTCGTCGATAGATAAAACGGAGACATCGAAAGTACCACCACCAAGATCAAATATAAGGACGTTCCTTTCACCTTTTAGATCTTTATCAAGGCCGTAGGCGAGAGCGGCGGCTGTGGGCTCGTTAATAATCCTCAACACATTGATGCCGGCGATGGCTCCCGCGTCTTTCGTGGCTTGTCTTTGGGAGTCATTGAAATAAGCTGGCACAGTTATAACCGCGTCGCGTACTTTTGACCCTAGGTATGCTTCGGCTGTATCTTTCATTTTCGTCAGTACCATGCTGCTGATCTCTTCAGGCGCGAATCTCTTCACCTGCCCCTTAAATTGCACCTGAATTTTCGGTTTACCGGAGTCATTGACCACTTTGAAGGGCCAATGTTTCATATCATCTTGAATCTTTGGATCGTTAAACTTTCGCCCAATGAGACGCTTAGCGTCAAAGACGGTGTTATTTGGATTGAGGGCAACCTGGTTCATTGCGGCGTCTCCAATAAGACGTTCAGATTCTGTGAATGCAACATACGAAGGCGTAGTGCGATTACCTTGGTCATTTGCGATTATCTCCACATTTCCATGCTGCCAAACTCCGACACAGGAATATGTTGTTCCTAGATCTATTCCCACGGCTGGCATTTTTATTTCACTGGTTTAATTTAAATGACACTGTCAATACAGCTGCTTTTATATTTATGTTAATTTTTTTTGGACTTTGTAAAATGTATTCTGTCAGTTTTTTTCATGTAATGTTTTTTTTGATTTTTATTTTTTAATTAATGGGATACTTATACTTTAATTTGGTCTATATCAATGTCTAAATACTCAAAAAAAATAAAAATTATCTCTTCGGACTGTATGTGTCATAATCCTTTTGCCTACTTAAATTTAATTAAAATGGCGGGTTAATCAAATTGGGACAATCGACTCCAATTTCTATAATTCAAATAAAAATTTCTAGAAAACACTGCTAAAAAGGGCGGGAGCCGATAAAACATAATATAGAGGGACATATCCCACCTCAGCAATTTCTTTCCATCCCACAAATTATTATTTTTATCTGTAGAGGTCATTGAACTTTTATTACTATGTATTTTTAATAAATTATAGTGATACAAAAAAAACCTACCTACATGGTTCCTAAAACTCAACTACCTATGTCTAAGATTCCTAGGTAGGTAACCAACTCTCCACAGAATATATTATATAACATACCTGCAAAATTCAAAGGAATCTTTATAGATTTTTAGGGAGAGTATTACCTTACCTTCAGAGTGAACTGGCAAGGTATTAGTAATATAGTAGGTAGTCCTCTTCCTCTTTAGATCCCTTCAAATTCAGGTTCTCAGTGGTTACCTACACAGGCCCCAAGTTGAGTTAACACTCTACATACAGTGAGGGAAAACAAAAATAATCGTAACTAGTATAAAGTGTACAATTAAATAAATAAAACAAAGAAATAACTTAATACAAATAGTATATTTAGGTAGGTACAGATCACACAGCGGTACCACATACACAGGTACATTCAGTCTTTAATCTACCTCCTCCATACGGGATGCATCATCAGCATCACCCTCCAATGGAGGCACATCAGCCTCTGCAGCTGGTGCTTCATCCTGTGCTGGCAGCTCATCATCATCAATGGCCAAACCGAGTTTCACCATACGGTAGATCCTGGCTGCATGAACTTGAGGCTCGTCGAGGGCGAAACCGGAGGAAAGGAGTGCAGTCTCGTACAATAGGATAACCAAGTCCTTGACAGCCTTGTCACTCTTGTCAGCATCAGCTTTTTGACGGAGAGTCTCAATGATGGGATGCTCAGGGTTGATCTCAAGGTGCTTCTTGGCTGCCATGTAACCCATGGTGGATGTGTCACGAAGAGCTTGTGCTTTCATGATGCGCTCCATGTTAGCGGTCCAGCCGTACTGAGCAGTCACAATGCAGCATGGAGACTCCACCAGACGGTTGCTCACTACCACCTTCTCAACCTTGGGGTCCAGAATCTTCTTCATGACTTTGCAGAGACCTTCAAACTTAGCCTTATCCTCCTCGCGCTTCTTCTTTTCTTCCTCATCCTCAGGGAGTTCGAGACCTTCTTTGGTGACTGACACAAGAGACTTGCCATCATACTCTCTCATCTGCTGGACAACATACTCATCAATGGGTTCTGTCATGTAGACAACTTCAAAGCCACGTTTCTTGACCCTCTCAACAAATGAGGAGTTGGCTACTTGGTCACGGTTCTCTCCAGTGATATAGTAGATGTGTTTCTGGCCCTCCTTCATGCGGGATACATACTCCTTGAGGGAGCACGCCTCGTCGCCGGACGCTGAAGTATGGTAGCGAAGAAGATCAGCCAGTTTGGAGCGGTTCTGAGAGTCTTCATGGATGCCTAACTTGAGATTCTTACTGAACTGTTCGTAGAACTTCTTGTAGTTCTCCTTATCTTCTGCCAACTCCTCGAACAGCTCCATACACTTCTTGACCAGGTTCTTGCGGATTACTTTCAGGATTTTGTTCTGTTGGAGCATCTCACGGGAAATGTTAAGTGGTAAGTCCTCGCTGTCGACCACGCCCCTCATGAAGTTGAGGTACTCCGGGATGAGGTCTTCACAGTTGTCCATTATAAACACGCGGCGGACGTACAATTTGATGTTGTTCTTTCGCTTCTTGTTCTCGAAGAGGTCGAAGGGAGCACGGCGGGGCGCGAACAAGAGCGCTCTAAATTCCAACTGACCTTCGACAGAGAAGTGCTTCACAGCTAGATGGTCTTCCCAGTCGTTACTCAGAGACTTGTAAAATTCACCATACTCCTCCTGGGTGATGTCGTCAGCGTTGCGTGTCCATATCGGCTTGGTCTTGTTCAGCTCTTCATCTTCAGTGTACTTCTCTTTAATAGTCTTCTTTTTCTTCTTCTTGTCTTTGTTATCCGCATCCTCGTCTTCTCCCACATCCTCCACCTTTGGCTTGTCATCTTCGTCTTCTTTCTTTTCTTCTTCCGCCTCGTCGTCTTCCAGCTCCTTCTCCCTCTCTTTTTCGACTACCAGTTTGATTGGGTAACCGATGAACTGGGAGTGCTTCTTGACGACATCCTTGACCTTCTGCTCTTCTAGGAAGTCGGCTAAATCTTCTTTTATGTGAAGGATGATCTTGGTACCGCGACCGAGGGGCTCATCGCGGTCGGGGCGAACAGTAAACGAGCCTCCGGCTGCAGACTCCCATATATATTGTTCGTCATCATTATGTTTGGAATGCACGGTGACACGGTCAGCGACTAGATAAGCGGAGTAGAAACCCACGCCGAATTGACCGATCATGCTGATGTCAGCGCCCGCTTGCAGAGCCTCCATGAAAGCCTTTGTACCAGATTTAGCGATGGTTCCCAGGTTGTTGACCAGATCCGCCTTTGTCATGCCGATGCCGGTGTCGATGAGGGTGAGCGTGCCTTCACTCTTGTTGGGTATGATCTTGATGTACAACTCCTTGCCGCTGTCGAGACGGGACGGGTCCGTGAGGGATTCATAGCGGATCTTGTCAAGAGCGTCAGAAGAATTGGAAATCAACTCACGCAAGAATATCTCCTTGTTTGAATAGAAGGTGTTGATGATCAGCGACATAAGCTGCGCGATCTCAGCTTGAAACGCGAAGGTTTCTACGTCCCCGGACTCCATAGCTTCCGGCATTTTTGGTTTTTCTTCTTGTCTCGCTCGAAGCACTGAATTTATAGTAATCGCACGGTATTAAAACACGTGTCTCCCAATAATGGCGGGGAAACGGCAAGAGCGTCTTCACTGGTGATGCGTATTTTTCAAAATGACGCGGAAGAAATGTCAAATCGTTTATATACCCGGCTATAGTGGCGACACCTAGCAACGAGTAGAAACATCTAGAACGTACTTCTGCCAGCGGTCGCAAACAGTTCTATTGTTGTTTCTTTGTAGTTTTTTTGCACAATATCAAAGAATAATATCTATGTCAATAATAACTTGAGAAATGGTTTGGGAGTATCTTTTATTGGCTTTATTTCTAAGATAAGAAATAATTATGAATGAAAAATATAACAATAGACAGTAGTAAAAGTTATACAGACCTAAACAATCTTAATTCTTGGAAAAAATTAAATGCGTTCAGGGATATAATTAAACTACGGTAGGCAGAGACAATCGAATGCAATTTGCTACGATCTTGACAAACTTCTTTCGCTTCTTTTATATTCATCAAACCTTTTATACATACCTACTCGGCGATTTCCACCAAATCTGATGTGCTAGAATCTTCAGAATCAAAATTTATAAAGGTTGGTTATTCCAAGAACTGCAAATGCAGCTGGTCAGTGGTAAGCGAATTTATTATAGGAAATTCAATATACAAGGCTATGTGGAATGTGCTCAATTCTCAGTATACCTACCGTATTTTATTTTATTACAGATAATATTTTCCGAAAGTCTCATTATCTGGCATTACCAGTTCATAATTTTTTGAAAAGCAGTTATCTTTGAAACCTATCTAATGGTTCTTTTTGTTCCTAAGAGAATAATATTTCTTTAATATCACTATATATTTGTATAGTTTAAGGGTTTCCCATACTGATCGTTCTCAATGTTACACTTTGTAAATTATAGATAAAGGTTTTTCTTAATTGGATACTGAAATAAAATAATATCTATTTGGATTCAGTTGGTATATATTAGTACGAACTTGGACAATAAATACTGTCTATGACACGCACGGCACCTACTTAAAAAAATTTATTTATTACTAGCTACAGACGTTGTCCTGCCCAAACGTTGGCTTGCCTGCACTACCCCTACCTGTACCCCTATCCCTACCATTACCACTACCACTAACTTTGGATACTGTTCATACAAAAATACTAAAATCGAGATTAAAAAATGGGGGTGGGGGTAGGAGGGTGAAAAATAGTTTACAACCTATTCTCAGACCTAACGAATATACACAAAAAAATATTATACAATTGGTCAAGCAGTTTCGAAAGAGTTTGGTTAAAAACACTGTGACACGAGAATTTTATATTATTATATAGATTAAGTTGACACTTTAATTGTTTACTAGAGCGGCTGAATTTTAGAAAGTTTGAAAATCTTTTTAACCTGAAGGGTGAATGCGTGACGATATGAAAGATTTTTAAGTATGTGATTACATTTTTATAACTTCATACATATTACTTCACAATATGTACAATATAGAATGCGCAAATAACAGGCAGCTGATGTCTTTTTTGTACAAATATATCTATAATCACGCCTTTTATCCCAAGAGACCTCCTCTATGAGTATGAGGGCAGGCAGAGACAATAGAATGCCATATTCTCCATTCCTTTTTCGCTTCTTTTATATCCTTACATAAAATGAATATAATATAAAAAATGTACATATAAAATAAATGTCAATTTCATGTCAATCGTCTCAATCAATAGTATATAATATACATACAATACATAGACATAAACATACATAAAAATTGTTTACAACTTCTATTGCATTTAAGTAGTTCCACTAGTTGTCACTAGATGGAGCTTCTACAAAAATTAATCCGGTTTCATAGAAACTTCGAGATCTTTCCAGAAACTTCTATGGAAACTTGACAAAATGGCAAATTATGAATAAAACTTGATGCTGTTGGTATATAAATTAGTTGTATTTTACAAAATAACTGGCTACTTCATTGTTAAATAACAAAAAATGTGCATAATACGTAAATAATTGCTATTTTAGCACTATGTTCTGGAACATTCTATGAATATCCGGTGTTTGTTGCAGCTACTCGCCGCTTAGAGCGCTGGCTACATCCGGTTGACAAGTTATTGATTGGGTTATAATTTTTTTAAATGCATATTTTTTGTATAGATAGGTATATTGTTGTACTTTGAATTTAATGTATTACTAAGTAATTATATTTTATATAAATTGTTATAGATTTCTTATTTGATGACAATTTATTTGCCGGCTTTGTTTCTATCAAACAAAGGCCGATTTAGACGGTTCTAGTGGTTAGTAGAGTGCGTTAGGATAGTACATTAGTTGAAACATGTAAACGGTAGTTTCCAGTACTCGTACTAGTACGTTCCACTCGCCTTTCAACTAGAATCAAATAGAATCGCTTTTTATTTTTGTTTCAAGTGACACCCTCCCGCGCCCGCTCAACCCCCCGCGCGTTCCTGACTCGCTACTCGCTAGTAACTTGCACAAGTTGACAAGGAGAGATGTGTGTTTTGGCCTACAAAATGGCAATCTACTGGAAGAAGTATAAACGTCACTGGAAACCTACTAATGCACTGGCATTCGAGTGCCACCTACGCACTCTACTAAACACTCGTAACGTCTAAATCGGCCTAATTTTGTCATCGAAGTCATCATCCAAATCTCTGACTCAACATGGGAAACTCAACTCAATCATCATTACAAAAGCTTTTAGGTATTTACATCATCAATTTTATAGCTTTATATATTTTATACTTAGGTATTTAGGTCTAGGTACCCATCAAAGAGTACCTATAATAAAAAAATATTCAAACGGTTTTAGCACAAAGTTTTAGCTAAGTAGGTTAGGTACCTACATCCAACGAGTAAATCTATGGTAGGTAGGTAGTTATTATAAGTATTTACTCGCAGGTACCTACCACGTTACGGGTTTTTAGTTGGTAAAGAAACAAATTAATATAGGTAGTTTGAATCCATCTACCTATTACTGAAAATTATAAAATGTATTAACCACGTGGAATCTTATTTATGTAGATAATAACCTAAGAATATACAAATTATGCCCTTATCTATATATGTCTAGGTATATGGTATATAGCGTGTTAGGTTCAACGACACTTCAGATTTCCTGATAAGAAAGAAAGGCAGGTAGGCAACGATGTAGGCGGGTTAGGAAAAAACAATGCTCGAAATTTCGATGGAAAAAAAAAATTAAGGGTAGCAAACGCAGTGTTATCCATGGTAAAAGTTATGAATGGAAACTGATGGAAACACTAATGTAACTTTTGTAAAGTAATGAAAATGCTGGAAAATTCTAACTTTCACTGTGTTTTGGTTTGGCGCCGTATCATAGGTTCGTCGCTTTACCGTTAGATGGCGTTAGTTCTTCAAAAAGGTTTTAGGGTTTTAGGATACCAATAGATGGCGCACTGTTGGAATTTTAATTAAGTTTTATTTTATAGAGGCAATGGTATACCATTTTGCAGATCACCAAACTTGGCCCCCGCGAAAATTTTTTTTTATTATTTTTGAATTTTTATTATTGCATATCGTTAGTTCATGGTTTGTTCTTAATTGTTCGCTATGAATAATCGTTTGTTCGTTAGTTGTTTATTTAGAAAAAAATAATTAAAAAAGTACTGTTTGGTTAGCCACCTCAATCAAAATTATTAATATTTTCTCTCATTATCAGTCTATAAATACATATTGACGTTTGTTCTTCAATAAATTACGTTTGTTCGAACATTTAATTGCCTTTTTATTGTTTAAATTACAATATTTATTTCGAAAATGTTGCATTGCGCATGCGCCATCTTTTCTTTTCGATCGCTCTAATAGTGTTATATACTCTTTGGCTCTCATTGAATAGACTAAACGCATACATTGACACAATCGATTCCGATCGACTCTGACGTCACACGTCACACCTTATTATGTCAGTCAGTACAATATCAATTTAATGTATATAGCATTATGGTTCATTTTAAGAGAACAGTGAACAACAAACCAGTTTCTTAGCGGAAATAGTTTTGGTAGAATTTTGAACTTATTGCTAAAGGCATAGCGTTCACAGTTCTTTGCTTCGCGGCTGCCGCATAGTTTACGCCGTGCAGAGTTGCCAACTCGGATTTTGAAAAAGACGTAGGATAGTCTAGAAAATTATATAAGTTTATATTATTAAAATAAACGTAGAATTTGTAAAAATTGCATATGAAAAGTTCGTAGATCAACGTATTTTTTATTTTAACTTTATTTACTTTAAGATTTTAAAGTTAACGGTAAAATCTAAGATCTAAGCAAAAACACATGCAACGCTGACAAACTTTCGTTCGACCGAAAACGAAAGTGTTGCTGTCAAAATGTGTGCTAACCTAGCGGATCAGTCGATTTTTTATTTTATTTTTATTTTTTAATTTAAAAATTAGATAAAAAGGCAATTAAATGTTCGAACAAACGTAATTTATTGAAGAACAAACGTATATGTATTTATAGACTGATAATGAGACAAAATATTAATAATTTTGATTGAGGGGGCTAACCAAACAGTACTTTTTTAATTATTTTTTTCTAAATAAACAATTAACGAACAAACGATTATTCATAGCGAACAAATAAGAACAAACCATGAACTAACGATATGCAATAATAAAAATTCAAAAATAATATAAAAAAATTTTCACGGGGGCCAAGTTTGGTGATCTCCATTTTGCTCGGACGACAGTAAGGTCGTTCAGACCATAGAGTAACTTATACAGTTCCAGTCATAGAGTACTAAGCCTATGGAGGGGCCATAGTCGGGCTCCCCCTTTCGCCAATTTTCCCCTTTGACCAGTTAAATGCAGTTAAACTGACTAGGTGCGCGTAATAAGTTACCTTAGATTTCGATGGTATCGTTTTGTGTTACCCCCCCCCGCCAAAAGTGGCAGAAAGAATTGTTCGCTGATTTACACGCTACTAGTGATGTGCCGGATATCCGTATCCGTATTCATATCCGCGGATATCCGAGGGAGAAGAAAGATCCGTATCCGTTAGTTTTTGTTTCAAACTCTTTGCCTGTCACGCAAAGCTTCAAGTGGCGTCAACTATCGTTTCAAGGTCTCGCGCACCGACAACGATTGGGTAGGTAGGTACAGTACGCGGCGGTAAATTAGGTACTGCACATAGAACTTTGGAAAGAGACAATCTGTTATGAGAGTTAACTCTTAAAGAGGTCAATAACTTTTGTCCATAACAGATTGTCTCTTTCCAAAGGTCGCTGTGCAATATTTACCGCCGCGTACTCTAAGAAAGTTAAGATCCGTATCCGTATCCGTATCCATATTCGCGGATCTTGAGACCAAATATCCGTATTCAGATCCGTATCTGCGGATATACATTTTTAACGATCCGGCACATCACAGCATGCTACACGTCTCCTTTGGTATAATACTCAAAGGTTCCAGTCTTTAAAAAAAGTATAGTGTCTACAGTTTTGAACCGATTTTAATTAAATTTGATACATATAGGTACTCTTGAGAGATCTCAATTTTAAAGTAATAAATTATTATTACCTACCTCCCTATTATGTAAAGTTGAGATTTTTTTTAACCCTACCCCATTGAGTGGGGTCTGAGGGGTGGGGTGACTCTTTTGAAATGATTACCTATAATATGAGGTTTCATTAACAATTTTTTATAGCTTCAAAGTAGACTTCAAAATATCCTCCTTTTACTTTTTAAATAAAACAAATACAAATCTGAAAAAAAACCAGAATTCTGGAATACTGTATTAGTAAACACTCTCAATGAAAATCATATCGATCTGTCACACACACACACACACATCCACACGCCTTTGTTTTATCGAATCTTGTGTGGCCTGTGTTCAATCTCGATCATACGGCGGCAGGACCGAAAATTTTCGGTGAGATACCGGACCAGTGCGTGGGCTACCTAACAAGTGGCCTTTATTGAGGTACTTTGAGCTTTGTCCTCTTAGCACAGTTTTTCGGATTATATAAACGCATGGCCGATGTGGGATTCGATCCAGTGTGGTCTGATTTGCTCCATAAACGTTAATTCGGCCACCGGCGCACTAACATTTTTTTCAATGAAAAATACATTCACGTTTGATTCCTGAAGGCATAGACAGAGATTTCACAATTTCCTGTAATTCTTACACCTTCTACAGTATAAGATTGGTAGATAGGTAATAGATGATATTTTGAATGTCAAAGAAAAAAATTTTCTAGGATGGAAAAACACACGAACTAAATTAAATTTCTTATTAAGAAGGAAGTAAGGAAAAATCTTTAATTAAGTTTTCCCCATATGTTACACACAAAGACAAATATATACATTTAATACATATTCTATACATAGTGGCACATGTATAGTAATAAAGTATAAATGATGAAACTTACATATAAGAAAATATAATATATTTGTTCGCATAGCTACGGCAAGAGCTATATATCGCTTCATATGGGAACAGGGAACGGAATGGAGACGGATGTTTAACTGTATCGCATTGGGAAATGTTTTTGGGGTCTCTCGACTCGACTAACCGTCATACATTATATTTTTCAGGTCTAAATATTCTTAACATTTTTTTAAATGTTTATTATTCATATTATAAGTGTAATTTTAGGATGTGAAAGGCTAAGTTTCAAATATAAAGTAAAGAAATTGGATAAATACGATGTAGTAATAACTATCAAATGTTATTAGGATATGACCTTTTGATGTGTGGCACCAATTGACACCAAGTCAATCACCTGCTATCAGTACTACAGGCAAAAAAAGTATTTTCGCATGCACATGCACCCTACATATCCCTCTTAATAAACCTGCCATCCCTTTGATACACTTGGTATTCCTAAGCTGTTTATTTATTTGAATCCTTTGTATGAATATAAAAAATGTATGGTAATTTTTGTTTAATCCAAACTTAACATAAGTTGAATTGTTACCACGGGTTCGATCCCGGATCCCGACCATTAACCAATGGGTTTTTTAATTAAAAACTTATGTACATATGTTAGGTATAGCCTCACAAATTAATACTATCGGCTAAAAGAGGAAGACGTTATCTTCCGGTGGGTACCCTGGGACTGTAACACGGTTTCGGGAGCTGTAAGGCAACCCGTGAAAAAAAAGCTTAGATGTTGGTTTTATCATGTTTGGTCATATGGAAAGATGGATTACGAGAGACTTATAAAAATATTTACAGATCAAATTACTGACATTTTGATTTTATTTTATTAGAGTTCATTCACAAAATTAAATTAGAATAGTTTCCAGTAGTTAGGTTCACAGTCGCGTTGGTCAAAGAAGTATTGAAAAAGAGGATAATAAAAGCTCGCGCCGTATTTTTTACTTGAAATAAACATCACTTCAATATAATTTTTAAAATTTTACTACTAAAATGGTAATAATAAATGAGTTTTACTCAAATGAATGTAATATATTATATTATGTCAACTAACCGAATTTTTCCAATATAATTATTGGGATTGGTATTTTAGGCACCAACGCATTAAGTTTTGTAGTATACAGTATAATCCTCTCTATGGGTTTCTTATTCTACACATACGTAGCGACGGGCGCCTCGCTCCGTCTTAAGGACGACATATGAAGTAATTTTTTTTTCAACCCCCACCCCGAATGAAAAGTTCCTCTAACACAACCAGCTATAAAGTCGACAATCGTTCGGCAACAGAATTATTTTTTCCATTTCATATTTACGAATATGCCCCAAATTCCCCAAAAATTAGAACCGTGAAAGCTGGGAGGTGGGGGTACGAATTTTTATACACACACGCGCATGGAACTCCCTCTTTTTTGGGGGTTGGGTGGACAAAATGAGATAGTAGATAGTTTAGAGTAAGAGAAATGTATGTTCCGCGAATGTTCAAACTCGGGGTAAGAAATTCGTCAGCGTATTTTTTGTTCTTAGAGAGGACGGGACGTTTTATTTCATTTTTTAATTTAATTTATGTAATTGGTTCTTTTTTTCGTCGAGGCCTTCGTTGTTTTCCGGAACGCTCTTTAGTTATAATCTTTGTTACGACTAATTCGTTTTTCTATACGTCGCGTCGTCGCTAGAGATGGAAAATTTAAAAAAAATGCCAAGTATTTTTTATACTTAATTAAAAACAGCCCTTAATGTTTTATTTCAAAGCTTTTACATTTTTTGAACTCGGAAACTCTGTGAACGTCGTCCACGTTTCTCAACGACTGATAATCGATTTCTGGTGCTTCGGAGGCCACGTATATACAGAGGACAAGAGCTAGGCTACGTACCTACCTGGTTAAAAAGGTAGCATTTACAGCTTTGTTTGTTTGTTTTCGACAACTGGGCATAAAGGGAATCTTTTGCTCTGGCGTGAAAGCCTTTTATATTATTTTGTACCATTTTACTAATAATAGGTTAGGAGGGGTGCTAGGGACGCGTCTGTCTGTCTGTCTGTCTGTGCCTTTTTCACGTAAAAACTACTGAACGGTTTTTGTTGGGGTTTAAATTATTATTCACAGGGAAAGTTTACGAGAATTAAACATGGACCTATCATGTTTAGGAACTAAGCATTTTAACAGTATAAGTGAATCAAGTCGGTGAACAAGTTAGTCCCAGTGAGTTTTCATGTCGTATGCTGTCTAATCCGTCAGTGTAATCCGGTATAACAAAATGATATAGGAAAGAATTGTGTAGAATTAAAATGAAATTATATCAACAGAGAGTGTGAGTTTGTTGTTCTAATTTTATACAGCAATATATGGAGTTATCTGTCAAAATGACGAATAGGCGAAAACGAATACGCCAAGTGAGATCGCGCCATAAGAAATAGAGTAGGAAGTTATTTAAAAAAAGTTAGGGATATAGCAATATTTGTAACTATAAATTGGTAGGGTGGTTATTTTTCGAATTTCAAAAATTTTCATTTCAATTTTTGTTTGCAGTAAAATTCTCCTTGGAATCAAATTTTTAATTTTATTACATTAAAATTTTTTACACATAACAATATAAACCTAAAATAATATTAATAATCATTTAAATAGTATATATACTAGCGGACCTGCCAGACGTAGGCTTGCCTGTCCCTACCCCTACCCCTTCCATTAAAATAGTATATATAAATAAAAAAAATTACAATTAGAAATATAAAATCTATTTTCACAATAAAACATGCAATTTAAATAAAGATTCCGTGCTAACATAAAAAAATTTAGACATTTTCTCAAATAATGAGCAGTGAATAAATCCTCGGTATATTGTTGTGATACTTATTTATTGAATTACTTCATGTTATCCTATAGGAAATTTTTCATTGAAGCTCTTCATTACAAAAATAACTAACTAACCTACCCAGAAAATCATGACGCAGTATTTGATGAAAATGGTGAACGAATTCATTTCAACATATTATACAACAGGAAAATTGTCAGAAGCAATTTATTATTACTGGTCAAATTGTCGCGAAATCTATGAAAATGTTGTATTTAAATAATTTATTTTTGATAATAATAGATACAAGTAAAAAGTAGGTATTTTATTAAACATTATGTTTAACAATTTTAATTTGTGGTCCACCTAGGTCCTGGACCCAGCCCAGGGGAGGGTCACGGCCCCCCCCCCTGGATCCGCCCTTGGTACCAATATAACTTTTGTAGAAGCTTAGAGGCTTTTCCATCTAAATATACCTCAATAGAGCTGGCCTCGTTAGGTATAGCCTCACAAATACGATCGGCTAAAAGAGGGAGACTTGGTATCCGGGGACCGTAACTCATCGTGAAGATATAAATAAATAATAAATTAGAGATTTTAATTTTTAACGAATTTTACGAAAAATAAGTATATTAATTGAAATCTCAGTTTAAAAAAATGTGGGATTTTAATTACTAGAATATAACATTATAAAAAAACATGCACAATAATTAGAAGGTAAAAAAACAAATTTTTTGCATAATGTTTTTGCAGTGTTTTTGGTAAGCGCATCACTTGAGAACGGCTGAACCGATTTGGCACTTTTTTTGAATGAAAAACATACACAAAAGTGATCTTATAAAGGTTTCGTAACCTATTCTCTGTTTGCGTGTCTAAATTAGCTGAATTCTTTACGGATGTAGAGCTACGGCGTAGCAATGATATTTTTCTACGCTACGGTGCGTCAGATTTTATACTATAACTTCGGACCGAATGAATCCATGATGAACTTTAAGGTGGGCCGGTCCCACTGACCCACTCACTCTAAAGTATGAAGTCCCAGGGTACTCAGCGGAAAACAAAGTCTTCTTCTTTTAGCCGGTGGTATTTGTGAGGCTATACCTAACGAGTGACGATTCTGTTGAAGTATATTTAGATGGAAAAGCCTCTTAGTGTGGTTTGTCGGATACATACGTTTATAATTATAAAAAAACTCATTGGTACATGGCGGGGATCGAACCGTTAACCACTCGGCCACTTTTTAACCGAACTTCAAAAAAGAAGGAGGAGGTTCTCAATTCGTCGGAATCTTTATTTTTTTTATGTATGTTCCCCGATTACTTAAAGATGCCTGGACCGATTTGGAAACTTTTTTTTTGTTTGAAATGGTATACTTCACTTTATAAGTCAATTTTTCTTAATATCTCGATGAAATATGTACCCATTTTGACGACTTATTTTTTTAAGGATATAATAATTTCTCGACATTATCTTACAGAAATATGACGAAAATAGGTTCAGTAGTTTTTCAGAAATTCAGTAATTTGTCTCTGTTTACGGCTGAAAATTATGTATCAGATAAAAGCCTTAGCAACGGTTGCTATTGACACGAAGTTTTCAATTTTTGTATCGACGGTGGTCTAATGGTATGGGGTGCAGCGCAGGATGCACAATAATGCACAATGCACATGGTTCAAATCCCATCCACAGCAGTATTTTTTTTATTTTTCCATCAATTTTTTTTATTTGCGATATTATTTGTCTCTCAGGGCAACAAAATCACTTAAAAGGGAAAAATAAATAACGATTGGTGCCAAATTAGAAACAACTTACTTCCCGAATTCACTAATCTAGACAATTCATTAGGAAGCTACGATCATCAGTACATACAAACATAGATACCTACCTAATATTGAACAGATCTTTATCTTCTTAGATGTTTACTTAATTTTATATCCTAATTTGGCACCAACCGTCTTCGAATTCTACGACGAAATATTTATTATTTCGTACTTTTCAGTGCAAATTTTTAAAGTCGTTTTTTTTAAAAGTTAATTTATATATTATTAATTTTACATTGTACTCACCAAAATACAGTTCACTTGTCTAACTTGTCCCTCGTGTATAACAACTTTACTGTGTTTTATCAATAAGCTGGCATACTGAAAAGGTGACAAAAATTATTCATCAACTCCATTCATGGACATGGTCGTAAAGAAAGACGGAAGTGGTTAGAGGACGTCAATCCGTTCAATTCCCATCCGGGATCATTTACGATCAATATTTCTGCAACATAACTTTGGAAACAGATAGATAAACGAGCAATTTTAAAATAAAGTCACCTACATTTTTCTTCTGATTTTTTGATGTTTACATATTAGCTCTTGTCATGAATTTATAGGGAGTAATTTCGTGAAATAGGACGGAAGTGTGTGATTGGAAGTAAAGAAATTCAAATTAGAATTTTTAAGGTTCTTTTGGTTTCACGAGTTAGACATCTTCCTTTTTTGAGGCTACCTAATTGGTACCTACATGGCCGATGTGGGAATCAAACCCACGTGGCCTGTTCGCTGGTAAACTCGGGCGTTATTACTTCTTGCAATGCTACATCTACGAATTGAAAGTGAGGTTAGGTTAGAAGATCCCTGTCTATAGATATCTAGGTGGATCCATCAATCTCGTCGTGACCCGGATTTTTTAAAAAGAAAAACAATATAATTTTTAAAATGGGCGCCTCGGGTCCCCTTTAAAAATCGAATCAGGCCCTCGGCCTTGGGGCGTCGGGGGGTTGGGAGGGGGTAGTGCCTTGCCGTCAACACATAAATCATATTTCTGGAGAATTTTTTAAAAGTCCTATTGCTTTCGCGTATTTGCCATGTACTCCCCCTGTGGGGGGAACTTCGTGTGTACATTCCCCCTCGTTTCCTAGTTCGGCGCGGTACTACAGGCTGTCCTAATTTGTGATGGAGAATTGCTTAAAAAATGTATGTTTGAGCTTATCTCAGATTAATTATCATATGATTTTTTTAAATCAGATATAGAATTGCGACTTATCCCTATTAAAAAAAAAATCTCTCTTCACGAGTTGCCTTTCAGCTTCCGAAACCGTTTTCGGTCCCAGCGGAATACCAAGTCTCCCTCTTTTAGCCGATGCTATTTGTGAGGCTATAACTAATGAGTGGCCAATTCTGTTGAGGTATATTTAGATGGAAAAGCCTCTAAGTGTGGTTTGTCGGACATACGTTTTTAATTATAAAAAACTTTTTGTAGTGGCCGGGATCCGGGATCGAACCCGTGGTCTGTCTCTTAACCACTCGGCCATCGACGCACTCTTAAAATATTATAATTAAAATTAAGTTTTGCAATTTAGTTTTGGTATGTCAAAGTTTAAAAAACAATAATAAATTTTATGGCTCAGCAAAAATTGGCTGTTTTAAATCAGAGAAAATTAAGTTGGTCACCTAAAATTGTCTCTACCTACCCCTCTTGGGATAGAAGCCGTGATGATAGATAGATAGATGTTAGATAGATAACTATATAATTAGTACGTGACAGCCATACACATGTGTACATAAATATATTCATTGAAATATTTGTCAAAGTAAAAGTCAAAGTGTTAGACTAATTTGATTCACAAGAAATATCAAATGAAAAAACATAATTATACTAAAACCAATAGCCACTATAATATTCTATTATTCGTTATTTTAATATTAATAAAATTTTAAAATATAATTAATGTGTGTGTTAGGTCGCCCTGTATAGTTGTAAGGCGCCGCCGAGGAGCCGAGGGCGGCCGCCTCGCGATTTTATAGTACAACCTACGTCGACAGATTAAATTATAATTATTATGACTTAAGGTACGCTTTTCTAGCCTTTGTCTTATTTGATAAACAAACTTTGCATGTCGTTTTAAATAAGTTGTCATTTAAAATCCTTAAAAGACGTTATATTCGATATTTTACATATTAATTAACAGTTTTGACATATTTTACATTTGCAGAACTAACAATAATTGTTTAAATTTTAATCCATGTGAATTGTTAAATCAAAACTAAGTATTGGATACATTCCAACCGACCCTAAGTAAGATTATAGAATTTGTTTTATTTATTTAATTTATTCATTTATTTTACAAAAATCCACAGCACTCCACAATACAATTATTGTGAAAAACAAGCAAAACATAATGCCACAAATGAATTTCCACTCTGTTACCGCTACATTACGGAGACATTATAAATTAGAACAAGCAACAAAAATAAAAATATAAAAACAACAAAAGTAATGTCAAACAAAAAAACTACAAAATAATAATTAAAGTTAAAAGTCAGAAATTACAAACTTTAAAAATGACAAAATAAATTTTGAGTATATTGAGTAATATATCTGCAAATATAAATGAGATGCAGATTTGAATTTTAGAGAATTGCATTGAACAATATCATTTGTGAATGGTAATAAAATATTAGTTGCAATAATTTAGTTACTATGGAACTCGCTTAAAGGTTATTAATATAGTACAAAACATAGTCAGGGAATAATTGAAACGAAAAGTTACATGATTGGTGAAATACTTAGTATCTGATTAGCTGATAACCTACCTGACGTTATGTATTATTATTGATACTGTGGCATACAAATTAAATACCATTATTTTCCATTTAAATGTAAATATACCTCAATACAACTGCCACTCATTAGGTATAGCCTCACAAATACCATTGCTTAAAAGTTTCGGGAGTCGTAAGGCAACACGTAAAGAAAAAAAATTAAATATAAAAATTATGCTAAAAATGGTTTCTTTATTATATCTAAAACAAATTACAATAAATATGTTTTATCTATACATTGACGTTGTACTGTACGCAGCACACATGTGGTGGGGCACAAGGAAGAAGAAAGCGGGCGAAGAAAAAACGAGGGAGACAAGAAAAACTAGAACGGGACGGAAAAGCGGGAGAAAAACGAAAAATTTCACCAAACCCCCCCATTCACACCCACCCCCCTGACTCACACTGCGTTTACGTTTGATACCGAATACGCACACATGCGTGACTTATGTGCGACTGGAAAGTTTTGGTACTTTACTTTCACTTTCATTAAGCTTGCATGTCGTTAAAGTCGACTGAAAAGTGTCACGTTCTTTAGAAATGAAGTTTAATAAACAAAAATCTAAAAGGGATTAGCAATGGGTATTTGTAGACATATTCTGAAAATTTTCAATGGGAGTAATGTTTGCAAAGAGAGACATACATTACAGAGAAATATTTTTTCAGTAATTACCAAATTTTTAATAGTTCTACGTTATACTCGCCACTCATTATGTTACTGTCAAATCTTGTTTCATGTTATTATTACCTCACCCCAAAACGGAGTAATTGGTCGCCTGGATTTTGCACAGAGATGGCCGGAAAATCATACAGGTTACTTTTCATCCCGGGAAATATGTCATTACCTCCGAAAAATTGAATCTTATATACACGCAGCTACTAGTAATATCGGTTCACCTTTTTTTTCGTACCCAATGGCTGTCAACGGAAACCCTATTACTAAGGCTCCGCTGTCCGTCCGTCCGTCCGTCTGTCACAGGGCTGTATCATTTGAACCGTAATAGGTAGACACTTGAAATTTTCACAGAGTGTGTATTACTATGGCCGCTATAACAACAAATAAGAAAAAAAGTAAAAAATAGACGGTGGTACGGAATCCTTCGTGTGCGAGTCCGACTCGCACTTGGGCGGTTTTTGATATTTTATCTCTTTTATATGTACTTTTACAACATTTTTACCAAGTTTATACGCGGACACTAAACGCATTGTAAAAAAAAATTTTTGCAAACTTGACTTAAGGGTCCTATATTGGGAATTTTTCTGGGATAAACTATTCCCAATTTCTCTGTAAATAATACACCTGTGTCACTGTAATTTAGCATATAGTTACTTATTGAATATATCTAAGTGAAATAGCTCTTATTTTTTCAATGGGTTTTATTGAATAGGAAATATGGGTAGTTTAACTTTGCCCCTGCTGTCTCTTTCATAATCTATCACAAAACTCTAATTTTTTTTAAAAGCGCTGTTATACCATTACCCTTCAATTATATATGTCGAATTTTTTGGTAGCTTATTGAAAATTTAAAATAATAATTATTTTATTATTTTTGCCAAATTAAAAAATCATAAAATATTTTTTTTTTGAATTTTCAATAAGCTACAAAAAAAAAGCGATATATATAATTGAAGAATAATGGTATAAGAGCGCTTTAAAAAAAATTTAGAGTTTTGTGATAGATTATGAAAGAGACAGAAGGGGCAGAATAATCCTTTATTCTACCACCCATATTTCCTATTAAATAAAACCAATTGAAAAAATAACGACTATTTCAGTTAGATATATTGAATAAGTAACTATATGCTAAATTACAGTGACACAGGTGGAGTATTTACAGAGAAATTGGGAATAGTAATATCTCCATACAAATTCCCAGTATAGGACCCTTAATTTCAGTCAGTTCTTTTGTATTGAACCAGACACGTCCGTACACATTCTCGACCATTAATCCATGGATTTATTGAAGTGTAGACAGAGTTTAGAGTAGTTTTATAGAGGTTTGTGAGGGTGTAAGGACCAAGATGACTCGGGTATCGTAGGGAGGCTATTGTAGCATGTTTTTATACCCAAAAATTTTAAGTCAGTAGGCGCTCGCACTCAGAGCCGCTTGAACGTTTTTATTATTATTAGTAGGTATATATTTATATTCGTTTTTAATTTACAAGTTTTTCCATGGGTAATAATTTTAATATTTTTATACCGTTTTGTATACAATAACAAGTGATTTTTAGGTAGGAGTAAAACAACAAATACAAATGTAATAATATAATTGTAGCCACAACGTGTGTGGGGCCGGTTTAATAGTTTTAGCCGTTTTATTTTAAATTTGGAACTTGACGTTTTGATTTTAAATTTTCCATCATGGCGGCCGGAAGTGCGTGTAGCCGTTTGTTCGTTACGTACGTTGGCCTCGTGACATCCGGTTCTACGGGAGGGCAGTAGAATGCTGAACTTTCAAAATATTTGACGTTTACTCTAACCGTGAGTATTCAAACTTTAACAATTTTTAACAATGTATAGTTAAAGTTAACTAACTGTTAATTAACATTGTGGAACACACTCATGGAGTTTATTTGTCAGTTGCAGTTAGCCTTTACCTACACATTGTGAAATAAGTCCTGAACAATTCAAGATGCATGCAGTCTATCGATTTGGAAATAACATCAAGACTTTTATAGTCTGCGGCGTGGTTAGATACACAAGTAACAATGTCCACATTTAGTCAGTATAGATAGGTGACTTCCCACAGGTTGTTATGTTTACAACAATTTGAATGCCCACACAAATATGCTTATAACTACTTATATATTAGAGATAGGTATATGGTACCGCAGACTTTTTTGCAGATAATTTTATTCTACACAATTCTTTTCTACATTATTTTGTTATATCTCTGACGGATTAGACAGCATACGCCATGAAAGTTCCTGTGAATCAACCTATCTAATCATAAAAACCGCAACAAAGTTTTTGCGTGAAATGGTCACAGACAGACCTACTGTGAGTGAGTGAGTGAACGAGCCAGCTTTTATTATTTGAACTATACCTACTATTTTTAAGAATGCGGAAGTCAATTATAGTCAAACTTTATTTTCATTCTTAGAGTCATTGTTAGCCAAACCTACCCACGAAACCCCCGCTTCGAGTCCTAGGTAGATCAAAATATTATTTAAATGAGGAAGAAAAAAACCACTTACGAAATGGTTCTATCAAAGAAAAGACAACATTATTTTCTCTAAAATTTTTTTTGATGTGTAACATAATAGCTATAATGATTCGATTGTCTTTGCCTACCCCTCTTGGGATAAAAGGCGTGATGATAGATAGATAGATTAAGTAGGATACGATAAACCTACTTGTCAGATGAACCACTGCACCTATTTATTTAGTAAGAATTAATAAGTTTCTATGTCATGTCAGGGCGACCGATGCACGCGTTCCGTCGTGACATGATGGGGAATCCCGCCCGCGCTGTGATTAGTCTATGATTGATAAGACATATCACAGGCGGAGGGATCATCTTTGATACCGATTAATCGGCATATTGATAGATACTATAACGGCTATGATACTTGACATTGGTAAATCATCGATTAACATTAGTCCCAGAATTTTTTTTTTAAATCTTGAACTATGTTACTATCTATCTATCATCACGCCTTTATCCCAAGAGGAGTAGGCAGTGACCATCGTCTAGAAATTACATTGCAAATGTTTGTACACCAGAAATTGCGCCTGTTTTATGTGAAACACTTTCCATTCATGACAAAATGAGAGAGACGGAATAATAGAGTTGAAGTCTATGGGTCACAATTTGTTTTACATTTCTATAGACTAAGCCGACTATTTGGCCACTTTTAGTCGGCCAAATCCATAGTCGGTAGATATTGAACAGAACAGGTGACAAGCTTGTTACTGCACTTAATGGACCTAGAGTTGTCACTTCTTTAACAAGCGGAAATATTGACTTTTACGTGTCCTCCGAAGTATGAGAAGTCAATTAAAGCACGCTTAGAATTTTTGCTATCGAGTAAGAATTGATGGTGGGATTTTTTTAGTATTTGGTAATTTTTGAAAACTGAAAAAAACCAGCAATATTAAAAGTACACACAATCGCCGAGCATGTATGAAAGGTATGATGAATTTAAAAGAAGCTAAAGAGGTATGTCAGGATCGTAACAAATAGCATTCGATTAGGATAAAAAGGCGTGATGATAGATAAAATAGATTATTGAAGTCAATTTTCAAAAGAAAATTGTCCCAAGCTAGTATTGGATAAAAATAGGAACTTTGCAGCTGTATTGAGATTATGTAAGATTTTTTTTAAATATTTGTTGTTTTTAGGGGTTAAAAAATACTGATCACTATGACATGGAAGTTTCAGTACTATAAATGTGAAATTTTGTTTGTTTGTTTCACGGCAAAAAGTCAAAACAGAGCAACTGGTCGACATGATTTTGTAGAGAGATAGTTGAAGAGGAGGAGAGAAACATAGGCTTTTTATCCGGGAAATCCGGGGCGAATATTATAATTAATGTTTAGGATTTAACCAACAAACACACCTTCACGGACTTTATGCCTTGTGGTGTGGTCAGAGTTACCGGTAACAGTGTCCACATGCAGCCAGTTGTTCATATTGAACAGAACCTGGTACTAGAACCACCTAGAATTTAAGGGTAATGGTTAAAAAGCGCTTTAAAAAAAATTAAGAGCTTTGTGATAGACTATGAAATAGAAGACAGGGGCATAATATTCCTTTATTTTACTACTCATATTTCCTATTCAATAAAACCAATTGAAAAAATAACGACTATTTCACTTAGATATATTGAATAAGTAACTATATGATAAATTTCAGTGATAGTAATATCCCCATACAAATCATAAATATCTGTTATTTTTAGAAGATGTGCTTTACGTGCCCTCCGTAGCACGAAAAGTTGATTAAAGGACATATTCATAAAGAAGTGCTTAGTATTTTTGACACGAGTGACAATCGAACCCGGGACGTCCCGGTTGCAAGTCAACGCTCTATCTACCAATTAGGCTATCGACTCCTTTTTTTCAGCAGCAGTTGTTTTTCAAAATATATCCTCCTGAAGTATTATGAAGTTTGCAAGCCAAAAAACTGCAACATCTTACCAATAGATGTCTGCTATAATACAGGAAAAATAAAACTAAGCTTCAGATATTTATAGTTTCCAAAGAAAATAAATCTCTTAATTTAACGGAACCCTCGGTGCGCGAGTTACATTCGATATTCTATATATATATATATATATATTCACTGTTTTTACAGTTTTTTTTAATTTACTTACTTATCATTATCATCATGCCTATAATGATTTACGGGGTAAGTAGCGAAGCTTTGATAATTAATAATAATAATAATTAACGCTAAGACTCTCCACAATCGTGAGGTATACAGTCTCAGAGAATATTTTCTCAACAATGAGGGAGTGATGCATGGAGATGTGGTCAAGGTAGACAAGGGCTTTACCCCGTTATCCTTGGCTAAAGAGAACTGGCACAAACCTGTAATACTGAGTACCAATGACCGCAAGCAAGGCATGGCAGAGCAAGGAGTTACACGGAAGGTTCTACAAGGCTCTTCATGGTTCTGATGTAGACCTTTTGACTTCCGTGTCCTGGCTACGCTTCGGTGATCTCTTTGGAGAAACCGAAGGTTTTACCTGTGCAATTATGGACGAAGTTGTCAAGACGAATAACTACCGGAAATACATCATTAAGGACGGCACGGCTGACATCTGTCGAGCATGCCATCGTCCCGGAGAATCAATCAGACATGTTATTTCCGGTTGTTCTAGTCTTGCCAACGGCGAGTACTTGCACAGGCACAACCAAGTAGCCAGGATTATACACCAACAACTTGCTTTACGATACAACCTTGTAGTCACGGAAGTACCGTACTACATGTATGTGCCTGAACCAGTTCTTGAAAATGGTCATGCCACGCTCTACTGGGATCGATCTATCATCACAGACAGAACTATTGTTGCCAATAAACCTGATATTGTGTTGGTAGATCGATCAGCGCGCCTTGCAATGATAATCGATGTCACTATCCCACATGACGACAATCTTGTGAAAGCTGAGAAAGATAAACAATCAAAATATCTTGACTTGGCTCACGAGATTGTCGACATGTGGAATGTGAAATCGGCGATCATTGTACCGATAGTTGTGACGGTCAATGGTCTTTTTGCTAAGAGTTTTGACCGTCACCTTAGGAGACTTGAGATTGGCAGTTGGGTCAAGGGTCAGATCCAGAAGGCAGTACTCCTCAGTACGGCCCGTATTGTGAGGAGGTTCCTCTCTCTGCAGCCCTAACCACCGGTAGTTTGGGTATTAACCTCGCTTCCGGGGGGATAAATCCTTTTTTTTATATTTTTATATATTTTTGTTTTTTTTTTTATACCTAAATATGTAAAAATATAATTTAAAGAAATATGTGAAATAAAGAGAATAATAATAATAAGCTTTATTTATTCCTATATAACCTAACTAATACAAAAAAGAAATACCTTAAAAAATTACATAACAAAAATATAAAATAAAATAACAATTATAAGGTTATATGGACCCCATTTTGGGTAAAATCCTCTTCCTTATTTTGCCATTCAACACGGTCTTTCGCCTCTTCCACCCATTTATGTCCAGCACAGCAAACCACTTCGTCAGCCCATCTTTCTTTGGGTCGGCCTCTTCCTCGACTTCCGCTTGGACCTGTCCATACAATTGTTGTTTTTGTCCATTTTGTTGCTTTGATAATTAGGGTTCCGAAAATCTTCGATCAAAAAACGGAAACCCTTATAGTATAGCTCTTGATAGCTTATTTTCTCCGAATCTACTGGACGAAAAATGTTGAAACTTGGTACATAGGTATATAGAGTTTGATGACTCAATCATGGACGTATAGCGTAAATAATGGAATTTTAATCTGCACGAAAATCCTGTCTTAAAGCTCTGTCTGAAAAAATGGTACGAAATCCTCAGCAACTTTGCCAATTATTTACATACAAGTTACTTTACCTCGATTGCGATGAAGTAAAAGCTAATAGTGAATTCAAGTTATGCAAAAAAAATATAAATTTTTAGTTTTTACACAACTGCACTGCTGCTTTGATCCAGGTCATGTATCAAAGGTTTTTTTTATAATTAAAACATTAAGTACATAATCCGACAAACCACACTTAGAGGCTTTTCCATCTAAATATACCTCAATAGAACTAACCACTCGTTAGATATAGCCTCACAAATACCATCAGCTAACACAGGAAGACTTGGGACCGAAGAAAAATAATCTTCTCCACAGACAGGATAACTTTATAATAATGATACCAAACATAACTTTGAAAATAGTTTGAAAAATTCACTCGTTTCATGTAATCAGTCCATGTTAGAAAGAATTATTGATGAATGCCATAAGGGTGCGCTCACGTTGTCTCATGAATATTGTAGTTATTTAATATGATAGCTGTCAGTGAGGGTTGTAAGGGGCAGTAGGGGCAGTAAGACACCGAGGGGCGGGTGGGGGGAGGGGCAGATTGTTTTTATCGGGCGAAATAAATTAGGTGGACTGCCCGATAGTCGCCGGTCAATAAAGAGTAGTTCGTACTATTGATTTTTTTCCCTCATTCTGTTAAATTTCATTTATTGGGGGAAGGGAGGTGCGGTCCGAAGTTTGGTGTGTAACTAATACTGTTGTTTTGGTTTTGGTCTGCTTTTAGTGTAAATGAATGATATTGTCAATATTACAGTAATAAGTGGTATATTCTTGAGGCTGTTTAAGGACTTGCTAGTTTTTAGGGTTTCGTACCCAAAGGGTAAAAACGGAAACCCTATTACTAAGACTCCGCTGTCCGTCCGTCCGTCTGTCACCAGGCTGTATCTCATGAACCGTGATAGTTAGACAGTTGAAATTTTCACAGATGATGTATTTCTGTTGCCGCTATATAACAACAAATACTAAAAAACAGAATAAAATAAATATTTAAGGGGGCTCCCATACAACAAACGTGATTTTTTTTGACGTTTTTATAGATAATGGTACTGATCATAACCTATATAATATATATAACCTATTACTTCGTGTATTAAATGTTTTCATTGAAACACAAAATCGAAAATAATACATAAGTTTTTTAGGATAATTTGTCGCATTATGCATAAGTTTTTATTTAAAACCCCTATTGGTAAATGGCCGATTTCGAACACATATTATATATAATCGAAACATACATATAATGAATTGATGAATATAAATAATTGAATAATTAATTAATGAATATAAATGACAGCATACAGTCAAGATCAGATTTGAGATTAAAAAAAAAAAGGTGTATGCACAAGTTACTATATAAAAAAAAAACCCAAATCGCTTCAAGTGTGCCTATAAAATTTGAAGAGTTCTCGATTTCTCCAGGATCCCATCTGATGACCATGGGACCACCTGGGAAGTATACCCTTTCAAATAAAAAAAATTCCATATCCGTCCAGGCGTCTTCACATAATCGGGGAACATACATAAAAAAAAGACATATCTAAAAGATTCCGACGAATTGAGAACCTCCTCCTCCTTTTTAAAAAGGCCTTTACGTTAAGAGTCTAGAAGTAAATTATATTACTTTTTGGTAATAGGTATTATCTAATTCGCTTATAATCCGAAAATGCCGGTTACCAGCTCGAAATGTTCAAAATTCTATAAATTTCTTTTTCTTCTTATGTATGTCTTTTTTTTTATAGACAGTGCCCAATATTTTAGTTTTATTATATTTATGTTTATGGGACTATCGGTATGTATCAATTGATACATCCTATAACATCATTCTTTGGTGAGAACTAAGGATGTTTCGGTTCTGGCCCATATTTCACCTGTATAGTTGCTATCTGATCTTTGTACGATCTCCAAGTTTGAGTTCATAATTTTAGAATAATTTTTGCCATTGAAAGTTTTCTCCGAGCTATAATAGTTTTTGGGTAAAATAAAAAAACACAGACAGGAACACAATTAATTTATGGTCAATATTTCGAGTTGGTTGCCGGCTTTTCGGATACAGCGGGGTCTTAGGAAACACCTATTACCAAATTATTTGCTTCAAAAAGTTCACTTTTTCAAATTCTGGTCCTGTCTACTTAAGGAGACTCCTCATAACTTCGTCTTGTACAAATTACATGCTTAACGACTTCTTAAATTATGCGATAACTATATGTCTTAGTTTCGAAATTTAAATAGCTTTCGAAATATAAATATATTTGACACAGTATTAATTTTAAAATATATGAAAACTACACCTAAGTTTTATGAAGCCCTGAAAGCCATCAATTTCATTGCGGCTCGAGTTCTATATATTTACTAATGTACAATTTTCTCGTATTTATCCTAAATCGTTCTATCCCATGTTTCTGGTACGTGAATCTTGGCCTATCTTATCTTATCCTTAGTTATTTTATCGATTATTTTTGCAGTGTATCTCTCTAACAACTTTTTAAAGAGATATCGTCAAAATAAGCCACACGGTTCACTGAGTTCATTGCGCTAACAAGCTTGCTCTTAATTAGTTATCTCACAGGTTATTTGTTGGCTGTGATTTAATACATTATCACGCGTAACTATTTTATTACAATTCATAACATACTAGTAAGTGACTATCACTTTACACATTATTACATTATTCTGTCGTTGCTAAATTTTCATTTTATTTTGTTAATATTTATCTATGTTATCAAATACCGGTGATTCATGAGATGGGTCGGTAGGAGAAATCTGAATTTTAGGAAGTTGTCGGTTTTAGGAAAAACAGCAGTCAAATATTTTTATTAAATTCACACACGACTAATCGAATTTGCACTTGCTCGTAAAGTGGCTCTTATGACACCGTTATTTGACACACAAATTTACATTCCCGCCCTTGTGATTATTTCATTACAGTTTAGTATTGAAAACAAATTTTTTTTTACTAATGATAATTAATAGATTAATAAAATATAATAAACAGTCATTTAATTTCATCAATTTATATTATATTTCTTAACAACGTATATCATTTATTTTATAATTAACTAGCGGACCCGCAGACGTTGTCCTTCTCAAACGTTGGCTTGCCTGCACTACTACTACCCCTACCACTAACTTTGGCTATATTATTTCTCGTAAAAAGTAAAGGATAAAAAATGGTTATTGTGGGTTATCCCTAAAATGTGTTTATTTACGACATCACATTAGAAACCTCTAAAATTATCAGTGTTTCTCTACTATATTAAGCATGTTAATACATATAAACCTTCCTCTTGAATCACTCTATCTACGCATCAAAATCCGTTGCGTAGTTTTAAAGATTTAAGCATACATAGGGATATAGGGACAGAGAAAGCGACTTTGTTTTATACTATGTAGTGATTAAAGTCAAATTGACAAGAGTATAACTCTTAAAAAATGCAAAGTTGATCTCCTCTACCCCATCTATGAATGGAGCAATTAATTTAATAAGTAAATCTAGCTATGGCATAAAATGATACAGCATAACACAACCTGACTGAATGTGTTTAATAATCCATTCAAAGAAACAGGAGTATTCCTCCATGCTAGATCACTTTGAGTTTCTTGCTTTTGCGGTTGAAGCTCTTGACCCATGGTCATCTGACTCTAAGAAGTTTGCTGAAAAAATTGGTAAACTTCTTTGGAAAAGTTTGGTGAACATCGAGCTAAAAGTTTCTTCTTTCGCCGCATAAGCTTGGAGATTCAAAGGCGTAACGCAGCGAGCGTTCTTGGCACGGTTGGGCTTTCTTCAGAGCTGGAGGAGGTATTCTACCTTTAATTCCTCCACTCCTTTTCTTTTTACTTAGTACATCCGATGAAAAAACGGAACCCTTAGCCTGAGTATAGTAATAATTACGCATCATCCATATCCCCATATTTAATTGTGTGTGCTAAGTCAAATGTTGAGATTCAATAGATCATAAGTTATTTGCTTTGTGTAAATAATTCGACTATTCAAATATAAAAATGTCATATTTTTAAATCGCAAACATTGTTGTAGCAGAAAAAAACAAGAAATTGTGTTTTAAATTTACTAAAGAATGTTCTTATAAATAAACAGGATCGTCTACAGAACTTGGCACCCATTTAGATCTCAAATCTTTTGTCGGTGAAGCCGAGAACCACATCATAATTATCATAATATTGAACTTGCCTCCCATTTTCACATTTATGTTTTTGGTGGGATATTACAGGGCTTAGCAAAACCTAAACAAAAATCCTGTCTTAAAGTTCGCAGGGAAAAAAAAAGTACATACCTACGACACCCTCTCCTCGCAAGTTCCACTCGCTCTTGGTCAAATATTTTTACATTTTTACATTAAGGTTCTTTTAGATTTAATTTGCATGTACTTTTATATTTTAAATAAAAAAAATGATTATATTCTAATTAAATATGGGAATATCGATGACGTCATTCTTTAATCCTTGTTTTTAGTTTTGCGTATTACTTTATTTACAAGGAAAATAATTAGCTACTTTATTTCCTCATTTATTTTATCCTCTAAATAAGACTAAATATGGATATGGTATAATTATGTATGCATAGTCATTATTTGTATATATATTTTTTTCATTTATCAAATATATATCCCCTCGACTGATCATCTCTTCTGGTGACAAGAGGGCTGGCTCCTTCCTCGCTCAACGAATCAGCATCGCAGTTCAGCGGGTAAATCCAGCCGGTATTCTTGCCACTATTCCAGGCGGACCTGGTTTATTTAGTTATTTTTAATGTTTAGATTAGATTTATAAGGTTTTTATATTGTTATGTGTATGTACTTACTTATAAAATAAAGAACACCTAGTAGGTATTAGTACCTACTTAATTTTACACCCTACTTGTTAGGTTAGGTTAGGCTGAAAGATGTGGAGGTTAAAAATTTCAAAAAAACAGTAAATCGGTCCAGCCGTTCTCAAGTTATGCGCTTACCAACGAACAGAATATAATTAAATAATGCCAGACGTAAAAAAAAGCATTTACTAATACCCACTCTATTTAACTATTATTAGGTACCATGTGATTTTAATTATGCATATTTGTGCATTTAATTATGGGATAATAACACGGACTAAGTTTGCTTAACAATTGCGTCTAGTTGTATAATCATAAATCGATCAATTTCCATTTTGACGGTGCTGGCAAAAAAAAATGAATCGACAGCGATGACGAAAAAAGTCATGCTAATCCCTCAAAACTAATGGGGCATTATAATGGTGAATCATAATTATATGAAATAGAAAAAAAACAAGGTATTTTAATCACAATTATATAATAAAATAAAAAAAACAATTTACTAGCTTATCGATAGCTTTGTTCATGTGTCTTGTCGTGGCTAGAGACACGGGTAACAATGTCACATTTGAACAGGTGGCAAAGCTATCGCTGATAATTATAATAGAGCCTCGTTGTAGGCTTATTAATTCTAATACATTCAATAAGCAAATTCTTAAATTCTAACAAAAATAATGTTAGTACGTAAGCATTTCTTAAAAAAAAGTAGAAATCTAGATTCGCAACAATGGATTTTTTATGTCATCTGTATACATTTTTAAATCTAAAAAATACGGTCACTATTTTGCAGCGTTGCTAGAACATACCAACATGAACAACATGTACGGTTTTCAGTACTACTTCAACACTATCGTAACTAGATTGACTAAAACTGTAACTAATTAGGTGAATATATATATTACTGCAAATGAAAAAAACATGTAAATCGCTGTCTATTGGAAAAGTACCCAACAGACTGGCTGTAGCTGCATTACCTCGTTGGATGGCAATGCTTATTCTTTGACCGAAGTAAGAGCCAGCCCGTTGGTCATGTGAACTTTCTATTAGTCCTTTACTATATCTTTAAACAGACTATATCTTTATCTTTAATCATATATATATATATATAAATTGTGTTAATGTATGAAAAACAAATTTAATTAAAAAAAAACCTACCGTACCTACTCTTATGGAAATTCATACTGGCAACACTGATAGTTTGGTAACTTAAATAAAAATTCATTAGCCTCTAGTCTTTGATAAGATACACTCTCTAGTATAAAAAAAAAATTTTGTAAACATGTATTTTCTTAAAAAGCAAGACAGTGTTTTTGATGCTTCAAATTGCACTTACTCTGAGAAGCACAAAAACAGGTTCAGTAACTTTCATTAATTTATCGTATTAAGTCTATTACGACTGAAACATTTTATTCTGTAATTGTTTTGGCATTGATTAGCATATTTTTTTTTTTTTTTGTGTCTCGGATGGTTATTTCCTTTTGAATCTAGAGTAATGGATCGCTCATCTTCTCCCGCTTCGTTCACAATCATATTTCCTTCATCCTTTAGTGGGCAGTGACATGTTAGAAGAGGCGATAACATTCCATATATTGCTGTATAATTTTGGGCATTGTCAATTTTTCCAAAAAACTCCATAGTTTCATTGGCTCTTTTTTCTACATTGTCACCACATTTACAATCTGTAGGTAAAATTGCTTTAGGTATAGGTGAACACTTTGTATAAATAAACACATTTAAAGTTAGACAAATAAATAATAATTTAACACCCATTGTGTGCGTTCTTTGGTTTTCAGTTTTACAATGATTCGAGGCGATCTTGTATTCCCTTTATATAGGTAGCAATTACTATGAGTCATACACGCTCAAACTTCATATCGTACTATATTTAAGACAGGGTGCAAACACGATATCTACTATTAATTTACTTTTAAAAAAAAGTGTACCGCCTTCAAATTTTGCACTGAAAAGTAAGAAATAATAAATATTTCGTCGTAGAATTTGAAGACGGTTGGTGCCAAATTAGGATACAAAATTAAGTAAACATCTAAGAAGATAAAGATCTGTTAAATATTATATATGTTTGTACTGATGGTCGTAGGTTCCTAATGAATTGTCTAGATTAGTGAATTTGGGAAGTAAGTTGTTTTTAATTTGGCACCAACCGTCTTCAAATTCTACGACGAAATATTGATTATATCTTACTTTTCAGTGCAAATTTTTGAAGTCGGTACACTTTTTTTTAAACGTTAATTTATTTTTGCCTTTTAAGTGATTTTGCTGCCTTGAGAGACAAATAATAACGCAAATAAAAAAAAATGGAAAAATAAAAAAAATATGCTGCTGTGGATGGGATTTGAACCATTTGCATCCTGAGCTGCACCATACCATACCATACCTTTAGCCGCTAGACCACCGTCGATACAAAAATTGACAACTTCGTGTCAATAGCAACCGTTGCTAAGGCTTTTCTCTGATACATTATTTTCAGCCGTAAACAGAGACAAATTACTGAATTTCTGAAAAACTACTAAACCGATTTTCGTTATAAGTCTGTGAGATAATGTCAAGAAAATATTATATACTTAAAAAAATAAGTCGTCAAAATCGGTACATATTTCATCGAGATACTGATAATTGACTTAAAAGTCAGTTTTTTCAAAATTACTGAAAAACTAATGGACCAATTTTTATGAAATAAAAATGGGACCAATCCGGAAGAATTATCTGTCGATTAAAAAAAAATCATCAAAATCGGTTCATAAACGTCGAAGTTATCCGCGAACACACATAAAAATATATATATATATACGGTCGAATTGAGTAACGTCTTTTTTTTGAAGTCGTTAATAAGTGAAATTTCAAGTGTAGCTGCATGACAAAATATGCCAAGCAATATTCAACCTTATATCGTCCAACATAAGCATCCGCCCACCGGAGTGCAAATAGTATTTTTTATCGAGGTTGATCCCTGCCTTAAGTTAACTCGTGATAAATAGTCAAAATTTAGGATACCGCTGACAAAAAAAAAACAGAGTGCGTCAGAGGACACCCGGTAGATGTGAAACATCAAAATTAGTATCTATATATTTTGTTGGACGAAGAAATACACGACCAGACGCACGCAGCGATGGCCAAAACCATGCGTCTCCGAAGTGTCAGACGCTTGGTATTGCCTCATGACAACACGTTATCCCCTGTACGTGCGCACAGCCCTAGGCGCAAACGGCGTACGCCAAAACCAAGCGTCTCCTGAATTTTGAGACATTCTACATTGAAAGGTAGTTTCGAACCTCAAAAACTAGAAGTCGATAGGGTAATTGGTATAACATTAAACTTGAAACCTGGGGAAACCACTAGCGATAAAAATAATTAGCACCAATTTTCTTCCTCCTGCTTAAATAAGTTAGAAGAAAAATAATCTAGGTACAAAAGTGCAGAAACAGACTTGCCACCTGTTCTGTTTAATATGGGGACAAATGGCAAAAAGTGGACACTGTTACTCTCTGGCCACTAAATACACAATTTTATTAATATCCGTTTATACATAACTGCGACCCTGCCCCCGGCTTCGCAAGGGTGCAATATCGGTTTATGAAAATTGTAATACCCACACAAATACGCATATTCCGAGAATTATTTTGTAGATAATTTCATTCTACATTTTGTTATATATCTGACGGATACGCCATGAAAATTCGCTCGGGCTAATTTTTATCTCGACTTGATTTCACTCAGAAATTTCTAATCGTAAGCCACGCCCTAAACTCGTGGTTCGGGCGCATGAGTGGTTCGAGCGCAATGATCACGTCATGCAAGACAACGACGGCGCTTTGTCCGTTCTTGCTGCAGAAGTGAGAAGGGCATAAAGTATCGCCTCTCGGAATAAATGACTTAAGCGGCACATTACAAATAAATAATTTATTAAAAAACGATCACATGCAGGGAAAAATCTTCTTAATCAATACTAGGTACTGAAATTACCACAGATTTGTATAAAATTTAAACGTAAATCCCTTCAGAGTATGGTCGTATGACTAAAAAAGTGTTTTTGAAGAGGTGATTTAAAAAATTTAAGTTATCGAGAAAATTTTCACCAATCATGTTTTCATCCTACACAATACTAGATAAAATCCTCTAGTTTTCGATGCCCAAATTGTATTCATAAAATTGCATTCGTAAAATTCGGGAATTTCAGTTCAGAAATCAACCGAAATTATTCGTTCCTCCCCTTAATGCTAAGCTCCTAAACATTATTAGAAAAGGATTCAGTGATGTTGCTGCCGAATGGTCATTAAAGTTATGTTAGTAGACAGAAAACAAATATGTGGATGCCATACAACAAGATAACAGTCACGGCTGGCGAGCTATAGAGAGAGAAAAAAACAGGACCAGTTCTTCAGAGGCTTTTAGCGCACTTGGCGGTCCTTACAATTAATTAAATCTGGATATATAATGCAGTACTAAATAAACCGCGAAAGTTTGTATGGATGTATGTATGTTTGTTACTCAATCACGCCAGAACGGCTGAACGGATCTAGATGAAATTTGGCACAGATAGATTATAGTCTGGAATAGCACATAGGCTACTTTTTGTCCCGGAAAATGTATGGTTCCCGTGGGATTTATTTGTTTTTGTTTTTCACGGAATCGACATGATTTTTTGCATAGTGCTAGTTTAGGGGGTCATAATGATATGTTTTATATACACGCGTCTGTAATATGTCAAATTTCGATACTGTAATGTATTACAGGACCGAAGTTTTCATACGAAAACGATATCGTAATGTTTTGTTTTTTTTTTTAAATGCAGAAAGGGTACAGGTTATGTCTTATAGAGCCACATTAAACTCTATGAAAATATCGACACGCGCATGTGCGAGTCACTTGACAGTTAACGCGCATGCGCAGTAGATAACCGCGGTATGCCGCCAATTTGTCGATTAAGAAATTGGTCAATTATTTAAAATACCTATTGCATGGGATTAGATAAAGTAGTGTATGAACGGGCACATAACTTGGAATTGAAACACTCGTGGATGCCTTCTTTGAATTCCACTTGTGTTTTAATTACCCCTATTATGATCCCGTATCATAAACTACTATTTAATACCGCAAAGGAGGGGCAAATTACAGCCACTGGATTATTTCTTTTTGTATCTATTTCCACGCGGGTGACCGTGGACAGAAGCTTCTAATTGTTATAATATTAATAGTTGTATACTTAATTGTAAATTGTAAATTAAATTGTAAATAAAAACTTATACAAAATAAAAATAAAAAAAGTTGTATACTATATGCTATATATGCTTGTTATGAAATAAATAAATAATTATTATTTATTTAAATGCTTCTGAAAATAAATTAGGGTATTAATTAAAAAAAAACATTTGTATGTATTGATTTGAATTTGTTGATTTTTGTATTGCCAAAATTTATTAATTTTTGTGTCATTTATTTGTTTGGTTCTTATTGTATACAAATGCAAAAAAAAAACAAAAAGTGTTTTAAAATCGTAAATATTATTTCTAAAAAATAAACATTTACTCTATATTAAGAAATATTGTTCTAAAAATTGTGAGGAATCTAATAAAAGCTTTTATTGTTATTATTGTTATAAACCTATCTATCATCACGCCTTTCATCCCAAGAGGGGTAGGCAGAGACAATCGAATGCCATTTGGTACGATCCTGACATACCTCTTTCGCTTCTTTTATATTCATCTTACTCGGCGATTGTGTGTAAGTACTTTAAATATTGCCATCGATCAATATATTTTTTATATCTATACTAATATAAAGAGAAAAGATTTGTATTTTTGTATGTTTGTATGTGTGTATGTTTGTAATGAATAAACTCAAAAACTACTGTGCCGATTTCAAAAAATCTTTCACCATTGGAAAGCTACATTCACCCTGAGAGACATAGGCTATATTCTATTTTAAAAAAAATTAGGGATCTTTACTAAAACTCCAATAATGTAACCCAAGGTGAAAAAAAATTACCTAAGAAATTCCTTACATCGCGTGCGCTGCGAAAACTATATATATAGAGGTAGTGGTAGTGGTAGAGGTAGGGGGTAGGAGTAGAAGTAGGGGTAGGTATAGGGTATATTTTATTTTGTTCGTAATGCGAAATGCTAGTGTTCAATAAAAGTACACCTAGGTCGTCCTATTATAAAGCTTTCTAGTGAATCAACCTATCTAATAGGCAACCAGACAGGCTTTGTTTTATAATATGTATAGTAATGGCGCTTAAGAAATGGTACGGTAAATACCTGCAAACAAAAAACCTGCTTCGAGTGGAATCCCCACCTGAGTCAGCGATCTTTCTATTTGTTGAGTAACTTTTTGAACTTCCTCATACAAGGTCATGCACTCAAATAATGATGACCCTCCCCCGCCCCTTTACTTTTACGACAAATTAAGGATTAGAATGTACCAAGTTTGTTACAAACCAGTTCATTAGTAGTTAGGTAGGTAATCATCAAAATAACTCACTTAAGGATAATTTTTGTTTAGGCAATATTTAATAATAGTAATGACTAACAAATAGTCTAGATAAATATTATTATTATTATGGAAATATTATGCTAATTATTGCCATATATGGAAATTTGTTAAAAATAAATATTAAATTACCAAATACATAAATAAAATTGAGTATCTTTTTATGATTTCCGGTTCGGTACCAATGGATGTTTTTATAATTAAAAACTTATGTACATAATCTGACAAACCACACTCGTTAGGTATTGCCTCACAAATACCATCGGCTAAAAGAAGGAGACTTGGTCTTCAGCTGGAGAAGCTATAAGGCAATCGGTGACGAAAAAAATGAGGCTACAATTTACAACAATTTATACAATATACAAAAATCACTACAAAATTTTTGCTTTTCCTTAGTTTTTCTCATCACGGGTTGCATTCGGCCACTTCTGTTGAGGTATATTTAGATGGAAAAACCTCTAAGTGTGGTTTGTCGCGGGCGAAGTCTAGTAGGAAAATAAAACAACTATTTAGGTATATTTTAGTGACAATTATATTATAAAAAAACTTGCACTATTTAACACAACAATGGTAACAAATTACACATTTGTACAGGTGGGAAGGCTATTGCTGAACTATTTATTATTCATTAATACTTCTAATAATAAATTGAACAATTTCTTAAATTCTAACGAAATATCTACGAAAAAAATCAAATAATCTAGATTTTACGGGCTGTCAATTTATTGATACTCTCCGTAAGAAATAATAAGGAATATTCGTATGAAATACTAGAAATTTAATATGTATAGATCTTACGTAATTAATGAACAACCCCTTATGAAAATAATTTTGTATGCATTTTGAAAGCGCTGGTTTGATTCGCATAATGACCAACAATTTTTTAATAAAAAAACGTACATAATTTAACAATCTTTACTTAAAACTCAAAAGGTATCGTATCTTTAAAAAAATATTATTTTAACATTTTTTACAATGCTCTACTTACTCTGATTGTAATCACAAAAACTGGTTCAGTAACTTTCATTAAAAAATAATTTGAAGTCCTTTCAATCTAGGGTTTTTAACTCTTTTACATTTAAGAAGTTTTGTTTTTTCGTTACGTTTGCACTTGACAGCATAAAAGACAGATTTTCCGCCCGCATTTTTCTTAATTCCGTGCTTTACAGAAAAATCAACGGAACGACGTTCTATATGCTCCTTTGATGCTTCCAATTCTTCTCCCAATTCTTCCAAAGTCATATTTTCTTCGTCCTTTGGTGGGCACTGACACTTTAGAAGAGGTGATAACATTCCTGGATAAACTGGAGAATTCTGGGTTTTAATAAACTGCATGGTCTCATCGATTCTTTTTTCTATATTGTCTTCGCAATTGCAATAATCTGTAGATTCATTAGGTATAGGTGAACACTTTGTATTAATAAATACATTTAAAATTAGACAAATAAATAATAATTTAACAGCCATTGTGTGCGTTCTTTGGTTATCGGTTTTACAATGATTCGAGGCGATCTTGTTTTCCCTTTATAAGTAGGCGGTGAGTCACATGTGGTGTCTAAAAAATATAGAAATGCAAAACTGTGAGTCAATTCATTTCGTAATCTATTGGAAGTTCTTATTAAGTAGTAGCACATTTTTGATTTTAGTAGGTAACTAACAATACTGCGGTTACAATTAGTCATTGTTTAGTAATAGTAAATAATTATCATTTTAATATTTAACTTACTTATTTAAAAAAAACCTCCAACATAAAATACATTATAATAAAGTTTAAGAATAAAATAATTTAATTACATAATACATAATAGATACATATATAAATATTAAGTAATAATAATAATAAATTCTAGGTACATGGGGTTTAAATGTCAAAAATTTTATTAGAGATATATCCCCACGACTGATCATCTCCTCTGGTGACATGAGAGCTGGCTCCTTCACTCAACAGCGGGGAAATGCAGCCAGTATTCTTGCCACTATTTGCCACACGGACCTGGTTTACTTAGTTACCTATGTTTAATTTTTAGATTTCATTTTAAGGTTTTATATAGTTGTGTCATTTAAATATTATGTAATGAAAAGAAATAAAAAATTTGATCCGTGGTTTTTTTTAATGTGACATAATTTTATGACTTTTAGGATTACTATTGCGTTTTGTCATCTAAATATGTTAACAGAACTGGCCACTCGTTAGGTATAGCCTCACAAATACTATCGGCTAAACGAGGGAGACTTTGTCTTGCGCTGGGTACCCTGGAACCGTAACACGGTTTCCGGAGCTGTAAGGCAACCCGTGAAAAAAAAAATGCGTTTTGAGACAGTGAATATAAAATATTTGATGCTTTATAATTTTAGTTATAATTATAACGTTGCTACAGACAGAAACATACATAGCTTCAAACTTAAATTATATTATTATTTCGAGTGTTAAAATAAATACGTTGTATGGTCTGTAAGAAGTAACGTGACAACTCTAGGTCCAATAATTGCAGCAACAGGCTTGCCACCTATTCTGTTTAACAATATGGACAACTGACAAAATGTGGACACAGTTCCTGGTGCTCCTGTGTCCCAATTTTCCAAAATATCTTTAAATGAAGTACTTATAATCAACAATTCATTTCTCACAGTGGGTGTTAAGTTATATGACGGATGACAAAGTCGTAAAAAGACAATTTCGTTTTATTTTTGTGTCATTCATTGTATGGGAGTGGCCTATGTTTGGGGGATAACTACTACTTGAATCATTTTACAGACAAACAAATAAACCTTCACGCTCTTTATCTTGACGCCAACAGGTGGCAATCCTGTTGCAGCACTAAATGTGCCACTTCTAAATAAAAAAATAATATAAGTGACTAGCGGAATCGACAGCGCCACCTACCGGGACCAATTGTAAATCTAAACCATTCAGAGATCCACTCAAACACACATAAAAAAATCATCAAATTCGGTCCAGCCGTTTTGGAGGAGTTCAGTGACATACACACGTACAAAAGAATTATTATATATATATATATATAAAGATGACAACAACACCTCTAATTTAGGACATTTTCCTCTAGTTTTAGTTGTTTCCTTTTTTGGTACGGAGCCTTCTAAAAATGAATAAAAAACCGCATGTTTCATCAAAAATCTCTCTCAATGAATTTCTTGCGGTTTTTACGATTAGATAGATTGATTCACAAGGCTAGGTTTACGAGTATTAAATATGGAGCTATCATGTTTAGGAGTGGAACATTAATAGAACTAGATATTCTGTGGTATTAGTGAATCAAATAGGGGGAAAAGATAGCGCTAGCACGCTTTCATGGTGTATACTTATCATCTAATCTGTCATAACAAAATCATCTAAAAAAGGATACCTTACGTAAAATATAATTATCTAAATAAAGTCCGCGGTAGCGTCTATCTATTTAATATTATAATTATTGTACTCGGTCGTACAACTAATTTTATTTATTTTGTAATTTAAAAAATATTTAGTGGTCTACCTAGGCATTGAACCTTATATCTTTAAGTTATACAAGAGCCCAATAAGGGTTTTGGCATTTTAAGAATTTCCGGAGCGTCTACACGGCCGACACGATTTTAATCCAACATATTTTATTGAAATATGTAAACTGGTTTCAAATGGGACGGCGTTGGTTTTATTCCCGGAAGTAGAATGAAAGAAAAAGAAGAAAGTTTGATGAAATCTAAGTAAAAACTAATATTGCAATGTTTTTAATGCTCTATAACTTTCTTAATTTTTAACAACAATATAAAAAACCTTAAATATAATCTAAACAAAAAATTTGTCCCAAATCGCTGTCAGCAGGTAGTGTGTCCAGAACGCTGGCTGCATTGCCACGCTGGATGGCAATGTTATTTCGCTAGACTAAGTATTGGCCAGACCTCTGGTCACCAGTGGCGTCCATTAAATAATAATTACACGCAACAACAATTCGTTGAAGAGTCTGCGCGCACTTGGTCCCCATGGTCCAAGTGTGTCTCAAATAAATATCCACTTCCTAGGGAGGAATATTTTCGGCGCTTGAGGTCTTCGCCTGAGGATGCGGCTGAGCCGGCACTGATTTCTGTGACTGGAAGGTGGGTCGGCGCAAGCGTGTCCACACACGTGGCGTCCCATACCAGGGGTCGACCCATCTTCCAGGGCACCAACGTCATACATACCGTCCGGTCTCTTACCGTCATCCCTTGACAGGCCAACGGGTTCTAGGACAATATTGCATCGTAAACTTTCACTCTCTTAGTTTTTTCATAAAGCGCCTAAAAAACTTAGACTGCCCTCTATACGATTTGTGACGTTTTTATTTATTCTGTTCCATCTTTAGAAAGTGGAACGAACTGTTTCTGTGGTATTTCCTGCAATCTACCCTAGAAAGCAATTAAATAAATAGCAATTTCAAACTGGCACTGGCTTTCCCAGAGACTGGTAAAACCTATGTATTTTCCAACGTACTCGCAAAACCACGTAAAAACCCAAAAAGGTGACAACGAAAAAAATTACTTAATTAATACAATGAAAAATTTTGCTAATTTCAGGACCTCTGAAACACTCTGGAATAACAAGAGTTTCTTTTCAGGAAGAGATAGGAACGTTTTTGTCTGAAACTAAAATTGACAAAACCAAACTTAGAGGATTTTCCATCTAAATAAATATACCTCAACAGAACTGGCCACTCGTTAGGTATGGTCTCACAATTACCATCGGCTAAAAGAGGGAGTCTTGATCTTCTGCTGGGGTACCCTGGGACCATCACACCTGGTGGGCACCTACTGGGTCCAATTGTGAATCTAAACAATCTAGGGACCTACTCAAACACACACAAATATTTCATTAAAATCGGTCCAGCCGCTTAGGAGAAGTTCAGTGACATACTGTGAGGCTTTACCTAACGAGTGGCCAGTTCTGTTGAGGTATATATAGAGAGACGGAAAAGCCTCTAAGTGTGGTTTGTCGGATTATGTACATAAGTTTTTAATTATAAAATACTCATTGGTACATGGGCGGGATCCGGGATCGAACCTATAGTCTGCCTAGTTAATACCAGACGTCTTAACCACTAGGCCACCGACACACATTTTATTTATAGGTATAGATAAAAACAAAGCAAAGTTTACCAACAGTTTTAGACAATAAACAAATTTTTTTCTGAACTACTTTTAAATCAATAGGTTTTTCCGATAAAAAACGTTTTTACATTACATTGTTCACAAATCGGTCACTTTACCGATTATAACGGTACACATTACAAGACAAACTCTTTAAAATATCTTTAACCTCACAAATCTATAGCCTCCATTGGCTAAAGGAGGAAGAATTATCACTTCCGCTGGGTACCCTAGCAACACGGTTGGCAACCCGTGAACTTATAAAAAAATCTCTAATTTCTTTGGCAGAGACCAAATAAAATCGATTTCGGAAGTATCTATCATCACACCTTTTATGCCAAGAGAGGTAGACAGAGACAATCGAATGCCATTTTATTGCTACGATATTGGCAAGGGGATGTGGGCTTTTTCGCTTCTTTTCATACCTTTCATACATGCTTGGCGATTGTATGTCGATAAATACTTTTTTTTTATATGTTCAATAAAAGTACACCTAGGTCTTCCTCTGCTAGCATTTCCTTTCGTTTCTTCCATAAACCCTTTTATTTTTTTAGTAATTTTTTTATCCCTTCATCATTTCAACGTGTCCAAGGTACTACTTTTCTTCATTTTAGTCACAAAATCATCTTTCATTCCGCATTCTCGTTCGGGTGTATCGGGAGTACTTATTTAATATTATTTTTTTAAATATCAATGATTTGGTCTGTGAACTTTTTTCCGGGACGTCCTCGATCAACGCTCATGTCCACACAAACGGGGAAAACGTTTTCCTACCCCTAAATATTATTTAACAAGCTTCTGTCCTCGGTTTCACCCGCGTGGAAATAGATCCAAAAAGAAATAATCCCGTGGCTGTAATTTGCCCCTCCTCCGCCCGCTTTCGCGGTATAAAAAGTAGTATATGTCATTATCTGACCCCTAAACTACCACTATGCAAAAATTAATGTTGATCCAATGAAAAACAAAAACAATATATCCCACGGGAACCATACATTTTTCCGAGATAAAAAGTAGCCTACGTGCTATTCCATACTATAATCTCTGTGCCAAATTTCATCCAGATCCGTTCAGCTGTTCTGGAGTGATTGAGTAACAAACATACATACATCCATACAAACTTTCGCGTTTATAATATTAGTGGAATATCAACGATATAGCTTTTATTTTTTTCAAAATTCGTGATTTAAGGAGATTTTCAGCTATTACGAATTTTGTAAAAGGAAATTATGCCAATAAAGTACAAAAAAAATTGTTGAAATTAAACAATATTTAGTGATTTATATTTAGTATCGACCCGACCGCCATCGCGCCATGAGCATAGCCCATCTCCGTATTCCCTAATCTCTGCCAATCGGATATTATGCTCATATATCGAGAAAGCGGAATAAAATCTTACATCTCGTAATGCTCTTAGTCAATACCAAAAGAAAATGCGTATAGGTTTAATAACAATGACATTTTGTCGAATATTTTCCTCAATAGTTCGCTTCGCCTCGTGTGTGGGTAAGGGAGGTGAAGCAGGGGGATGTGAGTTAAACTAATTATTGTACGGGGGGTGGATTGGGGTGTTTTCGGGGCTTCTAAGATTTTTCTACATCTTAATATATACACACATGTATAAGCTTTCATATTCAATTTATGTGTGCGTCTATCTTTGTTTCAACTTTTCCGTTATGTACGCTTATGTACTGGGGAACGAATTAAAGGAGGGTATTAATTTATTTTTACACAAGCACTTCCTACCTTACTTTGGTTGTTTCTAATTAATATTATAAATGTGAAAGTTTATCGTATCTTATATCTGTTTGAGTTTTGAGTTTTAAAATGTTTGATTTGCCATATTTTTGTCAGAATTAAGATGGCCGACTGCCAAGGAGCCTTAAAACAGAGCAACAGATCGACATCATTTTGATTGCACAGTGTTAGTTGGAAGGTTGGAGAGTGATACATTCTTATGTCACATTTCTAATGGAGGTGACAAAGAAGAGTGCATATTAATAGTCCTACATTATGATTATCACCTTCATTATGTCGGATTATTGATAACACACTCAAGACAAGCTGCTCTGTGTTTGGTGAGTACAGATGTTAGACTCGGGGTAATATCGGTTATATACTGGATACTCATCGACTGGACTGAATCGTAACTAAACTAAATTATGTATCACTTGATGATATTTTAATCGATGGGCGGTGGTATTTTCCAAGTTTTGTGTTTTCAATTTATAAAATACATGTCACACTTGTCTAGAGAAACAATTTTCTTTTCGTTCTTCAAGGGTTGCCTTAAAGCTCCCAAATCCGTGTTACGGTCCCAAGGTACACAGCGGAAGACCAAGTCTCCCACTTTTAGCCGATGGTATTTGTGAGGCTATACCTAACGAGTGGCCAGTTCTGTTGAGGTATATTTAGATGGAAAAGTGTGGTTTGTCGGATTACAACAATGAATTTATTAATTATTCCGCCCCCAGCTTCGCCCGTGGATATTTACAAACAAAATAAAGTATACCCTATACCTACCCCTACCCTTATCCCTACCCCTACCCGTACTTCTACTCCTACCCCTACCACTATATCATCAATAGTTTTCGCAGCGCACGCGATGTAAGGAATTTCTTAGGTCATTTTTTTTACACCTTGGGTTACATTATTGAAGTTTTAGTAAGGATCCTTAATTTTTTTAATATAATATAGCCTATGTCACTCAGGGTGAATGTAGCTTGCCAATGGTGAAATAATTTTTGAAATCGGCGCAGTACCTAGTTTTTGAGTTTATTCATTACAAACATACACACACACAAAACTACAAATCTTTCCTCTTTATAATATTAGTATAGATTTATAATATTAAAATTAATGAAAATAATGTGTTCATATAGTTTATTTTGTGCATGACCAAATATGCCCAAGCCGCGACTGTCAAGTGTCAATGCCTTTTTCAGGAAAAAAATACTGAACGGATTTTGTTGCGGTTTTCACTGTTCGATAGGTTGATTCACCAGGTGAATCAAGTCGGGGGAAAAGTTAGCCTCAGCGCGTTTTTATGGCGTATGCTGTCTAATCCATTAGAGACACAGTGGACACGTTCTGCATACGAACGAAAAAATTCAGCGACTCGTTCCTGTGCAATAATCAGGCGGGTGCAAGGTCACATGTCGTCTTTTCTATTAAAAAAAATAAAGAGATATACCAAAAGGATGTAGTATAGATTTGTGTAAAATAAAATGATGTACAAAAAAGTTCGCGGTAGCATATCTATCTCTAATAGATAACAAGTTCTAAGTGTATCTATATAGGTATAAGTATAAATAACGCAAACAATTAGCATCCAAAGGTTTGACTAATTTAAATAAAGTGAAAAAGTTACAGAATTTTGTCAACATTGTCTCTGTCTATCCTTACTTGTAATAAACATACCAATATATTTCAGCAATTTTTTTTGCTAATCATTTCCTGAAATTTTCCTGAAGACCTTTGCCCTATTCTTGTACAATAGGATTAAGTTTCTTCTTTTATATAGAATTAGTAGAGCGTGTGGCTTCTAGATGTCGACATCTGACAGTATAATCTATTAATAATTACTGCCTACTCCATCCTGTATTGTTAGCGGTATAGTATTGTTAATATTTTTACAATTTTTGTTACGGAACCCTAAAAATTTAGAATTTTAGATTTGTTTTTGTTTTTTACGGGATCGACATGATTTTTTGCATAGTGGTAGTTTTAGGGGTCAGAGAATCAGAGAACATATACTACTTTTTATACCGCAAAAGCTTAGTGTTTTATAAGATGCAATAGTAGTGCTGCGATGCAAAATGCTGGGGGCGTCAGGGCTTCCTACTCTAATAGAGCCTTATGTTAGCAGTTATCATAGTTTTGGCTTAAATAATCAAGGATAATTATAGCCCATTTCACAGACGTATACTCTGTTCAACATATGGTGTCTGTGACAGGTAACAAAAATGAATTGGGATATTTAGCAGCACAAATTGGAAGTTATTTATTTAATTATTGATTATTTACATCTATATATAATTTGTTAAATTGTTTTTGTAATAATTGGAATAACTAATGTACATAATCCGACAAACCACTTAGAGGCTTTTCCATCGAAATATACCTCAACAGAACTGGCCACAAATATCATCGGCTAATCGAGGGAGACTTCTTCCGCTGGGTATAGTGGGTATCCCACACCCGTGAAGAAAAAATCTTAAACATTAAAAATAACTAAACAGAGCAGGTCCGCGTGAATTAGTTGCGATGCTGATTCGTTGAGCGAGGAAGGAGTCAGCCCTCTTGTCACCAGAAGAGATGATCAGTCGAGGGGATTTATCTTTAATAAACTTTTTGGCATTTCAACTCCACGAACCTGGAGTTTCTACACCAAACGGCACAAATTTGTAGTTTTAAATAATTGAACTTGTGGCGTTTTAATACTACTGGCCACATACTTTTAACCTATTAGTTGACACATGACAGTGATATCATGTCAAAATATTCAGAGATAACAATCCAGTAATGAAAGAACTTTAGTTTATATTTGTAACATAATTAAACCGTATCCAAATAATATGCTGTTTAAATATAGGCGCAACATGCGCCTCTATAATTGGTGACCCCGACGTGATAATTTGTGGCCAGTAGTATTAATACGCCACATCCTGTATTTGCTCCGCACAATAACATAAACTTCATAGTGTAGGTACATTTTGATATATTTTTTTTATTGACTTTTAGGATTGTCTAAAAACATCCCACTTATTAGGCTAAGTTAACAACTTCACAATATGGCAATCTTTTTTCTTTTCTCCAAAAATCACTTGGTTTCTGTTTTTCCTTGGAAATAAATGAGATTACATACATACGGATAGACACATCGTAGCTACTTGAAGACGGAACCCTGAGAACATTGTATGCGAGCGAATCCTTGAGCAAAGGTTAGTTTGTAAAGTCTGTGTTATTCGGCCTAAGTAATTAGTTAGTAACTTCTTGACCCCCTTTTCAATTTAATTTTATTTTTGTGTAACAGTTTTAACGCGCGCACGACACGCACTTAGCCAATATTTTACTATTAATCTATTACTTGATTGTATTGATGTTTTAGAGGTCTCTATGAAAATAATTGGTCAAGTTGCGAGGGTTTCGTATTTTCGTTTAGGGTTTCTTGTAAATATATTCCATATTTTTTTCATAGTTTTAGACTATATAGTTTCAGGAATAAAGAGAGGGGGAGGGGAATGCTCAATTTTCGTGTATTTTCTTTAATATACCTAATTTAACTATGCATTTTAAAAATATAAAAATACATTTGTATTCCTTGTAACGAGCCCTTTCATTTGATATGCACTTGAAATTCCCCCAAAATTTAAATTCAATTATTTACTCTACACGTTCGTGATTCAGTCATCAATGAAATTTAAACATTTTTCGTCCAGTAGATTCGGAGAAAATAAGCTGTGACAGACAGACAGACAGACACAAGTTTCCGTTATTCATCGAAGATCTACGAAACCCAAAAAAACATAAATAAACCCTTAATTGAAACCAATTTCCCGAACTTATAAAGAAAAATATCAACTGTAAAATTAAAGTACCTACCTACCAGGCCTCTTTCACTTCGCAATTTTTTACGCACTCAGTGGGTAAAATTACTGCACTTTTAGTTATCATGTTTTCAGCTTTCCACCATGGTTTCACCTGTAGAAATCTCTGTACAAAATCACGTTGATCCGTTGCTATGTTTTGACGTAAAAAAAGACAAACAAACAAACATACTTTCGAATTCGTAATATTAGTTAGGGTTATGATGTTATATTTCACGAGAAAACTGAAAAAAAAACGTATAATTCTAGATGTTGTAATATTTCTGCACTTCTCATTGCCATATTTTTCATTATGTATGTTACAAAGCTACGGAACTTTTGGCCAGTTTTCTTTATTAAATGACGTCACCAATATACAGATTATACCATAAATAGAGATATATCCCCTCGACTGATCATCTCTTCTGGTGACAAGAGGGCTGGCTCCTTCCTCGCTCAACGAATCAGCATTGGCTGCATTTCCCCGCGATTCAGCGGGGAAATGCAGCCATATATATTTAGTTATGTTTTAGTTTTTTTTTCTTTCTTCACGGGTTGCCGTACAGCTCCCGAAACCGTGTTACATAGTCTCCCTCGTTTAGCCGATGGTATTTGTGAGGCTATATCTAACGAGTGGCTAGTTCTGTTGAGATTATATTTAGATGGAAAAGTCTCTAAGTGTGGTTTGTCGGATTATGTACATAAGTTTTTAATTAAAAAAAACCATTGGTACATGGCCGGGATCCGGGATCGAACTCGTGGTCTGCCTAGTTAATACCAGACGTCTTAACCACTCGGCCACCGACGCACCTATATTTTATACATATTTTTATTAATTGTTGTTGAAGCCTTATATAGAATCACTCTTGTGTCACAGCTTATTTTATCCGAATATACTGGACGAATAAGGTTGAAATTTGGTAAATATGAGTTTAATGATCCAATCACGGATGCATGTATAGCGTAGTCGAATTTCGATTTTGTTAAAAAGTAACATTTAAAAAGTAAAACTTGACATATCAAATGAAAATGCATAATACGAAATCTAAAATTTTTGAGAAAGATACTCATATACATGAAATTCCTGCCTTAAAGTTTTCACGGAAAAAAATGGTTCGACTCACTCTTAGCCAATAGTATAGAGGGATTGTGAAGTGTTAAGTCACAAAGAAAGAGATCTAAGGTTCGAGGTTTTTATAAAAATGTCCTTCAAAGCTCGGTGAAAGATGTACTTTATTCTGGAATAAAATGCATACGATGACGGCATTTAGTGTTTCTTACGGGGAACTTCCAGATATTCCATTTGGGGCTGGTAACACGATACTTGGATTCTCCGTCATTACCTGATAAGGAATCCAGTTTAATCCTGTCCGCGCTGTGATGGTTGTGATTAGTCGACGATTAATAAGGTACATATCACAGTCGGCGGGAACATCTTAACTACCGATTAATTCGGTATGTAAAGTAAAAGCTAAGATACGATTTTTATATTTTTATTTGAAAGATTAAGCTATTTTAAGAAACTAATTTGAATATTTTTGATTTCTATACAGTAGTTTTTTTATAATAAATTATCAAAGTTTTAGCACTGATGACGTCGTAGTAAATGTAGGTTAAGTAAATTATTTGTTTTTGAAAAAATAAAGACAATCTCACGATTTTAAGAGTTATAAATTGAAAAATACGGATTATTAAACCAATATCTCGAAACGGTTTTGGATTCAGCATACCTTAACTTTTACTTTACCTACCGAATTGGCTATTGTTACTGTGACGTCTATAATACTTGACATTAGCAGAATCATCAAAACCCTGATGAAGCCATTACCAATAAAATAGAATAGAATAGAACACGTTACTTGGAAGTTCTAAAAAAGTTCCAGAATATTGGGAATAATGATGTAAGAAACAGTATGGGGTCTCAATCTCGAAATAGTTGATCATCCTTATAAAATATCCCTGAACTCAGAAATATGTACTTTTTTTTCATTTGGCTTATTAGCCGAATACTTACACTTTTTTTGGCCTAGCTCTCATTCTTCAAGTGTCTAGAGTGTAAAATAGCCCACGCACTGGTCCGGTATCTTACTGAAAATGTTCGGTCCGGCCAGCCGTATGATCGAGAATGAACACAGGCCACACATTAGCGGTGGATATGTGTGTGTGTGACAGATCCTTCCGGCCATCAAAATCAACCACAAATACAACTATTTGAAAACGGATGGCGGACCGTGCGTACAAGAATTGGACGAGTCTGTGGTCGATTTCGGTGGACCGTTGGGCGGCGCGCCCGGCGATTGGACGAATGAGTGGGCACCTTAACGTTCGTTCCAAAAACCTTAGAACTCTTCTTAGCTGCCACTTGCCAGACACTTATATTTAAGAGAAGTCGCGTATTTAGTGTTCCCTCGTAATAACGACAGCGTCTACTTAGTTATTTACTAAGTAGTATACCCTCACGAGATAACGTATCCGGCCTCCATCCCCTTTTCGCTTAGTTTTCGGGCAACGTTTCTTATTTAGTTTCGCGCAAATTATCTCCAATTCTTCATATTATTAAACATCCAGGGGGATCAACTAGCCCCCTAACCTACCCTCCCCCTGCCTCCCCTTAAATAAGGGGAAGCTTAATGACTAAGGGGTGGTCAGCTCCTCACACTTGTTTCTTCTAAAATTTTTCCCCGATCTTTATTTTCTTTCGCCTGTAGACGTATATAATTAGACGTTGGTTGTTTGCGTGTGTGTGTCGATATAGGGTGGCAGATGTCCCCCCGCGCGAGAGGGTGGTGAAAGTCCGGTTATTAGTTTTCTTGCTAGAGTTTCGTTTCTAGCCTCTTTGTTGGGTTTCTATAATTTTGTGACATTCGCCGAAATGTTATTACTAATCCTTAATAAGTTTTGGTATTAATATTTTACGGTGTATCTTTATTTTGTTTTAGCTTAAATTTTTTTTGACATAACACTTGGCTGCGAACTTGGCCGGTCTTAAGAGGCTTATTACAAAATAGCAAATCCGGCAACACATCTGACACAATCATGACAAAAAAGTTCTGGCGGTACTGGAGTTTTTTAGACTAAACAATGTTATAAGTACATGTTAATGTTATTGAATTATTTTTTACTAAGTTCTTCTCAAACTCAAGGAAATAAACATACAACTTTTATTTTTTTATTGTAATCAATATTTTTACAATTGATATAATTATTTTTATATTATATCGTATTGCCAAAAGCGTTAACTTTAAATATAGTATATACTTTATTATAAGATATTTATGAAATGGATTTATTTGTATAGTATTTACATAGGTATTAAAGTTATCTTAAATAGGTACTATATTACAAAAATAAAATAAAATTACAAATAAAAAAATTAATGTAAATCGCTATCTACTGGGAGAGTACAACACAACAGACTGGCTGCATTACCTCGTTGGATGGCAACGCTTATTCTTTGACCTAAATAAGAGCCAGCCCGTTGGTCATGTGAACTTTCTATTAGTCCTTTACTAATATCTATAAACAGACTATTTATTGTATTTATGAGAATATTTCAGGATTATTTAAAAAACTTGTTAGATAGCCTGTTTTTTTTCTTTCTTCACGGGTTGCCATACAGCTCCCGAAACTGTGTTACGGTTAAAGGGTACCCAGCGGAAGACCAAGTCTCCCTCGTTTAGCCTCCTGTATTTGTGAGGCTATACCTAACGAGTGGCTAGTTCTGTTGCGATATATTTAGATGGAAAAACCTCTAAGTGTGGTTTGTCGGATTATCTACTTGAGTTTTTAATTAATAAACCCATTGGTATATGGCCACGATCCCGGATCGAACCCGGGGTCTGCCTAGTTAATACCAGACGTCTTAACCACTCGCCCACCGACGCAAGGATATTTGGCAAAAAACTAAAAACTGATATAAAACTATTTTTTAACGACTTCAAAAAAAGGCGTTTCTCAATTCGACCGTATATATTTTTTATTTTTTTATGTGCGAGATAACTTCGTCGTTTATGAACCGATTTTGATGATATTTTTTTTAATCGACAGATAATTCTTCCGGATTGGTCCCATTTTTATCTCATAAAAATTGTGTATACGGTGTTTCTTTCAGTGTAATTACGTAAGTTGCCTTCCGATCTTTTTTCGAATAACGACTTTCGGAAATCGGCTGAAATAAGTAAATAATATTTGTTATATCTAAAATTTAAGGCCGCTATGTACAATATCAAGAAAAGATCTAGGTAATTCTGTAATTCAAGTTTATAGACACCTTTTATTTATCTGAATTAGAACACCGAAAATCCATTTTTATTGCTTTCTGGACAAAATATGTGTAAGGGGCCTTATATCTTTAAGATAGGCAGACACTATAAAGATCCTGACACACATCTTTCGCCTAAAATAAGTACTACTGGTAAACGCACGGGTAGACAATTTTTTTAATAAGGATTTTCACGAGGCACGTTATATTTTCCCTGAATAAAAAGTAGTCTATCATAGTAGGTATGTCACAACTCAGCCCTTAAACTTTATCCTGATCTTTATATATTACAAGCATCTGTCCGCGGTTTCACCCGCGTGGAAATAGAACCAAAAATAAATAATCCCGTGGCTGTAATTTGCCCCTCCCCCACCCGCTTTCGCGGTATAAAAAGTAGTATACGTCATTCTCTGACCCCTAAACTACCACTATGCAAAAAATCATGTCGATCCCGTGATAAACAAAAACAAATCTATCTAACGGGAACCATACATTTTTCCGGGATAAAAAGTAGCCTATATGTGCCAAATTTAATCCAGATCCGTTCAGCCGTTCGGTCGTGATTGAGTAACAAACATACATACATCCATACAAACTTTGCGGTTGTACCTGCGTTAATAGTTACTGTACCATCAACAACAACAAATTTTTCAGAGTTATTATTAGTAGATACATTTAAATACTAACACATAATAAGGTTTCACTATATAAGCCAATTTCACTTAGACGATTTCAGTATTTATTTAAACTAGAATCAATCAAAATGGATCTTACCACAAAACGGTGTTTAACAAGTGTTTAACTAAACTATGTTTTGTCACTCTCTTATTCAATATGAAAAACTAAGACAGGACTATCAAAAGTAACCGAATTTCACCGTCATTATGGATGAGTTTATTAACAAACGTTTTAGGAATGAGAGGTCTTGGGTTCAATCCAATTTCTCTCGCGTCAATCCGTGGTGAAAAATAGATTGATAGTAACAGCAGTCTGCTCTAGCAACTGACTAAAAGTGGACAATGTAACGCTGAAAGAGTGTGAAAGAGAGGATTCTACGTCATGCCATGGCAACCGACACACGCGTTCCGTCGTGACATGATGGAGAATCCGGTTTATTCCCGCCCGCGCTGTGATAGTTGTGATTAGTCTGTGATTAATAAGACACATCACAGTTAGCGGGATCATCTTAGTAACCGATTAATCGGCATATTGATACTATAACGGATATAAAACTTGACATTGGCGGAATCATCAAAGCCCTTATCACGAAAAAAAATAGAATAGAATAGAGTGTGATCATTCTCCTAGCAAAATGTTCGATTTATCACGGTAGCTAATGAACTGACTGACATTGGAAGACATCGAAATTTTGTATCACGAAAAAAAATAGAATAGAATAGAGTGTGATCATTCTCCTAGCAAAATGTTCGATTTATCACGGTAGCTAATGAACTGACTGACATTGGAAGACATCGAAATTTTGTATCACGAAAAAAAATAGAATAGAATAGAGTGTGATCATTCTCCTAGCAAAATGTTCGATTTATCACGGTAGCTAATGAACTGACTGACATTGGAAGACATCGAAATTTTGTATCACGAAAAAAAATAGAATAGAATAGAGTGTGATCATTCTCCTAGCAAAATGTTCGATTTATCACGGTAGCTAATGAACTGACTGACATTGGAAGACATCGAAATTTTGTATCACGAAAAAAAATAGAATAGAATAGAGTGTGATCATTCTCCTAGCAAAATGTTCGATTTATCACGGTAGCTAATGAACTGACTGACATTGGAAGACATCGAAATTTTGTATCACGAAAAAAAATAGAATAGAATAGAGTGTGATCATTCTCCTAGCAAAATGTTCGATTTATCACGGTAGCTAATGAACTGACTGACATTGGAAGACATCGAAATTTTGTATCACGAAAAAAAATAGAATAGAATAGAGTGTGATCATTCTCCTAGCAAAATGTTCGATTTATCACGGTAGCTAATGAACTGACTGACATTGGAAGACATCGAAATTTTGTATCACGAAAAAAAATAGAATAGAATAGAGTGTGATCATTCTCCTAGCAAAATGTTCGATTTATCACGGTAGCTAATGAACTGACTGACATTGGAAGACATCGAAATTTTGTATCACGAAAAAAAATAGAATAGAATAGAGTGTGATCATTCTCCTAGCAAAATGTTCGATTTATCACGGTAGCTAATGAACTGACTGACATTGGAAGACATCGAAATTTTGTATCACGAAAAAAAATAGAATAGAATAGAGTGTGATCATTCTCCTAGCAAAATGTTCGATTTATCACGGTAGCTAATGAACTGACTGACATTGGAAGACATCGAAATTTTGTATCACGAAAAAAAATAGAATAGAATAGAGTGTGATCATTCTCCTAGCAAAATGTTCGATTTATCACGGTAGCTAATGAACTGACTGACATTGGAAGACATCGAAATTTTGTATCACGAAAAAAAATAGAATAGAATAGAGTGTGATCATTCTCCTAGCAAAATGTTCGATTTATCACGGTAGCTAATGAACTGACTGACATTGGAAGACATCGAAATTTTGTATCACGAAAAAAAATAGAATAGAATAGAGTGTGATCATTCTCCTAGCAAAATGTTCGATTTATCACGGTAGCTAATGAACTGACTGACATTGGAAGACATCGAAATTTTGTATCACGAAAAAAAATAGAATAGAATAGAGTGTGATCATTCTCCTAGCAAAATGTTCGATTTATCACGGTAGCTAATGAACTGACTGACATTGGAAGACATCGAAATTTTGTATCACGAAAAAAAATAGAATAGAATAGAGTGTGATCATTCTCCTAGCAAAATGTTCGATTTATCACGGTAGCTAATGAACTGACTGACATTGGAAGACATCGAAATTTTGTATCACGAAAAAAAATAGAATAGAATAGAGTGTGATCATTCTCCTAGCAAAATGTTCGATTTATCACGGTAGCTAATGAACTGACTGACATTGGAAGACATCGAAATTTTGTATCACGAAAAAAAATAGAATAGAATAGAGTGTGATCATTCTCCTAGCAAAATGTTCGATTTATCACGGTAGCTAATGAACTGACTGACATTGGAAGACATCGAAATTTTGTATCACGAAAAAAAATAGAATAGAATAGAGTGTGATCATTCTCCTAGCAAAATGTTCGATTTATCACGGTAGCTAATGAACTGACTGACATTGGAAGACATCGAAATTTTGTATCACGAAAAAAAATAGAATAGAATAGAGTGTGATCATTCTCCTAGCAAAATGTTCGATTTATCACGGTAGCTAATGAACTGACTGACATTGGAAGACATCGAAATTTTGGCCAATGTGGGTACAATGGTCAGCCAAGTAATGCCCGACTCGAGAATGTGAAATTGATCGAGCTGAACGAAAGATGTCGCGGTTCTTTTATTTTACAGTTATTTAAAAAAAACGGTGTAAAATCCAGGAGATACATAACATATTCTTCATCCGGTTTTAATATCGCCTTTCCATCAGATGACGAGTCAAAAAAAAATGTCAGACAAAAATTATTCATTCAATTCACAGAAAATACGAAGCTTGTGTTCAAATAATTGCAGATGTCGTGGACAAAGATAGATTGGTTTGCGTGAAGAAAAAATAGTACGGAAAGAAAATTACTATTATTTAAAAACAAACAAACATATATTCACGGCGTTATACCTTGGGGTGGGACTAAGAGATATCAGTAACAGTGTCCAGTTTTAGCCAGTTGTTCATATTTAACACAACAAGTGGCAAGTCTGTTGGACCTCATTTTTAAGGTTCCGTACCCAAAGGGTAAAAACGCAAACCCTATTACTAAGACTCCGCTGTCCGTCTGTCTGTCTGTCTGTCACCAGGCTGTATCTCATGAACCGTGATAGTTAGACAGTTGAAATTTTCACAGATGATGTATTTCTGTTGCTGCTATAACAACAAATACTAATAAATATTTAAGGGGCTCCCATACAACAAACGTGGTTATTTTTTTTTTACCGTTTTTATAGATAATGGAACGGAACCCTTCGTGCGCGAGTCCGATCGCACTTGGCCGGTTTTTTTAACAGTTGTCTGTTATTTTTTTTTTTACAAAAACGACGCTGCCTTTACGAGCCGTCCGAAGTCCATTACACTATTCATGTGTGTAAACCACAGGTAATATCTACCTACGGCGAATATTTTTATATCTATCAATAACGCCTTTTATACTGAAACTCTTTCGTCACATTTTTTCTATAATTTTTTCAATTTTTAATAATTTAATTTTTTTTCGAACCCTATTTTGGATAAATATTGGAACCGATGGACAGACAAAAAAACTAAAAAAATTACATCGTATTTATTCACTGGACACCCCTCAAGAATAAAAGAGTCGTGATGATGTGACACTACCAGTCAGCGTTTACTCAATTAATTATGTCCAGTGACAAATAGACATTCATTCTGTGAAAAACATTAGACGATTTTTTTAAACTAATTTTGTGTTAGTTATACAGACACTTATAAGTAGATACCTACAAGCTTTCCGCCTTCGACTCCTCGAGTTTCGGAGGGAACATGAAGCCGGCGTCCGCACTTCTAAAAATTTGAAGTGACACATGTTGTCATCTGTTCTGTTCAATTGGTGTCTCTGACCATACAGCAAGGTATAAAGTATGAATATGTATATTAAAAAAATTAAATCAGCTGGACGTGGACCGATTTGGTTAATTTTTAAATGTTCGTAATATTCCGAATCAGATAAGAAAAAAAAATGGAAAAGTTTCCCGGAAAATTCGGAAAAAAGTAACTGAAAGTGTTTTTTTCTATGGGATTTTTGTATGAACATATAATTTGTTAATATGTTCTCCACGGGCGAAGCCGGGGTGAAAAGCTATAATAGTTTCAAATAAAAGTGACTAGAAAAATATTATTTCCCATACAAACTTTGCTATCACCTTGTCTTACGAGTAGGTATGGGTGAATTTATGTCGAAGATCACAATAATATATATTACCGTTCCAAATACTTAACTATATTAAAAAAAATACAATTTAAAAAAATATACAAAAATTATTGATCGATGGCAATATTAAAAGTACACACAATCGCCGAGCATGTATGAAAGGTATGATGAATATATAAATTAACTTTTAAAAAAAGTGTACCACCGCCTTCAAAATTTGCACTGAAAAGTAAGAAATAATAAATATTTCGTCGTAGAATTTGAAGACGGTTGGTGCTAAATTAGGATACAAAATTAAGTAAACATCTAAGAAGATAAATATCTGTTCAATATTATATATGTTTGTACTGATGATCGTAGGTTCCTAATGAATTGTCTAGATTAGTGAATTTGGGAAGTAAGTTGTTTTTAATTTGGCACCAACCGTCTTCAAATTTATTATTTCTTACTTTTCAGTGCAAATTTTGAAGGCGGTACACTTTTTTTTAAAAGTTAATTTATTTTTCCCTTTTAAGTGATTTTGCTGCCCTGAGAGACAAATAATAACGCAAATAAAAAAAAATTATGGAAAAATAAAAAATAAAAACTGCTGTGGATGGGATTTTAATCATTTGCGTCCTGAGCTGCACCATACCATAGCCGTTAGACCACCGTCGATACAAAAATTGACAACTTCGTGTCAATAGCAACCGTTGCTAAGGCTTTTCTCTGATACCTAATTTTCAGCTGTAAACAGAGACAAATTACTGAATTTCTGAAAAACTATGAACCGATTTTCGTTATATGTCTGTGAGATAATGTCGAGAAATTATTATATCCTTAAAAAAATAAGTCGTCAAAATCGGTACATATTTCATCGAGATACTGATAATTGACTTAAAAGTCAGTTTTTTCAAAATTACTGAAAAACTAATGAACCAATTTTTATGAAATAAAAATGGAACCAATCCGGAAGAATTATCTGTCGATTAAAAAAGAAATCATCAAAATCGGTTCATAAACGACGAAGTTATCCGCGAACACACATAAAAAAAAAAAAATGTATATACCTAAGATTTTATAAGACGATGCGTGGCCCGGTCGTCTTGCAATATCTTAGGTATATACGGTCGAATTGAGTAACGTCTTTTTTTTGAAGTCGTTAAAAAGAAACTAAAGATCGGATCCTAGCAAGTGGTATTCGACTGTCTCTGCCTACCTCTCTTGGGATAAAAAGTCGTGATGATATATAGATCTTGAGGTAAATATACGGATTGATTACATTTTCATAAAAAATTAAATTCTTAGTAGGTAATAATAGTAAATAATATAAAAAGAAACCGTAATCCCATATAAAATTTTCACGGGCAAAGCAAGGCGGAAACTTAGTACTAAATGTGTGTCGTCGTTGATTTAGAGTTAGAGACTCACTTGCCCTTAATAAATTATTTTTAGCACTTTTATATACACGTGTCCCTTAATCAATACAAAAAAAAAATGTTTTGCATTTGATAGCCCAATGACAACATTTCATTTTTCGTAAGGTACCAAAATTCGAAAACCGTTTGGAGATTACATGCTAGAAAGCTTATTTTTCATTTTTTTCATTTTTTATATCCTTTAATTTTCGAGTTATTTTAAAAATACTGAAATATTGAAAAATAAGGATTAATAGGTGCCCTAATCTGTGCTAACCCTCTAATTTAAAAATACTAATGTCTGTTGGCAGAGTTGTTAGTTATTGAACTCAGGTGTTGCCCTCTATTAATTTTACCCATTTTTATTCCATTTAAAGCTAAATTAATAATTATTCTTTAAATATAATTATAAAAATACTTCTTTTATATAATATTTTTTTGGAAGTTTTGCTAGTTTCGAATGGGCTATCACAGGAAATATATTTACGAGTGAAACCGCGGACAAAAGCTAGTATTATTATATACATTATGAATAATGTTGTAGGGGATTTGAGTTCCGGCTACGGCAACACCTATTTGGAACACGGTATATTATACTCTTTGCATTTCTATAACGTATACTCTGTGGCTTGACTGACACTATCTGTCACTTTCTTTGGGTGACAGTTTATATTTCTTAATTTTAGTCCTAGCTATGGTTTTTAGTTTATAAGTCCTCAGAATTTATAAAAATTCATAATTAAATTAAAAATATAAAAACTCAACCAAAAATAAAATAGAAAAATACGTGTAACTTATTTTTTAATATATTTTTAATTAAAGTAATAAAAATGGGTGATTAAAAAAATGAAATGTTGTCCATTCTTGAAAAAGGTTATAGGCTATATACCATCACGCTACGACCTATAGGAGCGGAGCAGTGCAACCGCAAGGCACAGCTATCCCACTAATATTTTAAACGCGAAAGTTTGTATGGATATATGTACGTTTGTTACTCAATCACGCCAGAACGGCTGAACGGATCTGGGTGAAATTTGGCACAGAGATAGATTTTAGTCTTTAATAGGCTACATTTTATGCCGGAAAAACGATTTGTTTGTTTGTAACGGGATCGACATGATTTTTTGCATAGTGGTAGTTTAGGGGTCAGAGAACGACATATACTACTTTTTATACCGTGAAAGCGGGCGGGGGAGGGGCAAATTGTAAGTTTGGATGTAGGACATCTGAAACTACTGATCAGATTCTGAAAATTCTTTCACTAATAGGAAGCTATATTATTAAGTATATTTTAAGTGTTAAGTTTTAACACCTTTACAACTTTCTATTACCTACAACATCAAATAAACAGACAGTGAGACACAATTTCCCCCATACTTATTGTATGTAACCTAAATACAAAAACACTGTCAAATAAAATTGGAACGAGCACAAAATCCAGCCCTGTTCGACGCTCGCATATAGCGTAGTCCAATTTATAATATTGTTTTCCTTACGATATATTTTTTCACTAGTGTGGGGTGACGCGGGGTGAAAACCACCCCCAAACCTCCCTTGGTTATTATTAAAGACGTACTCACACATTCTTGGCGAAAAACCTTGTGTGATTAGATTAATATATAGAGAATGTTTGTTCTGCTGTCGCTGGCAATATCAAAATAGATTTTTCTTCCTTTCAAAATGTTCCCTTTTTGTTGCTGCTTACGCTTACTGGTAATTTATGGAATTTGGCTTACATACTTGTCTATCTATTTATCATCACGCTCTTTATCTTAGAAGAGGTGGGCAGAGGTAGTTAGGTCTGAATTACCACCATTCATCATTGTATACCTATAACCGACATTAATATACCCTGAGTCGAACATATGTACTCACCAAACACAGTCCACAATCTATCTATCTATATATCACGCCATATTTCCCAAGAGAGGAAAGCAGAGACAAAAAAAAATTAATTTGCTACAATTCTGACATACCTCTTTCGCCCACGTTGCGAACTAATGACGAGCGAGTCTTAGCTAAATGCAAATCTATATGCTAATAATAAAGCTGATTTGATTTTCTTTTGCCTTTTTGCATTTGATAGCCCAATTATTGAGAAGGTTAAAAGCTTTATACCATCACGCTAAGACCCAAAGGAGTGGAACCGCAAGGCACAGCAAAAACTTATATAAAACCGTCCTGTCGCTTACTGACTGACAATCAACGCACAACTAAAACCACTGAAGATATAAATATGAAAATTGAAAGGTAGGTACTAAGAAAGGAATCAATCCCCAAGGGGGTGAAATGGGGTGCAAACCTTGTAGCGCACGAAGTCGCGGGCAACGGCTAGGTAAGATTATATCATACTTGTCTACCCCAAGAGAATGCAGGCGCGATATTCTAAGCAGTGCCTTCTCTCATATTGACCTAATTCAACCACACTCACGAAATATATTGATTTTTCCACGAAAAATATATTTTCCACTTTTTATCTGTGGATTGAATATGTGAGTTTAAAGATAATGTGGAGCTTAGATAACGCTAAATTAAATTCAACTAAATATTGATCAGCTTCAATAAACGATAAAATATACCACTAACCAGCTAAAATATTAAAAAGGAAATATTGCATTACGATTATGTTTTTTTTCTTTACGGGTTGCCTTACAGCTACTGAAATCGTCTTATCGGTCCCAGGGTACCCAGCGGAAGACCGAGTCTTCCTCTTTTAGCCGATGGTATTTGTAAGGCTATACCTAACGAGTGGCCAGTTCTGTTGAAGTATATTTATATGGAAAAGGCTTTTTATTCTACACCTGTTAGGAAAATACTTGTTTGAAGTCGGTACACTTTAAAAAAAAGTTAATTTAGTTTCTGTTAATAACATCATAATATAATATCATTACAAAAGTAAATAATCGAAATCGCCATACATTTCATCGTGTTACAACTAAAAAATTCTGAAAAAATACTAAACCAATTTTCACCTATACAAAAATGAGACTATCAAAATCAGTTCACAATTGGCGGAGTAATCTCGTACAAACATACAAGAAAATACAGTCGAATTAAGAAACTCCTCCTTTTTTTTAGAGTCGATTAATAAAGAGCCCGTTTATAATTTCTTTGATATTCTACATCTTCATCTTCTTGCGGTGTAGCCTGTGTCACTTTACGCTAGATGTGTCGCTACATTCATTCATTGACATTCTGGCTTTATTCGGATGCCTGGCAACTCTAGTTTAAGGGTCTGGGTCTCTATCAAAGGAAAATTGGCAAGCGTTTGTGAATCACAGATCTTTAAAATTTACTTATTTTTACACACAACAATATAAAAAAGCCTTAGAAGAATAGTGGCAAGAATACTGGCTGCATTTCCCCGCTGAATCGCGATACTGATTCGTTGAGCGAGGAAGGAGCCAACCCACTTGTCACCAGAAGAGATGATCAGTCGTGGGCATATATCTTTGGCATTTGAACCCCACGGACAGACACTAAGTTAAAATTTTGTGTTCATTTTAAGTCCTTCTTATTCCACATTTTTCACCTTTCTTCTGGAGAATTTTTCTCACAAACCTGAAACTTGAAAATCTCTTGAAAATCTTTCGTATTTGTATCAAATATCGAAATAGAGGGTTGTCTAATACCACTTGTAGTAAACTGCTACATGAATATTCCATTCCCTCCTTCTATATGTACTAGCGCTTTTATTTGCATCTATTATGTCACATATCTTAAATAGGGGTGTCAACATTTTTGCAAGATATTTTGACAGAACCATCGCTTATAATAACTGATCAAATAAGTTGTTGTAAATGGCGGAATTTAAGATACTTACATCTTCACGACCTTTACCTTGCGATGTGGTCAGAGACACCTATAACAGTATCCACTTGACGACAGTTGTCCATATTAAACAGAACAGGTGACAAGCCTGTTGCTGCACTTAATGGATCTGTCACTTCTTTAAGAGACATAAATATCTGTTATTTTTAGAAGTTATAGCATTTTTTAGCTTCGAGGTATATACTAATACTTATACAAAAGTGGTATAATAAAAAAAACAGATCACAAAAATAGCAAAACGATACAAATTAAAAACTTAAGCAATACAATATCATTATATATATACTAGATACAAACCCGGCTTCACTCGGGGTGTACTTTACTGTACCTACATAATGACTTTTTTTAATTTACAAATTATTTAGGTAATTATGTGAATTGGATAATTATATAAAACGACCAGACTTTGGAGTTGTCCTGAGTTATAAAGTTCATGGCTCAAACAAACGTTACTGTCACATTGAAAATTGCTTCTGACAGCATTAATGAATAAATTTGGACTTAGTTATTGAAATTACGGGATTATACGAATTTTGCGGATATATGTTCCTTTTTTTTCTTTTCTTAACAATTTGGTTTGCCTTTGAATCAAGTCTACCGTACCCCTAAACGAAATTATTAATATGTCAGTTTTGAACATGACATTGTCATGCGTTTATTCGTTTAGAGTGAAACAATACACGGAAAAAGAAGGAAAGAGCGATTTACAAGTGAATATTAAAAGTTGACAACCCTATATTACCCCACAAAAAAAAATCTAAAAATTTCTTATGGAAAAATGTAATTTTAGTTCGCGAAATGCTACATCTCTCTGTTAGATTTATTACTTTTTGTACGGAGTATGCAAAGTAGATCCTTCGAAACTGTTTTCCTCGTCTTATATTACATTGCTATCTTCAAATCTTTACATGCTGAAAATTTTAAGACCTATATACAAATTTTCATGAAATCTATCTACGTAGCTGATGGTAGAGCAAAATGTGTGATTGTATCCAAATTATTATAGTTTTTATTCAATAAGTAAACTAACTATTACAGAACTAAATGATGATGATTTCTTTTTTATCCGACGGATAATTCTTCCGGATTGGTCTTATTTTTTTCACATAAAAATTGTTTCAGTGGTTTTTAGAAATTTTGAAAAAACTAACTTTATAAGTCTCGATGAAATATGTACCGATTTAACGCTAAGTCGGTTAAAACAGTTATTGTCGTTAAAAAATATAAGTACATGGGTTACCGTGTTACCGACATGAAATACGGGACGAAAAACTAGTAAAAACATAAAGTTTTTGCAATTTTTTTTTGGTCAAAATTGGTGCAATAGAGCATTTTTCTGAGTATATTCACGCTTTTATGATATATATTTTTATTCAAAACTAGCTGATTGAATGATTGAAAACACCCATTGAGTGGATTGATGTTTTGTAAGAGGATATTAACTATAAATCCAAGATTCGTAGTAAGTTAGGATGTAGGATACTTGTTGCGAAGTCCCTTCTTCGAATTTTTCTAACATAAACCTGCACCAATCCACACGTCGGGATTTTTGCTCTTCTGAGAGATAATGTGGTATCCACCTCGAAGCAACCTTCCTTACTCTGAGATGTTCATGCCTGTGATCCAATCTTTAGTTAATTCGCAATCTCTCGATGTGTGATATTCCGATGCTCTTTTAATAACCACTCCACCCTGATGACGTTCTCGTGGGTAACCGCAGTTGGCGGTCGACCTGGCCTAGCATCACGCTCTAGGCTATCCCGACCTCGTTTGAAATTTCTGTACCAATAGGTGACAGTTGCTAACGAAGGAGAACACTCACCAAAAGCTGCTTTCAAATTTTCGTGAAATTCCTTAAAGGTTAACCCTCGTTTATAATCATAGAAGATCATCGCACGAAATGCTTCACGCGGCTCGCTCATTGTTTAAATCAAATTACTATCGACGCATAAACGTAAAAAATTAATAATAAAAAAAGTAATTGTAGATGGCCAGTGATTTTTTCCAAGGAGGTTTACATTGAAATTACACTTCGATTTCTAATAAATGCAGAAATAAATAATGAATACAAACTTTTTAGCTAAAAACATTCGGAACAGCCTATGTATATAAAAATGGAGGTCTGTTTGAGATTAACATACTCAAAAACTACTGGACCAATGTTGATACAGTTTTCATTAATAATAGATTGATTCACAAGGAAGGTTTATGTGTCTAAAACATCACGCTACATTGTTTGGGAGCGGCGCAGTAACCAATATTGTCCCTAGTTATTTATATTTATCTAAGTACATTTAATCAAAGATAAACATATGACTTGCATATGACCATAAAAAAATACATCTGTCAATTAAAGTTTATAATTCCAATAATAAATTTGGAAGGTTCGATAAAGCATCACCTGGCCCCTCTATCATTACGGCGACGTGTAACATAAGGGGTTGAGTGTGTCGCTCATATGGCAGTCAACGCGACGTGGCGGCCGCACGTCAAACTTATTGAAAATAAATATGTGGAGACATAACCGACGAACAGGGAGAGCTGTGGACCCGATATAATTAAAATATATATTATTTATAAAGCTGTTATATTAAATATCTATAATAAAATAATAGTTTGGACGTATTAATAGTTATATTTGACCAATGTTGATAAAGTGTTTATTCGGTAATAAACAATTCATATTTAAGTATGAAAAAATGTAATTTATTTATTTATTTATAAGGAGAATGTACAAAAGGTGTAGGTAAAACAAGACATGCACAAGATAAGAACTAAAAAAGTGAGAAGGTGTCCTTACCCTTTAAATTTATTCCCACCAATAAAGTGGTTTAGTTTCACATAGTAATTGAACTTTTTTAAGTTTTAGTAAATTCTATTCTATAAAGTGTGTAATAGAGTGTAATAGAAAGTGTGTAATAAAAAAAGTCGACAGCCTATTGGTAGAGCGTTAACTTGAACCTCATGTCAAAAATTTTTTCTTTGAGAATATTAATCGACTCCTCGTCTGTTATTAGAAAGTAACACATCTAGGTCCATTAAATACCGCAACATACCTGCCACCTGTTCTGTTTGCCAACTGGCAAAAAGTGGACACTGTTACTGGTATCTCTGGCCACACCTCTATTTATAAAGGTAGTAATATTTGATATTTTTTTACATTTGAAGGAGTGTCATTATTTCAACGCCAAATTACTTGGTCCCTAAAACTTGTATTTAGACTCATGTAACAAAGCAATAACTTGATAGATGGCAGAGTTTTAGAAATAATAATATTAGTTAGTTCATATTTTCTTTCACTTATTATTTGCTAATACAACATGGTTATTGTTTCAAATGATTCAAAACATTGTCATAACAATCCCAAAACAACCACCGAAACAATAAAAAGAAGTTCCTATTGAACTTTAATCGTCCCCTCATAAATAATCGAGTGACCTTTTCCACAAACTCGACCTTTATCGCTATAATCGCGACTCCACGGCGTCTCTGTTCCATAGTCGGCGCCCGCATGTCATTTCTGCGTCCATTATAAAATGTCGGTCGTAATCGAGGTTTATTTTTATTTTATTTGCGATCCCCACCTACCGTCGTGGGGAATATTCCCCACATCCCACCCTGCGTCACCCGTCGACCGATATTTCAAACTTAACGACCACCCTTCGCCCGAAAAATAAGTGGACTTAAAAAGATGATAGTGAGTTGAGAATTTTCCTTCCTAACTAACAAACCACTGTGCCTTGAACTACCTTGTCTTGTGTGGGTAAAACAAAGTCGTTGCTATTTTTAGTAAACACTCTACGTACAACGAAATTTATGCATGATGCCAAATATACTAAATTAAATCGTCTATTATATTTTAGAATTTTCGCATTAGGATTCGCCCGTGGAATCCAGAGCTCTAACTAAAAAACGCACGTGTTCAAAAATTTTGCATGTCTTTCACCCAATATCCGAGCGAAACAAATAAATAGAGAAAGAAAATTTCCAAATAAAATCGGTACAATAAAAATATACACAAAACGGACTTTAGAAATTCAAGTACTATACAAAAAATATTAGAAATAGTAAGTTTAGTTAATGAATCCATAAAGTATGTGAAACTATTTTTACTCGATATGTAAAAAAAAAATACATTAGTAAACGAGTCGCAAAATCGGTTGAAATTAATGACTTTCAGGGCTTCATGACACCTAGGTGTAGCTGATATTGACATATTTTTTACATATTGAGTATAGATAATTTCATATACTTTAAGGATCCATTAACTAGAGCTTGCTATTTTTAATAAGTTTTACTTGTACTTGTATTGCTGAAGTCCGTTGTTGTATGGGACATAAGTTATATGGTCTTGAGTTCATAGAAAAAAGCATATTCAGTTTTTCACGAACTTTCAAAAATACCTTGTTCAGACTATTACGTACATTTGAAAAAAAATTAGCCAAACCGATCCAGTCGTTCTCTATTGATGCGCTTACCATTTATTTAGAAGTCGAACAAGTGGGAACGTATAATTATTATAAATGAGAAACTGTCTTTGTTTGTCCTTCTTTAACGTCAGAACAGAGCAACGAATCGAGGTGACTTTTTGCACAGAGTAGATAGTTGGAGGGCCGGAGAACATATTATTTCAAAAATTTCGTGATATGGTCGATATAATGGTTTTAGGGAAGATATTTTTCAGATGGTTTGGACACGTTGAAAGAATGAAGGATGAAAGATTGACTAAAAAGGTTTAAGGCTGAAGTGAAACGAAATGCTGGCAGAGGACGACCTAGGTGTAATTTTATTAAACATATAAAAATATATTGATCGATGGAAATATTAAAACTACACAATCGCCGAGCATATATGAAAGGTATGATGAATATAAAAGAAGCGAAAGAGGTATGTCAGGATCGTAGCAAATGCCATTCAATTGTCTCTGCCTACCCCTCTTTCATTTGCGCCAAGCCCCGCTTACGGAACCATTATTTTCTAATCAAACTTACTTACATAATTTAGCTTTATAGCAGTATAAGAATTTTTCAAATTGGTTCAGCAGTTTCAGAATTTACTCCTTACAAACAAAAAAATCTATATTATCATTAAGTTTATTTACATGTGGACATTGTTACCAGGGCCGTATATTTATGTAATTGTATAAATAACGCATTGTTTATCTGTCTGTATTTCCAGGGGCTGAGCACTGATCAGGTTACCTCATCGCAGTGTAACTGAACTATGCTGTTCATGCACGAACAACTTAACGAGAGAATCAGAAATGACATCAACCAAGTCGGGTCAGTATTTTTTTTTGTTTGTTTGTCCTACTTTCACGCCACAACAGAGCAACGAATCGACGTGATTTTTTGCACAGACATAGCTGGAGAGCTTCAGAGTGATATTTAAAAGTAATCCACGGGCAAAATCGGGCCGGTATTTTTGTGTAAGTAGAGATAGTTGGAGGGCCGGTTCCAAAATTATCCACTTGGCTAAAATTGAAATATCTGCTATCTTCTCCCATATATATATTTTTTAATGTTTTCTAATTGTCCAGAATAGGCTGGAAAGGCGCACCAATTTTTTCCGTTACAAAATAAAAAAAATGGAATAAGGACCGTTTTTTAAAAAAAATATGAAAGAAGATAAACCCGTTGGAAGAATGAGGATGAACATTGAGGATAAAAGATTGACTAAAAAGGTTTATATGGACGACCTAGGTGTACTTTTATTGAACATATGATAATGATAACACGGTTTCAGGAGCTGTAAAGCAACCCGTGAAGAAAAAAAAAAAAAAAAAAAAAAAAAAAAATTGATCGATGGCAATATTAAAAGTACACACAATCGCCAAGCATGTATGAAAGGTATGATAAATATAAAAGAAGCGAAAGAGGTATGTCAGGATAGTAACAAATGACATTCGATTGTTTCTGCCTACCCCTCTTGGGATAAAAGGCGTGATGATAGATATATCTTATATTTTCTCAGTTCCTAATACTAACCGTTCTAGATGTTACAATCAGGATAAGTAGTCGTAAACGTTTCTAAAATGATATTAAGCAAGATCGACATTGTTTCCATTATTTCACTTTTTAATATTAAACTTTTCACTGTGTTGAGGAAAATTAATTTAAAAAAAACGTAATAAGGGCGCGTCCCTAAGACGTACCTACCGTGTTAGCCTTGCGGCGATTGTTTTTTTATTATAATGCATTTTTTCTTCATTATTGTTTATATAGGTACATTATTTACTTGTAAAGTGTGAAAAAGGTCTGTGAAAATTTATGAAAAATAATATTATATATATATATATAAGGAAAAATTTTCACTCTATCTGCTTACCTATTATGGGACGCAATCAATTAGGACACTTCTTTACAAATAATAGAGAAGTGACAACTCTAGATCCAGTGCAGACAGACTTGTCATCTGTTCTGACTAAAAGTGGACACTGTCACTACTATGTATGTATAAATAAAATTGAAGTAGGTAGTAGCTTCCTTCGATCGGGTGCAATATGGATTAACAACAATTTGAATACCTACATAAATACGCTTATTACATTAGCTACTTATCTATTAAATATAGATATATACTACCGCGGACTATTTTGTAGATAATTTTATTCTACACAATTCTTTCCTACATTATTTTGTTATATATCTGACGGATTAGACAGAAAACGCTATGAAAACGCGCTGGGGCTAACTTTTTCCTCGACTTGATTCACTTATGGTGTTAATGCTCAGCTCCTAAACATGATAGGTCCATGTTTATTATTCTTAAACCTTCCCGGTGAATCAACCTGTCTAACCACAACAAAATCTGTTCAGTAGTTTCTGCGTAAAAAGGGCACAGGCAGACAGACACACAGACGTGGCGGGGGCTTTGTTTTATAGTATGTAGTGAAATAGGCTCGTGAGTTATTAATGATTTTATGACATGTTTTCTTTTAGTTATTTTTTCCTAATATTTGTTCTTCACGGCCTATATATCTTGCAGTGTGCCCAGAGACATCAGTAACAGTGTCCACATTGCCACAGTGCTGTATACAATATCGCAAATGTAAAGTTTAAAACGGAAATAGCACATTAGAAACTTTTATGAACAAAATTCGAGGCATATTTCATTTAAAATATATTCAAAGAGTGCCCAAAAAGCGCAACTTTGTCGATTGCTTTCGCAAAACTTTACAATTTCTTAAAAAGATTAAAATTTATTGCGATTTTCTTAAAGTATCGTAAAAATAAATTTATTATGCCATTAGTCATTATCGTGCTTCGTCTGAGTGAGACAGAAATTATGGAAAAGTGTCCCTTTCTATAGACAAGGATCGATATAGTGATCTATAGTAGGTATGAAGGAGACAGGAATGTTTACCCTATGTCGCCCTTTTGATAGTGTTTCCAAAAATTCGGAAAGTTATGTGTATTGTTTGATAACGTGGCAGGCTTACATGATGGTCTAGATTATTACTGATATACAATTTTATATAATGTATAACCAAATTATAAAAAAAAATTAAAATATATACAATAATAAATTAATTAAACTGCAAAAACATATATAAAAACTATATGTATTAAAAGCCTCTTTGTGGCATAATTCCAAAAACACTGACTGCGTTACCTTGCTGATTGGGTAAACGGATCCTATGACTTTTAATTTTCATTCGGATATTTTCAAACATTTTTATTCAGATTTTTACTACAGGTGTCGTTTGATTTCAATAATTGGGTTTTCTTTATAAAATCAGAAACTGTTTGATTTTTTCCCTGAACACCTAGGATACCATTAATGTACATTTTAAGGCTATTTAATGAGTGGTCAATTTCTTTGTGATATTTTGAGATCGAAATGCCTCTTAGCAGGTACAGCTTGATGAAGCTTAAAATGTCTTTTATCTTGCGGATTTATTAAAAAAATCATCGGTGTATGGCCGGTCTACTTTTCCACTCGGCCCTTTCTGAGGGGTTAGCACGATAACACAAGAAAGTTGTGCTAAGTAGACTAGACCGAATGACTTTTAAATCTATAATTTAGCTCTTGGTCATCACCATAATGTAAGCCTGCCCTAACGTAATACACCTTTCAATATACATTTTGCGCCCCCTCGTAAAATCAGAAAGATTGAGGGTGACTCGGAGGGGATCGAATCCATAGTTTTTGTCATTTTCCACCAAAAAATTATATAATAACCATGTTTTTACTTAAAACATGTCAGTTTATAGGCGCCCGCGCATGTAGTGAGGAGCGAAGTGCACTCAATTAGTGAATAAAGAAAGTGTGAAATTTTAAATTCGAAAATTGATATTTTATAATGGTGTTAAGGACAAATATTGATCAGTGATTGATCTTTTAATTTGAATTTTGTGATATTTGCTGTTTTATAAAAGTGGATTATTTAGCACACGTCAGTTTCTCCTCGTGTTTATAATACACAAGTTAAATAACACGTCTTCGTCTTATAAGAATCCTATAAGGTAATCTAGATTTATTATTTTGTTTATAGGTGATATCTAACAAAAACCTCTTCAAAATATCTTATTATGCTTTTAAATATCGTAAATAAATAGCATGTGACATGAATACATTGATTTGGTACTAATCAGCAAACATTATATATATCTATCATCAAGCCTTTTACCGCAAGAGGCAGAGACAATCGAATGGCAATTGTTACGATCCTGACATACCTCTTTCGCTTCTTTTATATTCATCAAACCTTTAATTGATTCGGCGATTGTGTGTAATTTTACGTTTAAATATTGCCTTCGATCAATAAATTTTATAATAGATAATCCCATAGTCCACCTGAAAATAATCTCCCGTGGACTATGCCGGTGGACCACGGGTGACAAATGCTATTTCCTTTAGTAGGTATCAAATCACAGACACACACTTCAATTTGATTTATTAGTATTAATTTTAAAATATTAATCCCAACTAATATTATAAATGCGAAAGTGTGTATGTTTTTTTTGTTCACGACAAAACGGAGCAACGGATTGACATGATTATTTGTACACAGATAGTTGAAGGGTGACAAAGGCTACTTTTTATCCCGGGAAATCATTTGGGAAAAAACCTTAGTCACATTTAAAATAAATAGACCTACATGTATGAAACGATGTATGGATATGGATTAGACAAGAAAAGTATGCAATAATAGAGAGAATTGATACTCCATCTCTCCAAAATTGTTTTTGAAATAATATTGTCATAATGATATTGCCGTCATAAGACAGAAAAACGTAACCCCAAAATCTTAAAACAGAGAAAAACCGATTAAAAAGTTTTAAACTAGACCGAGCGGATAATAAAAATATTTGCTAAGATATTTGCATAATTAATTATTTTTTACTGACTAATTTTAAATATAACTTTTTAGTAATAAAATCAACATAGGTCTATCTATCTCTGATTTTTAATCACCAAATAATACTTTTTTTAATAGCAAATTCTAATAGATACATAAAATGTAAACACATTGAAAATGTTTAAAAGGGTTGATGCTTGATGATCACTTGGGGACAAAATCGTAGTATGAACTTTTTATTCCCTTTTTTTATCATTTCCAAGCGCTAAAACGCTATTAAGTACAATGTAATGTTTTTTTCTTGATAAGTGGTATGCCTCTCTACAAAATAAAAGTATTGCCTTTTACTGAATTCAAAGGTGTAGTATAATTTTTGAAGAAAGTTTGTTTTATTGTTGGTGATGGTGAAATTAGGGCAATTTATTGTATATTTTGTTTTGTATAATTTGGGCGGGCACACTTAACTTTTACAAAATGTAGTTTGTAAAAGTCGTATAATCGTCAAAAAGGTGAAAAGAAGAACCCTATACATCTACTGGCACTTCAACCATAGAAAAGGGAATATTAATATAATTTACCGATTATTCCCGAATATATTGATCAGATACTTGTTACCAATCATAACTCTAAATTTATGGGATAAATATAGAAGAAGCGAAAAATATCATTGCAAATCATCGAAAACACTGATGTGAAAAGGAAGGTCCAAAGTGTATGGGAAAAGCTGTTCGTGAAATATTCAGGGTGGGAGTCCACAAAAACACACATGTATCTGATGTTACGTGCTGGGTAGTGGGAATATTTTCAGCATTTGGAATAATGGCCTACAACTATCATCAACCCATGCGTCACACATCACTCGAATACACTTTTTCTGGATCTTAAATGCTCTATTCCAAGTTCCCCCATAGCACTATGCCATGAATATTTAAAAAAAGAAATGGAAAAAAAAGCTAAAATTATGAATTTATTATATGTATCAACCAACTTAAAATCCAAATTGACAAAATGACTCATGGAACATGCTTTTATGGGATTAATGAATATATGTGTCACAAAAATTTTTAGAGTCAAAATATACCTAACTAATGTTTGCACCCCTGCTTGCAATTTTTTTTTTATTTGATTATTACTTATTATTGATTAGTACCCACTGAGCGCATTATTAAAACCTTTTGTTTTTGAACTCTTGAGGACGAAAGATATCTTATACTAATTCAG